>JASKUP010000122.1:600000-1120906 GCA_030448955.1 Trichopoda pennipes | reverse complement strand
GCGATATATGGTTGTAATGATATTGTGATATTATTGATTTCATTCCAAATGGACACATATATGAGCAACAAAAAAAGGTATATCCTTTTATTATGGAGCGAAAGGATACGCTGATCAACTTGGCGTCTAGCGCCCAATATCTCTATGTTTATACGGCGGAGATACGCTAATTTACCTTGTTATTATTCAGCGAAAGGTGCGCAACTTAAAGATTTTATCGAAGCAAGTTCTTTGCCTGTCAATTAAAATTTGTCCCTTCTTGGCACAGAATTCTTTATTTATAATTAAAATTATTCTTATTTACTAATATTGTTTTAAGCCTAATTAAAACTAAATTGTGTGGATTGCTGAATAAGCATTCTCCCACGATATGAAATAACTTAAATTACAGATTAGTTGAACTTATATTATACATTTCTGCATTTAATGCAACTTAAAATAATTTTGTAATTTTAAACCTTTTTATTTCTATGTGTGATGGGTACGTGACAAGGCGTGAGCCCGCATACACTACATGGTTAATCCGATGTACCACAAGCTAGTCATCTCGGACAGTTGTTTTCTTTGTTCACCAATGATTTACCAACAGTAATAAAGTTTTCATAATGTCAACATTTGTTTTAACTCATATCTTCTTGCCACAGATTTTAGATGCGATTAGTGCCTGGTGCAAAATTAATCTTATGCAGCTTCATTATAAAAAGTGCAGCCATACTTGAACGATGGAGTATTAAACAAAGTTAAAGCAATTTCTGATCTGGGTTTCTTACTTGATTCTAAAGAAAATTTTATACAACACATTTCATTTACAGTATATAAAGCCCAATTTGTCCTGAGATTTATAAAACGCTGGGCTAAAGAGTTTACTGACCCTTATATGTAGCGTCATATTTTTTTCTTAATTAAATAGATGTAATAGATTTATTGGTTATAATCAGAACATATATACTGTTAAGAAAAATATTGTTCTCTTTTAGAATAATTAATGTTCTAAAAATGTATTAAATATTATTATAGTCTGTAATGATATTGAATCTATAGTATAAAATACATAAATAAATAGACATACATATATTGGAGTGTGCCTACGTTGGTATCCGTGGAACTAAATTTGCACAATTAAAAATAAAGCCCTGTAGGCTAGTAGGTAATACGCTAGCTTATATGACTGGGGGTTGTGGGTTTGATTCCCAACAAAGACCTTGGGTCTGACTGTCGGTGGAGTCAGTTTTTATTTGTAGTGAAAAAACCAAGGTGTTTGTGTGGAATTTCTGTTATTGGCTGCTCAGTGATGAAGGCATAGTCGCTGGTCGCTGTGTTAATTTCCGAAACTATTCTTCTACCTTCACCACTCTTTTCTATCCCTTTCCTAAAGAATGTAGCACGGTACTTTACTAAATAGGCATTGTTGCCTGAAGTGCTACTTCTCTTAAAAAAAAAAAAATTGAAATAAAGCAATACTGAATTTTCACCCTATTTCTAGATGCTGCAGCGTCTAGCAAGTAAACTAAGTGTGAATATAAAGTTTGTAGGAGTGATGACAATTTTAGGTTAAGTATGTAAATTCAGCGGGGAAGGACAATAATACAAAATAGTTAAATTGGCGGAATACGCGCATTGATACAACTGTAGAACGCTTGCGTCTGCATGCTGTTTTATGCTAAAACCTGTAATGAATCATATTTGTACATTATTCGTATTTAAAATTTTCGTGTGGCTACAATGTCAAGCGTTATTGGTAGCAGTCGCTTGTACTCAGGCATGTTTCGCCAAAAAAAGGTTTAAGTGATTAACATCAGGGTGCAGAACAGAATAATAAATTACGTTACGTATACATAATATCGGCTTTTTCAACAAGAAGTTTGTTTTTCAATTGTGGTAACAAAGACAAAATGATAGTTTTAACATTTAGTTGTTACGCATTTCTAGTGGATGAATTGGCAATTGTGACAATGAATTCAATTGCGCATGAACATCACACCAAAATAATTAAAATCCGCTATCGAAAGTTAAATTTCGTAAAATTCGAGATATTTTTACCCCTCTAAGACTACTATTAGGAATTTGGTCTTTAAATTAGCATCGGGTGGCTCGATACAAATTTCGCGGACAACAACACGTGTTCGAACGGGTCGTTCAACTAAAAACAGCCGTGAGCCACAGTGTTGAAGCAGATCCAAAAAAAAATCTCTTTTTCAGGCGAAGCCCATTTTCATTTGTCAGAGTGTGTCAAGAAGCAAAATTTTTAAAATCCTAGAGCGATTATTGTGTCATTGGTTTGGAGGCGTCATTGGGCGGTTTTTTTTTGAAGATGAGACTAGAAATGCGGTAACGCAATCAATTTATTGCAAACTAAATTTCCCGATCGCATAATTTCACTATAAACAGCAGTTAAGGATTATTTTTTGCGGGGCTATGTTAAGGACAGAGTCTATACGGAGCCAACCCAATTGTTATTACCCTTAGAATTTACAATCCGTGATGTGATTAAAGAAACAGGACCGCAATTTTGTCAAAAATGGATTAAAGACTTTGATGAAAGAGTCGACATCTGTCAGAGTGGCTGTGGTGGACATTTGTTAGATATCATTTTAAAAAAAAATACATAATTGCTGAACCATTCGCGTAATACATTAAAAATTTGAGTTATCTTAATTTAATTTTTTTTTTGTAATGTTTTATTATTGTTCGGAAGAAGAAAGTTACTGCCCTAACAGATATTATTTTATTTTTTTGGAAAAGTGAATAACAGGAAAGTAAACGAAATATAATAAAACAACAATTAGTAATCAGTTTTGATAATACTTTATTTAAGTTATAATTAAAAGAAAATTCAACTGATCGTAGTGCATGTGTTGTATCATAAACGAAAAATTGAAAAACTTTTGCCGTTACAAAAAACCCTTCCAAAAATAAACTCTATACTAAAACAAAAGTTTTAATTTTAATTAACAACCAATAGCCTATCAGTTGATTTAAAACTTTTTGGATATATTGACTACCCATATATTTGAAAACAGTGAGTACGCCTAACACAATTTAAAACAAAACTATATTTCATTCTAAAAGCTATCAGTAAAACACATTGAATTGTTATTTTCTCTTTATTACAATATTATTTGGATTTGTTCCTTTTTCATTTAGAAGTTAAATAAAAGCATAGTGAAATATTTACGTTTAACTTAAGCACATATCATTGCAATATTTTCGCAAGAATGTATTTTCTTTGCCAAATGCGCCAAAATCATAAAAATGGAATTAAATTTTACTAAAAGTAACTTTGTTCCAAGTATGGGATACTTCGTAGACAAGTAATATTCTTATGGGGTTTTTGAGCCTAAGAAGCATTCTAATAATGTCTGAGCTATATAATTACTTCTTGTGAATTTGGGCACAAACCCCTTTGAATTTTAAAGAAATCGTATTAAAATATAGGCCGCTTTCTTTTCATTCATTTTAATGTAAAATAACATGATGAACTAAGAGGCTGAAGAACAAAGAAAAATATTGAGAATGGAAAGCAAGAAAAATAGCAATATATGTGTAATGGGTTTGTAAGTCAGTAAGCTGCACAATGTATTGTCTATTAAAATAAACTTTTAATTTTATATTTTTAAAAACGTATATAAAATTGAATATGGCAGTGGAATTTCTAGCTAAGGAAAATTAAAACATATTTCAGACAGCATACAATTTTACTTTAGAGTAGATAAAATTATGCAAAAATTGCAAATTGCAAAAATTGCATAAATTGCAAATTGCAAAAATTGCAAATTTAATATATTTACAAACGGTTGTGTATTTAATGCGTTTTATATCTTAAGCTTTTAAATTAATCAAAATAAATGAGTAAGTCCAGTTGTGGTCTAATAATTTCAAAATATATAAAATTTTATATTTTTAACAACATTTTGACGAAGTTGTTAATAGAATATCAACTTTGTTATTTGTTAAGGGCAGTTCGTTTATTGGTTTTTCGTTTGTTAACTAATAACTTTTTACTTAAATATCGACATTTTATGGAAAATTCTAAAATTTTCAAATCTGGTGAAGTCTCAATTTTATTATTTATTTAATCTATTTTTCGTACAATATCGATATTTTGTTAAAACTATATTACCAGACAACAGATTTTTAAGTTATTTTTTGATAAAAGATTGATTTTTCAGTGTCATTTTTTGTTTCGTAAAGATTATAATTTTCGGTAAAGTTTATTTATTTATTTATTTTGTATTTAGTCTATGGTTTGAAGACTAATTGTATAAAAAACTTAAATTTAGTTATTTAAATAAAAAATATGATGACATTTAACATCTTTATAAAACTCAGCACAATATCCTTAAAAACAGGTCAAAGTTACCAGAATTTGATCTGTATACTTTAATTACCAGTGGATAAAATAGGCACGTAGGACAAAATGCATCGGTAAATGAAATATTGCTAATCAAAAAATCTGAACAGTCATTTCTTTTTACATGTTTGTATGACATCTTCAGAAGAAACACATGTATTTGCACTTGTTAAGGTTCAGCTCCATAAGCTTATTATTACGCCAGGAATTTAATGCATCTAAGTCCCTTTGCAGAAGAATATTATCAGCGTGAGGATTATATGTTCGAAATATTTTGACGAAATCAACATATAATAGAACGTTTCAGTACTTAATAGCATTGAAAACAAGAAAAATAATAAAAAAAAAGTCAGATGGCTGCCTTGCGTCACACCAGATGAAATAATAATTTCTTTGGCAATAATTATATCAAAACTAACTTTCTGAAAGATACGAATTAAATAAATTCTTTGTGAATCCCTTAAAATCAAGTCTACCTATCGGAAATCTGTGGTCAAGCTTACCTTAATACCTTACTAAAGTCGTTGTAAATAACGTCAGTTTTTTTACATTGAACAAATTCCCGATTGACTATCGTTATAAATTCCAAAATATTAGTAATAGTTGAATAGCCCCTTCTAAAGCCATGTTGAGCAGGAACCAATATAGACGATATTTGATGGGAAAGATCGTCAGTAACAATTTTCTCAAAAAGTTTAGGTAATACCTCTTTACACTAAGAGAAAAATCGTAATTTAAAATCGAAGCATATCGTAGTTGAAACGTAAATTTTTCAACTTTGAGCATTTCAACCTTAAACTGAAATAGAACAACTTTGAAATAAAGAAAACCCACCTAAAATTAACATAGTATAATCATAAAATTGATATTTGACTATAAAACAAAAAAGTATTTTTTAACTTTAAAATGTCCAACATTGAATTACGAAAAAACCACATGAAATTCGTGTCTGAGTATTTTTACAAAGTTAGCTTTGATTCGAAAGTAAACCAACATATTTTCAATTAAGAAGAAACTTTAATTTAAAAATACATGCTCTTACATTTAATGCGTGCGTCTTTGAATTTATTAATAAAATAATGGATTCAAGATATCGGCAACTTTATTTTAATGAAGTGCGTTGTTTAAATCATTTTTTAAAACGAAGTATAATAAAATTAACGTCGTTGCATTCTTAAAACAACAATTTATTGTTGAAATCATGTTGGATGTTTTTGAAATGAGTCCGAAAATTTTACAATCAACGTTGTAATACGTTATTTTACAAGTTATTTATCAAAAAAAAGACAGTGAAAATTGACAAATCAAGTGTCTAATTTTAATGTTTATTTCCTTAATTTAAAAATATAAAATGGAAAAATTCGAGTTCTTAGATGGACTTTTAGTTACTGAAAGTGAAATTTTGATTAATGGTGGCTCACAACCAGTGAACGAAATTGCATAGTTGTTGATGTGGAAGATTGCGAAAATCATGATTTGGAGATCCTAAAAAAAACTAGTAATGGAATTTAATTTAATGCAATTATTGCCAGTATTGCAAGGTAAGTACATAAATTTCAACCTAAACCCTTGACGCCGCACATGGAAAAAAGCTTACAAATTTCAGCATGTAACCTAACATATCGGTGCTTACAATATGTAAGAAAGAAAACCTAGTCGAAGCGATCCCACACTTAGGCTTGCTAATTGAATTTAGGGAGAAGTTATTCATGTGGTGTAAAAAAGTAGTGATTAAAATCTTAATTCCTTTGAAAATTATATGCATATATTCAGCATGCATTTATTTTTTTTTTCAGTTTGGAATGGACGACGAAACTATTTCTAATCCGACGAAAGTTCAGGAATGGATTAAGGAACATTTTTGGAATGCGCGATCACCAATTTCTTCAACACGACGTGTGTGAAATAAAGTTTGTAATGTGAAAGTAATTAACATACACACATAATTTTTATATTCATGTCTGCATTTTTAATTTTTTTTCAAGGTTTGACTACATATAATAAAGCAAAGATCTAAAGGCCAATCCTGTTTAGATTTTTACAAAAAGAACAAAATTCTAGCAGATAATAGACGTGACGACATTATAAACATTATAATAGAAGAAATTGTCTGTAGTGAAAAATCGGTTAAGCCAAATGAGATTCTCGGCATTGTTGATGACATATGTGAGATTTTTCTTAATGAGGTGACTGCAAAGGTAAACAATTTGTTTCAAGTCGGTACAAATGATGCATAAAATATATGTTTTTGTTAGCCATTAGCTTTAAGTCAGTTTGTTGCTCACTTTCAATGTTATGAATTAATAAAAAAATTTGATGAAATTTATGTTTTAATTATTAAATATTTAAATGGATTCCCTTTTCATTCATATGTAATAAATAACACAAACATGTACGACCAAAAAACTTTTTGTAACGTTTTATAGCTGTAATTAATTTTTATTTTTATTATATTATTACATTTATTATATAATAATATAAAAAATAATTTCCTGAAGAAGCTTTCCACAGGAAAGCGAAATATTGAGAGAAAAATAAAAAATAAAATCGTTATAATTTAAATGACCGTGTGAAAAGATTAAAATTTAATAGAAATAAAAAAACAAATCGTAAAATAAATTTATGGTAAAAATGTTGGTATGTAAATTATTAAAATATAAACCTCTGTCCCACTGTAGTTGAAAAATATCACCCTTAAATCGACGGTGGACATTTTTAATTAAAAAACGCTACCATGTTAAAGCGAAGCTGCGCATTCTTAATTTAAATATGCACGTATTTGATCTGAAAATGTTTCTGTTTTAAATAGACGTTTTTGTTTTACAGATGCCATTGTTTCAATTTAACTTCGAGCATTACTAAATTAGTGTTGAATCTACGTCGATTTCGGATCAACTTTGTTTTATATTGAATGCATTTAAATATTTAATTTTCAATCTTAGCTCATTTTCACCGCTGTTTTTTGTTGATTTAAGTTTGAAATTGTTGATTTCCTACTGGTTTTTCAATGAGTGTAGTTGGCATCATTATTCCTATAATAAAATTTAAATAATGGAAGAATAAAATGATCTTTCCACATTTTAGAAATATCAATGATATGTTGAAGATTATTGTAAGAGGTTTTGCAGTGCCATAGCAGATTTGTTAAGTATACAACTCGGTATACTATCTGGACTATATTAATATGAAAACTTAAGCTTTTTCCAACACCTCAAAACTGTTGATTAATCAAAAAATGGAATTGAAAAAGCCCAAAATGTTATCAAAATATGGTAGAAAAGGAATCTGCAAACAAATTGCTTATTGTCAGCTCGTTATTTTTATGCTTCATAACAGAGGGAAATATCGTTGATCTGCTTTTGGAGTTCACAAACTTGTAGAAAGCTCTTGGATTCGATTAAAAATTGTTTCGAATTTCATTTAAGTAAGCTGAGTAACAAGATTGATTACTCGAATTATATTGAGCACGACTAACAGAATACTTAGCGTAATTAATTATATAATCTAGTCTCTTTTCTTCAACACAGTTCTTCACCATATTTTTCAGGGTCGATATTTTCTGCTGTGGTTCTATCAATTTTAATTATGAGTGTACATTTTCCCTTTTATTGTCCTCTTCCAGCAAAGAATTGTTTTTAGACGTCTGTTTGGTAAGCCATGTTTCATGACTCTTATAGATGCCTTTTATAACGATAATTTGGTAGTCAGTGAAAACACATCAATCTCCTAAATATTTAGCAAATTTGTGAATACAACGCTGGTTTTTCTGAATACGATTATTCACATCATCATCAACTCCTTTGCGTACAGCTTTTATACTTTCCAGATAGGTAATGAATGTTGTCTTTTTTAGCTAGCTAATAAGGCAAGCGGGTACAGCTTAGGGTATACTGCTTTCATTGCGTCCAACGTCTTCTTTACTGTCTTGCTAAATCATGGAAATTTATCAATTTTCAGTCTTTATCATTTTTATCGGAAAATTGTTAATTAGTTTATACCCAAGTCGTACGATCAGTATACAGGTAATCTAAGAAAGAAGTTTCAATCGATATAGTTTAGTTTCTGTGCATACTTGTTTTCTAATTCTGGTATATATATTTTTTTATCCTTCATTTATTTAATTATTTATTTATGAAGTCTCCCATATAAAAGAGTTTAATTCATTTTGCTCAAGTCAGCTAAAATGTTTATAGCCAAAGCCAAAAATACAATAAGAATAAAAAAATGCACATACTGATGAATTTAAGGAAATTTTTTTATAAAAATCGTTGGCTTAAAACCAAATAAAGATAAACATGGCATTTGATGAACTCAAAAGATAAACTCAAAGTATATTTCTCTCTAATACTCTTTCCATTTTAATTCGTTTTTATTTTTAATTTTGAATTGAAAATGTTATAAAGACGCAAAACGATAGTTTGTGGCAGCAAGTAAGAAAACATACACAGATGAGGGACCGTAATATTAAAATAAAATAATAGACCACAATGTGATTGTATAAAAGATTCCGATTGTTTGAAAATTGTTTGGAAACTTTTTATGTTTTTTTAATATTTCATAATTTTATGAAATGTATTGGCAATTGGATGTTGATGTTGTTGCAAGTGCTTATTTTCAATAAATGACTTTAAATGTACTCTTGGTGGATTAGTATCTTGTTGCTTATGAATAATTTGTTTCTAATAATGACATCTGCGATGAATAGCTTTATTTAAATGAAATTAAAAAAAAAAATTGAAACTAAAGTAAAAACTGAGCTACAGCCTATATAGTATCAGACACATCAATTAATAATTTACGAAATTATAAATAAGACTTTAGAATAATAAATATGAATATTATTTAGATGCTAAACATGTTAAAAATTTGTTTTCAGATTAATTCCTCTTTATAAGGTGAACAAATTTTCGTATATAAGAAGCATATTGTAGTATATATGTAGTATATAAAGCACCTAAGGATAGTTATATATTTATTAAAAAAAATCTCTAGGATATTTTAATATTTACAGGATATTCTAACGGCTTTTTACAAAATGATAAAATAATTTTCTATAACAAACTGTTTAAGATCTTTCTGTATAAGAAAAATCCGCACTTTTTAACTTTCATATAAATAGGCATTACTGCTGTCTTGTTCATATTGTAAAATTATATGTTATGAAAACGTAACCAGTGACATGTTGAAAATGCAAAGGCTTCTCAATAATCGCTCTCGGATTCTCGGAAGCTCAAACGCGGCAATTTTGCTTGTTGACATACTTTGACAACTGAAATGGGCTTCATCCGGAAAAATGATTTTATCAGAAAAACAGTCGCTTGTTCATAAATGAATTGAGCGAATCCGTGGCGATGTGAATGGTCGGTCGGCTTCAATTCCTGCACTTGCTCGACTTTTGTAATGGATTTTATTTATTTTTATTCAATTTTTGTGTGAAATCTAATTCATTGCAACAATTGACAATACGTCTACTACGCAAACGTCAGAAAACTAATTGTCAAAACCATCATGTTGTTGTTGGTGTTGCCACAATTGTAAAAACAAACTTCTTGTTGAAAAGCCCGATATAAAATTTATATTTTTCAGTAAATCGCACTTAAATTTAAATGGAAGATTTTGGCAAAAAGTAAAAAGAATTTATTTGAATTGATAACTTTCCTTTCTGTTGAAGCTAAATGCATATATGTTATTATATGTTATTTAAGAAGTTTTTAAATTATTTACTTATAAATTATAATAAGTCTTTAAGGGCAAATTTGTTTTTGATTTTTTAATATAAGATTATTATTATCTCTTTAAAAACATACCAAGTTGTAGCTATAAATATATTTAAACATGCGTTTTGGTTATTCGAACTCTAAACTTGAAAGCCTTCCAATCAATAATTATTCGAATTTTTTGATCCAGTTTTAAAACCGCATTTTCTAGTATCGTACTGAATTAATTGCAGCACGCACAACAATTTATATACCCATCTTCAGAGATAATTGAGATGACATTAAAAGCATGTAAAATATTCTAATGAAATACTTCATACAAAATTACAACACTCAGATATTCCCGAATATAATTCGATGGCCTATAAAAATTGTAACGGCATAAACATATGCCAATTTTGAACAGAAACCTTCTAAATATGCTTTTGGCAAAATATTATTCGGTCGGCTGTCCGAATAAAATGTGTGAGGAAATAAGCAAAATTAAATTGCATTTATTTAAGCGCAACTTAATGGGTCTAAAAACAGATCTTCAATGCACGGATCTAGGTAACAGATGCGATAAAAAATTAAAGGCTAAAAAACATAATAAATCTATTATGTTAATTGGAGAGAGCAGTTTTAATGACGCGAGGGAGCCTTAGTATGTCAGCGGTAGCATAATCCTCCCCAGATACGCCTTGGAAATTTATTAGCTTTTTCTTTTGCTTATTCTATAAAAGTTCACAAATATTTGTTTGACGATTCCCTTATAACTGACACCAATTTATTTAATTGCTTTTATTAATTAAAAGAAAATGCCATGAAGATGAAAAATAAAATGAAAAATACATGAAATGAACTTAATAATTAAATATTTCCCCAACTGGATTTTATTGTTTAATTATTTGTATGGGAACATGAATATAAAACATGTTTTTCATTTATAATTTTCAAAACTGTTTTCTCCTTTTTTACAGTTATAAGAAATCACGTAGTTAAACAATTAACATTGAACGTTTTTTGCCTTTAAGTAGGAATTAAAATGCTTTATTGTATAAATACAAAATAAATAAAGTTAAATATGATATCTTGCTTAATGTATACATTTATGTACTCATAAACTGTCTAACAAAATATACACTAAAACAGGGTTAAAATGGCCTTTTGGATTGTATTGTAAAGTGATTTAATATCAAAGAGATATTCTTATCCGCCTAAATTATAAATTAGTTTTGAAATGACTTGCTCTATTTCAGTTTGGACCTAATTTCAAAAGATTTCACTTTAATGCTTTACTTTCGTAAAATAAAAATAATGTTTGTAAATTTTTTTATTTAATTGAACACCTCTAATGAAAGTATTTGTTTTCATTTACAGAATGTTATCTTGCTTTTCACCAGCAAAAAAATAATGCTTTCGAGAACAAGCCAAATATGATTTCTTATAAAAGGAAGCATACAGCGATCAGTGCTGTATTTCTTTATGTACTTAGAAATATTTCCTGCAAAGTCCCTGTTCTATATTTACATCAAAAAGTGTTTGAGACACAGTTAGTGTAAATGTCAACAATTCTTTTATATTTTTAAAGCAATTACAATGTCTTCAATTATAACTCAAAGAATAATGATAATTATAAGTAGAATACATATTATTTAAGCTTAAGCTATTACACATAGTGAATATGACTTTAAAAGAAACATAATCGGAACAATTATTCCAATTATCTTTCTCCTTTACATTATTATATATCGGGTTTTTCAACAAAAAGTTTTTTTCTTAATTGTGGCAACACTATAGATAGCTTAAAGGTTTAGAGTTTTAACGTATTCGTAGTAGATGCATTGGCAATTACTATAAATTCAATTTCGCACAAAAATGGCATTAAGATAATTAAAATCCTGTATGAAAGTGGAGGTTCTATTACAGTTATATTTTGTAAAATTTGTGTTATTTTCGGACACCATAATCGCCCTTTTGAGACCGGTATTAAGAATTTGGTCGTTAAATTTGAATCGACAGGCTCGATCGAAAAAGTGCGAACACCAACGCTTGTTCGACCGGTTCAAAATAATGCCATCCGTGAACCACACTGTTGAAGCAGATCCATATTTGTCAATTCCTCGATGTTTTCATTAGTTGGAGTTATCCAAAACTACCACATGCCGAATTTCGCGTAAGGATTTGACTTTGAAGCCTTGCACACTTCAACTAGTGCAGCAACTGAATCCGACCGACTTTCTACATCGCCATAAATTTGCTTAATTCATTCAGCAACAACTGGCTGGTTTTTCTGAGAAAATCATCAATGTCGTGCCAAATTTCATTTTTCATTTATAGATGACGAACTTTTCTTTTCGTAACACAGTACAAATTTGAATTATCTTAATCTAAATTTTTTATTTTAGTTTGTTTTAGAAAACTAACTTTTTGTTGAAAAACCCTTCGCAAATGATCTATTTATTTAAACAAATTATAAAATGTGTAAAAAATTGGAGGAAAAAGGAGAGTACAATGATCAATGAATTGAAATTATTGATGTGGAAAAAACAGGATTTTTTATCTCTACATACATACATCTATCAATAAATTCTTTATTTTAATACGAGAATTTCAATTGAAGTAATGATAAAAATTTAATGACGATTTACTTAACATTGATATTAAATACGATAATTAGTTTTAACGATAATTTTTTCAATTAAAAATATGTAAACTATGTCTACGCATAACATGGTGGATGAAGGTTGTTGAAGTTAGAAGAGCAAAGTTTCTAACCTTGGCTCATATCTAATGATAATTGTTGACGTACAGGGGACGTTGTAGTCATCTGAAATTTTATAAGCTACCTTTTTCTCGTTTAAAATATTTTTTGCCTTTACTAATTAATCAAGTTCGTGTTTATTTGTACCTTTTAATATTTTAAATATTTTACAGTGTAAAGTAAATTATAAATTTCGAAATTATTGTGAAAATCTTAATAATATCAAATTGAAAAAATATTAAACTCATTGTGGTCTTTTATTACGACTTGGCTTTAGTGCTTGTGGCTCCGTTTAAAAGCCTTCGAGACTCATTCCTCACATTTTTAAAGGCTTTAATATAATCTACTCTACACTTTTACACTCTTTTTTCAATACAAAATTGTGATAACTTTTATTGAGCACAGATGAGTATAATTACCATAATTGCACTCTAAGTTTTGCTTTTCGCTCGATTGAGAAAAACACACTTGATCCTTTTAAGTATCCTGCGAGTATATCTAATATGACCACGGTGATTGAAAAATCACTACAATGCATACATTTTTTTTCCAATTTCATTCTCGTATACGTATTTTTATACGAGCAAATTGAAGTGTTTTACTCTGAGTAGATAATTTTTATTATTATTAACTCTTTAGTTCTATGCAATTTAAGCAAATATGTCAAGGTATTAAGTTGCTGGCTGTTTGTTCGATAAGAACCACTAGCGCTTTCAATGTGATGAAATCATTCTTAAGCCGTGTTCTGAACTGTACTGGAGAGTCAGTTTTCAAGTTTAGGTAGTTTTTTCATTAAGGTGCTATGTACTCATTTACGTGGAACGCCCGCCATTTGGATTTTATGCGGGGCTAGTTTTTATTTTTCAGATAAGTACAACAAAGAACTCCATAGCAAAAAACAACAAATTTAACACACTACTATCTACAAATATCTTAGACAATATAACACTAAAAACAGAAATAAAGAAGGCAAAGAGACAACCGACAGAACACACTGACACACTTTTACTTACGCAGGACCAGAAATATATAGATTAACTAAGCACATATCGATTAATTAATCGTTTTCACAAAGAAGTTTTATTCACAGTGTTAAAAGCCAGCAACACTCTGAGTCATACTCTCAAGGCATCGACAGAAACCGAATGTTTAACTAAAACATTGCTATTTGTTTCTAACTTTCTAGAAATTATCCTTTATATCCGTATGTTACTTGATATTTTCAGCTTCAAAGCAGGAATTAAAAGCCAATAAAATTTGTTATTTGAAAGTTATTTATATAATCGGTGTTGTCTTCATCGTTTCTATTTAACCATGAACAAATTATTATTCAGTTAAATGTAGAGATTTAAAAGCATTTGCATGTTGATAATTGTTACTAAAAATTAATATATGAGAATAATTTTTGTATTAAAACAATTACATCAATGTTTTGTTTTGGTATTTATGAGAGATATAATTTTGTTTTAATATATTGTAAATATATTGTGTTTTATTTATATGTATAGCAAGTAGCGTAAAACAATACTAAAACAAATTTAAAGAAAAAATATAAAAAGCCTTTTACTTGCACATTTTCTCTAAACAATTTCAATAAAATTTAATTTCGGCTTGAATAATTTTTGACTTAATCAGAGTGAGATTCCTTCAAAGGTGTTAGGAAATAAAATAAACATCCACTTGTCATAATTGAAATCACTATTACTAGGGCGTTTCATAAAAATCGCAGAATTCCTCATCTTTTATAAGCATGCATATAACTAAAAATGCCAAACGAGAAATTCCAAAATTAGTTTTGCTTAAGAAAAAAATTACTTTGCATTTTCCTTGCCACTAACGCTCACCTCAAAATAAGAAATACATTTTTTGCTTACGCATATATTTTAACATCAAGATTGTGATTTTTATGAAATTTTAAAGTTAAAAGTTTTGTAGCATTAAAAAAATGTCCACTCATATGGCCTCATCCAATATTTATGCTATTTATGAATGTCATTGAACCTGCTATAGAGTGCTGCAACAATATAACTGCCGCACAGTGGATTATTTTACGAGAAGGCGGCCAAAAGTCCTTTTTTTCATGGTCCCCAATTGTAAAATTTTAATGTTCATACCAAAGTGGATGCCACACACATTGAACAGGTTGATTCAAAATGAAAATTTTCAGTATTTTGCTAAAATGAGAAATTTCTTAATATATTTTTGATTTTTAAGTAGCTATAACTTTTTTGTTATACAAGATTTTTAAACAGGACAAACTTTGTGTAATAGCGTAATTTGCTAGCTATTAGTATAAGAACTGAACTGAATTGTTTTTGACTGATTTTTGATTTTTAGAAATAATATTTTTAGAGGTCCATGTTTTTTCTAAATCTGTTACTTAATAGAGCATAACATCTAAAGTTCGTTAGGGAATGCAAAAACATTAGTACTGTGTCATAGCCCTAAATGTCCTATATACGCCTATGCCATATTATATACCCGGCACGATATGACCGTGAGTACCATAACAATTTTTCTGACACAAGGTCGAAAATTTTTTGCAAAATGGAATTAAAATTTTTTTTCTGTTTTGCTATTTTGTAAGCATTTTATTTATTTTTTAAATCGCCTCTATGAGAGACGTTATTTAGATGAATATGCGTATTTTTAGAAAGAATATAAAAATGTTTAGTTAATTTCAAAGTCATGCACAGTTGGTCACAAAAATATTTTAACTACTTAAAATAACATAAATTCATATGATTTAGGTCACAAAAATACTTTTCTTTTTAAATTGATTTGCACTGATTATAAAATAGTTATTTTTTTCAAATTGATAAATTACTTGGAGCATATTCTAAAAGTGGGTTATCATTTGGATTTTGGGTCCGTTAGGCGAAACAGTAAGAAAAAATAATGAAAATGACGAAAAAATAAACCAAAAAAAAAAAAACAAATTGAAGAAAAATCTTTAGAAAAAGACCTAATTATTGATCAACCAAAGCAAGGAGAAGAGAACGCAAATGATGGAAACACTGCAAGAAAATTTTTTTTTCAGATCCAGAAACTGCAGCACTTATCACAGGAGTAGATTTGGAATTAATAAGGAGATTTAGTATTATTTTAACAGTTCTAACATGCAGCAGAAAGATTAATGCAAAACAATTTGGAGGGTACGCCAAAAAAACAGCCATACTTTATAAAGAAAAATATTCTTGGAGATATATGCCATCACCAGTTCATAAAATTTTGTACCATGGGGAACAAATAATTCAACATAATATGCTGCCAATAGGAGATCTATCTGAAGTTGCGCAAGAAAAACGAAACAAAGACTATAGATTCTTTAGTGAGCATAAGACAAGAAATATTTATAGATATTTTACTAATAAAGACTTGATTGTTATTTTATTATGCACATCAGATTCCTATATCTCCAATATCCGGCAAAAATGGAAAACTACTTTTTTTTTTAAGAGAAGTAGTACTTCAGGCAACAATGTCTGTTTAGTCAAGTACCGTGCCATATTCTTTAGGAAAAGGATAGAGAATAGATGAAACAGATGGTGAAAGTAGAAGGATAGTCGAAAAATAACTGCCGTATATAAGGCAGCACAGCAGCCAGTGACTATGCCTTCATCGCTGAGCAGCTCCACCGACAGTCAATTTTTATTTTTATAGTGAAAAAAACCAAGGTCTTCGTTGGGAATCGAACCCACAACCCCCATGTTTACAAGCTTGTACACTACCTACTAGCCTACAGGGGCACCTTCTATTGAACTAGACGTAGAAGCTAAACTGCTTCTAGTAGATGAAAATCAAGGCTATTTTAAAGATATATTTACTAAAATTGTTTAATTAATAGTCATTTTTCTAAACATAAGAGTTATCTATAAAATTAAAAATTGTTCGTACATTAATTAAGTATTAAACAACAACATACGAGTAGTATTTATGTTTATTTTGGACTTAAATACCTCGTTAGCTAAGGTAAATTTGAACCAATGAATACATTTTTTATGTTTGCTGCTCAATAAACTAATTTTTAACTCCAATTGTTTTCAAAAAACCAAGCTTGGCCCTATCTGGCTAAATTTAAGTTTTTAATTTGTATAAATTCTAAACGTGAATCAAAATATAAGACTTTATCGAAAACAAACTCTTTGAACAAGTTTTAATACTTCACTTTCGTACCAAACGTCAGCTAAAACTTAGAATGTATTTTTAAACTTATCACAGCTATTTTTCTAACTGGTCGATTTTAAATTTTTATACCTTAAACGAAAGCTTATCTCACCTAGTAGACAAAAAAAAACCGCGTATCAAAATTACAATCCTTTCAAAAGTTATATATTTTTGACCGCCTTCTCGTAAAATGGTCCACTGTGCGCCGATTAGTAATAAATATTCTGCTTATCCATCTAATAAATAAATCATATATTGGTCGAATCTCGTTTTCATGACCTTTTAAGTAAAAAAATGCAATATATGTATTTCCATTCTGTAAACACTTTATACTAAAAGTAAACTGTAATAGTCACCTGCGTATAACTGAGCCTATTTAAAATACTTGTTAGGGTAAAGTAAATATATATAAAAGATTTAAGCAATAAATCCATAATAAGAATCCATTAGGGCTTAAGTAAACCAATTTTTTTCCCTCGTTGCTGAACTTATTTTCCACAAGACTAAACAAATGCCAGGCCACACAAGCAGAAATAATGTTATACACGAATAAAGAAGAAGAAAAAAATTATACAAATATGTCGTGGTATGTGAATTATTATACAAGAAAAACCAGAAAAAATTTCCTTAAATATTCATTTAATTTTTTTTTATTATAACGCATTTGTTCTATAATAGTTACCTGTTCAAATATATAAATTTTTGTAGAAATAATAGGTTCGCATACGCATGTTTAACAAATGCTGAAACTAATTAACAACATGCTGTGCTTTTATTCAAAAAATAATATATCCATACACGGAGAATAAATTAATAAAATTTTACAACAGAAATTATTATACAATTGAAACTATTTTTACTGAGACGCGAATAATAAAAGGCGGAAATATTGAATTTACTTCATGCATGAATAGATATGACCTTAATGAAAAAACGACCTAAACTCAACACTATTTATATTAATAGACCTAATACTAACTCTGCAGTACTACCTAAAACGCGGTTTGATAAAAATATCATCGCATCGATAGCGCCACTTGGCATTTCTCAATTACATCCTGGGGAGCCACTTAAAGTTAGTGGTTTTTCTAAGCCACCAACACTATGCTAAATTTTTTGTATACCTTTTTACAACTTAATGTTCTACCGAGCTTGAAGAACATCCTATAAATTTACATTGTCTTAACATTACGAGGTGGAAAAATTAGGTCTCGCAAAAATTGTGATTTCGTAATTGTGGAATTCAGAATGGATGGTTTAATATCTAAAAGCATTCCTTAAATGAAAGAGTCTAGTTAGGAAAGTTGCATGTATAAAGTTGCGTATGATTGAAAAACGTCCTATATTAATTTTAAATTCATATACTCTTAACCATTTTTAGTCATCTGACTCCTAAGGGGGAAAAATTAGACCTCGCAAACATTTTACTTTTGTTATTAGAAATATTCAGAAAAGCTTGACAAGAATAGTAAGCTAAACGTGGACGGTTTAATATCTATAAGCTTTCCTTAACTGACAGTTTCAAGTTTAGAAAGTTGCATGTATTAAAATTAAATATTATAAGCTAGATACCTGTCTATGTCATGGAAACTCCAAGTATCATCTGGCCATGATAATAATCGAAAATGACAATATTCGCAGATTTTACATAGACAATGCTGCAACAGTCGCGCACATAAAATACTATAAATAGCCAATATCGATTATCATAATTTTAGACAAACGTTAATCATTACAAACAAGATTGTAGAGATATATCAATCGGCAGTGTAAAAGCACTGTAAGAAATATAATTATATGATATTAATTAATTCTTGCGGTATAAACTTTAGATAATTCTTTTAATAACACATTTTTTAAAATTTGTTTAGCATTTATATTTAGAACCACAAAAAAAATAATTTCTTTGAGTGTCTAAATGTGTTAGTACGGTCTGCTACTGATTAAGTTAACTTGTTACATTCTATTTGTAGTATTTGTAGTAGAGAAAATTGTTTGCTTAAATACAGGGGGGAACGCTCGACACTAATTTTACTAAATACTGAACTAATTCTTATTTCTTACATTACAATTCTTTATGTGAGCTGGAAAGTGCGACAAATGCATTGTAATTTACAAACAACGTAATACATTTTATTATATTTCACTTTTTCAAGCTCCTTTGCAATATAACATTTTTTTATTTTATTAAATAAAGTAACAATATTAAATTAGCACAATTTACTTTTACCCTAAAAAACAACAAGGTGATTTTTTCTTATAGTTTTGAAAAAAAAAAAAACAAAATTATTAGCATTAAAAAAGAAGAATGGTGTTTAATTGGTAAACATTATTATGAGAACTATCAAATTTGGAGACATTGTTTTAAAGATTTTCAGCTTTATTTATTTGTATAAATAACTATATTAAAAGCCTAAGCAAAATTAATAACTTCAAAATATATAATTTGTTACACACGAGCTTGATATTTTAATAAAGCGCTATGACTACTGTAACGCTAAAACCCAGGCGATCGGTTTTAGCAACACAACATGTGATATTGTCTTTGAATTTTATAATTATACTTATAGTTTTGTTTCTATACCTATATATCTATATGTAGTTATATATATATACAGTTAAATTATAGCTTCATATATATATATATATATATATATATATATATATATATATATATAGTGTAAATAATTTAAGATTAATAAATTCTTAATTTAAATTTAACGACTGTTCGCCTGACAGCGCGATATTTGCGTGATGGTACATGTATCGGTTAATATGGAACGCAGCTACCAGCTGTTTTATACATCAGCCGTAGAGATGGTGTACGTGTGTGTGTGTGCGTAGTTGTGTGTGATAGCAAATGGTATACCCAAAGAGGAATCTCTGCACTTAGTTAGAAGGCAGGTCGCCTGCAGATGAGAGGTATAATTTTTACTGGCGAGTTTCGCTCGGAAATATTTCTAATTCTCTCCAGTTGATACTGTGAGGTCACAAAGTGTTTTAGTGGTTTTTACTCAGCACGATTTCTACCATTGCAACCCCCCCCCCCCGGGGGGCATATTTATGGTCTTTATAGTATGTAACAGCTATCTAGATCTGTGCAACTGGGGGTATAAAGGTAGCCCAGTCCCCTGAAGACAGGCAGGGAGTCAACTGGAAACTCCAATTTATTTCCACGGGGATCAGTGAGCCCCTGAGTTCATTATTTGTCTCTTTAGACATTTAATAGTTCTCTGGCTGATCATTGAGGTTGGCCCCTATATGGGAGCATCGTGGTGGTTGTGGTTTCGCGACCCCATAACAGTCTATGGTTCTATGGTGGCCAGGATCATCTCACTGATAATGACACGCAAAGTGAATGAACCAGTCCAGTGAGCATGCTTGACATGTGTTCTGGACAGGAGTTGGAAAGTCTCCAACTCTTTAGCAAGGTGTGATGATTTGCAGACCTGCACTGAAATCATTAAAGTTGCAACTAGGTCGTTCTGTTGCTTAGAATTATGTCTTCGGCTATCTAGGACGCCTGTATGACGTTTCAAATTATACAATAGTGGTTTGTCCACCATCTGATTAAGACTACATAGTCAGGCGCGGATGTAAAACAAATCACACTCTACCATTGCAGCGTAAAATTGGGTGCTACTGATTTATTGCTCGGCACAGTTTTAGGATTTAGCAGTAGAAGAAGCCGAAGTAGAGCAATCTACTGTTAAGCAATTAATGGTAAATAAAGACGGAAAATTTATAACAAGACCTTTGGTTTGGAACAACACGTCCACCAGAGAGAACGTGTCGTTATACTACTGACTTAATATGAACTAGATCATATTCAACCCTTAGTTTTATTTTGTGTTACTTAATTATCTATATGTCGGGTTTTCCTTCCTGACACGATAACACATACAGCGCCATCTCTGATACATAGCATGTACTACAACGGCACCAGTACGTGGTGTGTGAGTATCCCTCACGAAAATAAGTACGATTCATTTAAAGTAGATGGCGCCGGTGCGTGATACCATGTTTGACAGATACTCATGCGCACGTGAAATTGAGGTTAAAGCTATTCATTTCCTAACAGTTCAATTGGAAACCATCAAATCAATCACGCGTATCGTGCAAATTTTTATTCAACTTCAACAGCAGGGATTTGTCCTTAAGGTGGTAAGTTGAACTGTGTAAATTATGTGGATCGTGCATTTGAGGTTAAATTCACCAGTCTGTCCATAGTCCAAAATGCCGAGAGGACGACGTGCGAACATCGGCCGCCGCACACGACATGCAAGCCAGCAACCAGTGTATTCACATAACTTAAGCGAAGAAAGATAAAATATAATACGAGGAAATGCACGATTGAGACAACGCGTGAGCACATGAAGATCATTGGCATCATACAATCGCTTGGCACTTCAATATGATCCCACTGCGAACTACAGTGATGATGACAATTTAGATATTGGACCAATGACGATATTGCAATGCGTTAAAGTTCAAAAGAGAAACGGCTGGATTGTGCTGCGCAAGTGGAAAAATCAAACTAGATCCATTACTTACACCACCACAGCCTCAGAAACCATTGTTCGATGGAACTGATCCCGATTCCAATCATTTTCTTCAACGCAACCTTGAATACAATAACTGCTTTCGCATGACTTCTTTTGGAGCTAATATCATTCGAGAAGGCGGCGTCATGCCGACTTGCAAGGTAAAAGATTTTATTCAAACAATCACTCACACCAACACAATCAATTGCAGCGCATAACAACTACACATACACCACACACTACACCATCACACGATCAGAAATCACACCGTATTCAACGTCAGACCAAAAAACAAAAACTGTGGTTTACCAAAGAGCACTTCAATGAAACGGATAATTTGCGGATACCTATAACGCTTCGATTCAGTATTTACTTTGGATTTACTTTCATTTTTTACTTTGAGAAGTTCAACTAAATTCCATTTCATTTTTGTAATCGAAATGAATTCATTACTGTTGTGCAATGAAATAAAATTTTTTCTTTTCAAATAGAAAACAAAAAAAATAATTTTTCTTCATCTTTTAATCCCCAAACGAAATGTTACAAAAAACGAAGCCATCTGGTGGCGAAACGGAGTTCGCCGGGTTTCTAATTATGTGGTTTTGTCACCTACAGCAATCTCGAGGCATTGCATTCAAAATATGTCAGATATAAATGGTCATTTAAACTACATCAGGTTTTAGTTAATAAAGTATAGTGAAATGAACACATTACAATTATTGAATATTATCCGTAAATGCGTATATAGCTTTGCCTCATTATTACTTAAGCCATTTCTAGTCAAGCCCAATCAAATCTCCTTACGTAAATAATAACAACTTGTGTGTGTAAGAAAACAAAACGTTTCGCAAAAGGTTTTTAAGGGCTAAAGAAATAAGTGTCCTTTCACTAAACTTCTATCTTTGAATAGAATATGTAGTTTCTTAAAATATAAATTACTCTAATTACTTAAATTAAACATAAAATTATTTTTCTCAAGACGTTTCAATACTTCTATTACTGTTTTCTGATGTGAATGCGTACGTCACAAACTCATTCTAAGGTTTTGTTCGGCATGTAGCCGTAAGTCGTTCATTTTCAATTTGCTATGTTCACAGTAAAGTAAAATAGTTTCCAACACGTGAAGGTCAGAAAGGAAAACAATTGAGAGAATAAATTAATTTATCTTTGAAGGCATGCTGACTCATAAAAAGTAACGAATTTGCTACTTTTGTGGGTAATTTTTATTCATATTTTATTGAATTACCAACCAACTTATATTTGCTGTGATATTGGTGTAGAATTATTATTTTATTTTATTTATTAACTCTAATTAACATGATAATAATTTTGTTCAGTTTTATTTTGTAAAAACTATTAAAAACTTTACAATCCACTTTAGTAACGTTTTAAATATTGAAATAAAATAAAACCATTCACCTTTTCCACAAAATGTTAAATAAACAAAACAAAATATTTAATCTTAAACGGCCTATCTTGACATTTGTTTCACCACTTAAAGGCAATCATCCCTGCCATATAAATCAATCAATCCCACATATAAACAAAAAACTAATCCCTTTTAATCTGATCAACCATTTTAAGGATAAATAATTATCTAATTTGTTTTAACAAGCTCGAGCACATATACACTTTATCATCCTATCGCCAGTATTAATACTTTTAGCAAACTCTCATTGTTGTCTATACAAGAACTTTTCAACAACATTTTCCTTTTATTGTCAAAACTGTTGATTTGCTTTTTATTATGATATACATCAACACGTTTCCATTTCAAAAAGCATACGAAAGTAAAACATTAATAAACAACGAAGTTGTGTTAAATTTCTAAAATTAAGAAATTGCCTATTTATTTGTAACTATTTTCTAAATCGAAGGATGTATTATTAGTGTTCTCAGAACTCTTTTACATCTGTAAAAATAATTTGGCTTTCTTAGTAAAAAATTTGGAAATTAAGATAAAAATTAACTTAAGACGAATTAATTACTTCACTGGCTAAACAATCAATTTTAATTTTATTTTTTAATTAATAAAATTAAAAGTAGGACAACCAAAAAAATTTCGCTAATTGTTTATACAACATTTTACCAAGTTTTGTGTTAAATATAAAAATTAAAAACATATTAGGTAGAAACTCCCACGCATGTTATTACATCAGGAAAATATAATGTGTTTTCTTTCTACACTGTCATGTGAGACCATATTAACTTTGGTTTAAAATGTTGCCAGTATATTTTTACTCGTATTAGAACCAATTTAATTTAATAGAAGTATCAAACAGTTTCTGAAAAATCTTATAAATACAATACAGCGACAACATGATACATTCAACTTCCATGAACTAAGATTCCTAATCAGAAAAAAAAGAAGACGCACAACCAAACAAGCAGCCACACTGAATAATGATAACGACGATATCTGTGATTGAAGAACTTCCTAAATGTGGTGAATTAGAGTTGTTTTTTTTTTTGGTAAATTCTAGAACCGCTGAAAATAGTATTTAAAGGCTCCTAATGGTAAAAAACACTCTTATTGTGTACGTGATGAAGTAAAGATACAAAAATTGATACAGCAGTTTGCACTTGTTGAAGTGGTAAGTAAATCATCGCTGATAGCTTTTCTAAACTTAAACGTCAAACAAATCACACTGCTAGATCTAGATATCAGCGGTTAAGTCGTTATATTGAAAAGAATTCTAATGTACATAAAGGGTTCCCCAACAAGAAGTTTGTTTTCTAAAACAAAATAAAACAAAAAATTTTGATTAAAATGATTCATATGTTTATTATATTGCAAAGAGAAAAAGTCGGCAATTACGAAACAAACATGATATCTGGCAAATGTCCACCACGACCACGTTGACAGATATCACTCCGTTGGCTCCGTAAAAACTCTGTCCTTAACATAGTCCCACAACCAGTTGTGCTAAATAACACGAGCATGATCCATTGACCGTTACCGCACATTTCCAGCCTCATCTTCGAAACAAAACGGCGCAATTACGGCTCCAGAACATATAGCGCAACATTTAGTAACACGTTTAGCAACCAAAGACTTCTCGATAATCGCTCTAGAATTATCAGAAGCCCAAATACAATCGAAAGTGAAAATGGGCTTCGTCGGAAAAAATGATTTTTTCAGAAAAACCAGCCAGTTGTGTCTGAATGAATTGAGCAAATCTACGACGAAGTGAATATTCGATCGGTTTCAACTCCTTTATCAGTGGAAACTTCAAAATCAAATCCTTATGAAAAATTCGCCATGTGGTCGTTTTGGATAACCCCAACTGTTGAGAACGTCAAGGATTTGAAAAATGTGGATCCACTTGAATACAGTGGTTCACGGCTTCGATGTTTTCAGGTAAACAATCCGGTCGAACAAGCGTGGGTGTTCGCACATTTTGTATTGAGCCTGTCAACTCAAATTTTACCAACAAATTGTTAATAGCGGTCTCAGAAGGAAGACTATGTTGTCCGAAAATATCACGAATTTTACGAAATGTAGCTTTAACAAAACCACCATTTTCATAGTGGATTTTAGTTATTTCAATACAATTTTCGTGCAAAATTTAATTCATTGTAACAGTTGCCAATGAATCTAATACGAATGTGTTAAAAAAACTAAATGTTAAAAGTGTCGGAAGTAATAAACAAACTTTTTGTTGAAAAAGGTACAACCCTTAAATGCTTTTCTGACACTCACCTAATTTTATCATCTCTATTAAATATATAATAAACATATATAATATTACATAACATTATAGTCTGTTTATAATAAAATATGTATGTTTTTTTTTCTTAATTAAATCTTACTAACAAATTTATTTAACTAGAAACCAAAACTGCGTTTTTTGGCGCGAATAATTGCACTTAAACCACATTTTACTTTATACTTTTTATTTGATTAAAGGCCCTATAGGGCTCATTGCAAAAAATCATACAACACTCTAGAGATTCATCAAATAGCAGATTCAATAAATTTTAATAGCTTTTTATCTACTTCGTTTTCTTACATCCCGCTTTATAAAAAGGATTAAGAGTCATCAATTTGTTTGCCGCAAGGCTCTAAATAGAACGAAAGCTGAGAAAATAAAAACAAACAAAAAAAAAACAAAAAACAAAACGAAAATCCTAGTTTTATCCTAAAATACAATCGGCCATTGAAAAGCAATTGTCCATTTATCAGCACATGTGTGTGGCGAACCAGAATGGGAATGTTTGTAACAACATCATAAGATAACATTTGTTGGTGTTATTCGTTTTTGACCTGCTTAACGTTCAATTTGTTCTTTATCGTTGTACGCTCTACACATTGCTAAGTCATTCATATTAAGTTATACTGTATATTTGTAGAGCTATAAGAATGTGAATTTGTTATTTGTTCTTGTTCCTGTTCTTGTGTTTGTGTTTGTGTGTTTTTATGCTGTTTACTTTGCCAGTTGGCTTGTAGTGTTTGAAAGGTATGTTGAAAATAAAAATGAAGTATATTGACCAAGGAACAACAATGAATTTAAACATGTTTTTTATTTTTACCAAATATCAAATACAATACGAATACAAAAAAAAAAATAGAGAATAAATTCGCTGGGGATTGATAAATGGCGGTGTAATCATGTATATTGTTACCGTATTAGAGTATTAGTGAATAAGTGTTGTTATATATGGACTTTGGGGATAAAGAAATCTGTTTTTATTTTTAAGTTTCTGTATGAAATATATAAAAAAAATAAAGTTCAATTTAGTTGGGATTAATTGTTTGAAAAAAAAAAGCAATCAAACTTAAGTTAACATGTTTGAAGAAAACCTTATAAATCTCTTATCGTTTCTTTTCATTAAGAAAATTAATTAATTGAGATTCTGAAAATATTATTAATTAAGAAATGTATATTCGGGTTTTTCAATTGTGACAACATGGTTTTGTGCATGATGGTTTTGACATTTAGTTTTTTTACGTATTCGTAATAGACCATTGGCAATTGTTATAATAAATTCAATTTCGCACGAAAATCTCATTAACATAATTAAAATCCACTGAGAAAATGCTGGTTCGTAAAATTCTTGATATTTTCGAACAGCATAATCGCCCTTCTGAGACCACTATTAACAACTTTGGTCATTAAATTTCAGCTGACAGCCTTGATACAAAATGTGCGAACACCAAAACGTGTTTGACCGAGTCGTTCAAATGAAAATATCGCAGCCGCGAGCCACAGTGTTGAAGCAGCCTCCTCGATGTTCTCAACAACTGGGATTGACGTGATAAGATTAACATCCGCACCAGGCCGTGGGCCTTAATCAAATGGTGGATCATTAACACTGCGGATGAAATGTAGCGTCATCCTCGCCCTAGAAGGCCTTCGGGTACGTATATCGTTCGGTCACTCCTAGTTGAAACTTCAAAAGCCCGGAGTAGGCCGCAGCCTTCACTTCTTGCTGAAGAGTTGGAGACTATCCAACTCCTGATCCAGAACGCATGAAGTTTAATATAATTAAAAACAGGACGGCATTCATACTCACTGGACCTGCACCATTCATTGTGTTCATTGTGAATGATCCAACCCACAAACTCAAACGAGGGCCTCGAAAGATACAGCCACCACGATTCTCCCGAAGGGCCTACCTCAATAATCAGCCAGAGAACAGCTAAATGCCTAAAGAGACAAATAGCCGAACTCTGGAGCTTTACTGATTCCCGTGGAAATATAGTGGATTTTCCAGTTGGCTTCTACTAGCCTTGAAGCGGACCGGGCTTTCTTTTACTCCGCAAGACACAAGTCTAGATGGTTGTGTGATCCATAAAGACTTATAATGTGCCTCCGGGAGGACAATAACTGGGGTTTTTTCGAGATAAGATTTACATCTGCACCTGGCCGTGGGCCTTAATCAGATGTTGGTTAAACCACTGTGAATAAAAAGCAACGTCATTCACGTCTTAGGAAGCCGAAGACTAATTCTAGCAACAGGTCTTTCCTAGTTGCAATTTCAGCGATTCCAGAGCACGGCTATAAACCACTACTCCTTGCTGAAGAGCTGTAGACTATCCAACTCCTCTCCAGTACACATTACTAGCATGCTCACTGAATCTGGATCATTCACCAGGTAGGTGGGATTAAAGGTGAGATGATTCTGGCCATCATAAAACAATTCCTGTATGGGGCCGCGAAACCACAACCACCACGATACTCCCGAAAGGCCAACCTCAATAATCAGACAGAGAAACAGCTAAAAGTCTAAAGAGACAATTAGCGGAATCTCTGGGGCTTACTGATTCCCGTGGAAATAACGTGGAGCTACCAGTTGTACCCCTGCTGACTTCAGGGGACTGGGCTCCCTTATACCATCAGCAACATAGGTATAGATAGTCAAGTATTCTATAAAAACCTATAAATGTGCCGGGGGTGGGGGGCAACAACTGGGGTTATGCAAAACCACCACACGATGAATTTTGTGAAGCCTTACAAGGTTTAACTGGTGCAGGAATTGAGCCAATCGACCGTTCACATCGCCGCAGATTCTCTCAATATATGGTCTAGAGGGGTGATTGGGCCGTTTTTTCGAAGATGTGACTGGAAATGCGGTAAAGGTCAATGGATAAGGCTACCGCGAAATGCCAACAACTCAACGTGGATATCTCCTACATATAGTTAAAACAGGACGATGCAACCATCAATTTATTGCAAACTCGATTTCTCGATGGCATCAGCGGTTAAGTAGCCAGCCAGTTCGTGTGATATAACACCACTGGATAATTTTTTGTGGGGCTATGTTACGGATAGGGGGTTAAAAATTCATCGGAAGATTATCTTACAAATAAAGTAAATTAAATGTCTTCGTGTTATACCATTTCCTAGTTTCATGCCTCTATAACAAAAAACGCTTTATATGTGAAAATGGAATGACTACTAAATATATTATTTCCTTTAGAAAAATTGAAGAATTTGTGAAAATTAAATAGATGCAATACCACGCCCGCTCTTAGAATGCAGTGACAATCCCAGCATAAGAACAAGGTCATAATTTCTTAACAACGCTATGATTTCAAAATTTACAGCGAATTACAGGGTCGCCTGCCTGTAATTCGCTTTAACAACAAATTGTTTTAAGAAAACTCATCGCAAACACTTTTACTTTTTTTTCACTTTACTCAATTTTACTCTTATTTTGCTCTACTTCTTTATTTTCTCAGTTTCTTGCGTGTTAAACATGCGCGAATCTTACACAAATATCCACGCAACACGGATGTCTTACTTACTTATGAGATATGACAATAGTCGATGATTTATTTAGTATACCTGCGGCAGTAACTCGCGCAACCACAAAGATTCTGTTCTAATTATTAACCTTAATTTTCATACAATTGGCCGTTTACCCCCCGAGGGCACATTGATATGTTTTGACGGAATCTCACCATATCATTACATGCGTCAAGGGGGGTAAAAGGGAGCCCAGTTCCCTAAAGGTCTAGCAGAAGCCAACTGGACAATTCTACTTTATATCCACGGGAAGCAGTAAAGCCCCAGAATTCAGTTGTTTGCCTTTTTTATTTTTTTAGTGATAATTGAGCTTAGCCCTTCGGGCGTATTGTGGTGGGTGTGGTTTCGAGGCCGTCGTTTAAGTTGTGTTAGTCGGATCATTCGCAATGAACGTAATGAATGGTCTAGGTCCAGTGAGCATGATTGCGCTTGTATTCTAAAATTTTATTAAGCCTCATGCGTTCGGGACTAGGAGTTGGATAGTCTCCATCTCTTCAGCAAAGAGTGAGTGCCTGTGGCCTGCTCCGAGCTATTGAAGTTGTTACTAGGTGTGACCGGAGGATTTACGTATCTGAAGGCTTCCTAGGGCGAGGATGATGCTGCATTTCATTCACAGTGGTATGATCCCCCGTCAGGTTATGGCTTGCAAATCTAGGTACTGACGTAAATTTTATCACGCATGGCCCTTTTACCCACCTTATACGATTCTTGATAATAATTGTCTGCTGGTCAAGAGTAATACCATGCACCTTAATAATTGTTTCTATTACGGTTACACATAACAATTGTCTGAATTTCTCTAATACATAGACTCGACATTTTAACAATGCATACAACAACAGTTATTTTTTATATGTCTGTCGCTGATGCGGTTGACTAATATACTTCGCGATCTTTTGTTCTGTTCACAACACACACCTCTCCAATGAAACCAGCTCTGTTCTGTTAGCTAATTTACTTCTGACTCTATTCACTCATAATTTTCTCATGGTGGAAGTATCCTTGATTTAAGTATGTTTTACCACGCACACCCGTTTAAGAACGTCAATATTAGCTTTTTGCTTTCAGACATTTGTAAGGGATTGTCAGATCTTATTTTCGTAACAATTTTTATCGAAAATACTTCTAAACTGAAAATGAAACTACCGTATTTGTTTTTCAGTCTCAGTCTAATTTTTTTGTTTTACACATTTGTCTGGTATAATTTAGTTGATTGCGAGATATTTATATTTTATTCTTTTGAATATTCTGAATGCCATAAACATAAACCACTAAAAATACCTTCAAAATTGTACATGAGGTTGTGTGTTTAGAGCAATTATCATAGAAAATTTTGGAAGTTCTTTGGTGACAGTATTTATTAGCATATGTATGAATATGTATCGGGTTTTTCAACAAGATTTTTGTTTTTCAATTGTGGCAACACCAACAACATGATAGTTTGGACATTTAGTTTTTCGACGTATTCGTAGTAGATGCAGTGTCAGTTCTTACAAAGTAGTCAATTTCACACGAAAGTTGCATTAACATAATAAAAATCCACTATGAAAATGGTGATTCTGTTAAAGTTATATTTCGTAAAATTCGTGATATTTTCGAACTACATAATAGTCCTTCTGAAACCGCTACTAAGAATTTGGTCGTTAAATTTGAGTCAACAGGTTCGATATAAAATATGCGAACAGCAACGGCTGTTCGACCAGCTCGTTCAACTGATAACAATACAGCCGTAAGCTACAGTATTAAAGCAGATCCAAATTTATCAATTCCTCGATGTTCGTAACAATTTGGATTATTCAAACCATATAGCGAATTTTGCGTAAGGATTTGACTTTGCAGCCTTACAAGGTTCAACTGGTGCAGGAATTGAAGCCGGCCGACTATTTGCATTACCGCAGATTCGTTCAATTCATTCAGACACAACCAGTTGGTTTTTCTGAAAAATTATCATTCGGGCGAAGCCCATGTTCACTTGTTAGGATAGCAAAATTGTCACATTTGGGCATCTAAACCTCCCAGAGCGATTATTGTGAAGTCTTTGCAAGCTCAACGTGTCACTGTATGGTGCGCTATGTGATTTGGAGTCGCGATTTGGCAGTTTTTTTTAAGGTGAGGCTTGAAATGCGATAACGGTCAACGGATTACGCTATCGCGAGAAGCTAACAACTCAATATTAGCCTATTATGGACGACGCACAGTGTACCATTTTACGAGAAGGCGGCCAAAAGTCGTTTTTTTTCATAGTCCCGAATTGTAAAATTTTAAACTTCATTCGAAAGTAGATACTAGTATACTTCGGAACAGGGTGATTCAAAATGAGAATTTTCAGTATTTTGCTAAAATGTGAATAAATTTTGGATTTTTAAACACATATAGCTTTTTTGTTATACGAGATTTTTAAACGGGACAAACTTTGTGCAATAGCGTAATTTCTTAGCTATTAGTATAAGAACTAAACTGAATTGTTCTTGATTGAGTTTTAATTTTAGAAATTATTTTTTTTATAGCTACAAATTTTTTCTAAATTCTCTTACTTAATAGACCATAACTTCTAAATTAAATTTTTTTTCTGGTTTGCTATTTTGTAAGCATTTTATTTATTTTTCAAAACGACATTATGAATATGATTATGAATATTTTCAGAAAGAAAACAAAAATTTTTAGTCAATTTCAAAGTCATGTACAATTCGTCACACAAATATTTTGCCTTTTTAAAATAACGTAAATTAATATAATTTAGGAGGTCACAAAAGTAGTTTGCTTTTTAAATTGATTTGCACTGATTGTAAAATAGTATGGAAAAATTAAATACCCTCGTCAACTAATAAAATTAACTTGTAAAATAGAAACAAAAAATGTAATAACTGAAGAAGTCCAAAAATAAAAGATGAAATTAAAGACCTTCAACCTGTAATATTTACTGTTAATGAACAGGATATTGAAGTAGATTTTAAAATGTATCTGACAATGAATGATGGAAAATTTTGCACAAGCTTTAACTGATATAAAAGCATCATCAAGCTGCATTATATTCCAAAGGACATCAATTCAATTAAGCCATCCAGTTGCAGAAGATAACACTTTTAAAGGAGCATACGAATTTGGATTGTCTCCTCTTTATACTAGAATACCTTTTATGGAGCATATTCTTAAATTGGGTTATGATTTGGATTTTGGACTGTTAGGCGAAGAAACAGCGAGAAAAAATTAGGAAAATGAAGAAAAAAGAAAACAAAAAAAAAACAAATTTAAGAAAATTGTTTAGAACAAGGCCTAATCATCGATTAGCCAAAGAAAGGGGAAGGGAACACAAATGATGGAAGCACTGCAAGAAGAATTTTTTAGATCCAGAAACTGCAGCATCAATCACTGAAGTAGATTTTGAACTAATAAGGAGATTCAGTATTCTTTTACAATTTCTAGATAACATGCAGCCGAAAGCTAAATGCAAAAAAATTTAGAGAGTAAACAAATAATTTAATACAATATGCTACCAATAGGAAGCGCAAAAAAAAACGAAACAAAGTCTATAGACTCTTTTGTGAGAATAACACAAGAAAAATTTCTAGATGTTGTACTAATGAAGACTTGATTGTGATTTTATTATGCACTTCAGATCCCTATATGTCCAATATCTGCCAAACATGGAAATGTAATTCTATTGAACGAGACGTAGAAGCTAAGCTGCTTCTAGAAGATGAAAATCAAGGCTATTCAGAAAAAATATTTAATAAAGTTGTTTATTTAATAGTAATTTTTCGAAACAGAGTTATTTGTATGTATTTTTATCGTATCGTTTTAAAACTTTTTTGTACATTAATAAAGCAATAATAAATTTACAATAAAAGTTTATATATACGAGTAGTATTTATATTTATTTTGGACTTAAATACCTCCTTATATAAGATAAATTTGAACCAATTAATATATTTTTTATGTTTGCTACTTAATGAGGTAATTTTTAACTCAAATTGTTTCAAAATCCCAATCTTTGGCCTTCGTACTAAAAATTTCTCTTGGGCCAAATCAAACTAAATATAAGTTTTTAGTAAGTATTACTTCTAAACGTGAATCAAAATATAAGACTTTATGTAAAACAAAATCTTTGTACAAGTTGTAATACTTTACTTTCGTACCAAAATTCAGCTAAAACTTAGAATGTATTTTTAATCCTATCACAACTATTTTTCTAAACAGTCCATTTTAAATTTGTATACATTAAAATTTGTATACATTTGATCTCACCTAGTAGACAAAAAAAACCGCGTATCAAAATAATGATCCGTTCAAAAGTTATATATTTTTGACCACCTTCTCGTAAAATAGTCCACTTTGCGACGTACATATCACTGTCATGTGGTTTCAATAGGACGGTGACAGATCTCACACAGCTAATGAAACGATCAATTTATTGTAAACCAAATTACCAGATCGCATAATTTCACGACGAAAAGCAGTTTAGTGGGCAGCCACATCATGTTATTTAGCACCACCGTATTATTTGGGATATTTTAAGGAGTCTATGCGAAGCCGATCGGATCAATTTCATCCTTAAGACTCTAAATGCGTGATGTAATTAATGAAACAGGACCGCCATTTTACCAAAAATTAATTAAAAACCTTGATGAAAGAAAAGTTTTTGTCACCAGTATGTATGTCACTAATCTGTGTATGAACTGATTGTAAAATACCTTAAAATAATACTTCAGTATACATAAGAAACAACGAGGTTTGCCACAAGCGAGAAGTAACTCAAAAATTTTTTGTAGAAATGTTATTTGTTTTAAAATAGATTTTTAATCCTTTTAAAATATTTCTCTCACTTTGAGTTATTTTTAAGATATGACTTTAATGTAGCAAATGGACAATGTATGTACATACTTTCTAATTTCCATACGGACACTTCACTTCATTTGTTACAGACAAAGTGTAGAATAATATAGCTAAAGGCAACATTTTGTGACAATAAGAAAATACTATTTAAATTGTATTTACTACATCCATTAAAATTAGAAAAAACATTATGCATTTAATTGCAAAACTTTCTGAAACAACTAACTTACGAGTGTAAAAAAAATTAAAGTTATGGGATGTTAAAAGTTTCGACTCTTTTTATTATTATACTATTGTTCTTTAATCCTTTCTTAAAATAACTGCTTTTACATAAAAGTTACAAACATAAGACAATTCCTGCTGCATAAAAATTTTCATTATAAAAAGTATTTTTTAAGCCTGACAATTAAAAGTTACAAAAATCTACAAAAAATTAAATTAATATCAATTATCTCTTATTCCTGAAATCTATATATGGCATTGATATTTAAAAATAAATTTTGGATATATGGAAATGAGCATGTACAACAAACTAGAACAATGTTTGCTTCTAAGGTGATAACTGTTACTGGATTATCAGCCTATCATGTCATGTGTCTCCGCTGGAATTTTATATTTGAAACAAATAGCGTCTAGTGGTGTCACTAGCAAGACAACAGAATCAAATAATGCAGAATATTGTGTAGTTCTAGGATCTATTGTGAATTGTTCTTATTTTAAATGCAGAAATTGTATTTATTTGCAAAGCCGATAGAACAAAAATGAGACACATTACTGATCAGAATAGTACGATAAATTGGGAAACTTAACTGATAACTAATTGTTGAAGTCAAATTGGGTCATTTTGTAGTAATGTTAAAGCTAGATATACTTAAGGGAAGACCGATGGAAACATAAGCAAGTTTCACTTTCCTTAATATTTCTTGCCGAAATTCTGATTCCGTTCATGTCGCCTGAATTATTGCAATTGTTTGATATTCTGTGTTTCCTAGTACGATGTTCTCTCGTGTGTGTCGTTGCTTACAGATTTCTCATGTTATTTGATTCAGTAGTTTTAAGATTCGGTGATAATCCCATTCTTAATACAACTTCGATGTATTTTCGAATTGTTTTATTTTAATCTTTTCAAAATCCTTTCAGTTTTTATTTTTTAACTAAAGATTTAAAACAGCATGAAAAATTGTCACTTTTCTAATGATTCTATCCGAAATAAAAGTTAAAAAGGTACCAGCTCCAGCTCGAATATTATTTCAAAACATGTGGTATATAATAAAGAGGTGGAAGAAAATTTAAATTCGTGTAATTCATATAAAACGCTGCTTAATATGTGACTAATATTGTAATTTAAAATAAAAATCTATTTTCATTATTTTAGATTTTTTTTTTGCCTCCAGCCAATACTTTTGGGTATTTAATTGTGCTCTTGGAATATTAGTTATTTACAGCGGTTATGTTGCAGTGCTTACTTTGGTTCTTGACAAAAGTAATTAACTTGGGAACATCTATTCATCACGTTTTTTCGATGTGCTTACAAAAGCAAACACTTTAATTCGTGCATCACAAGTATATTCTAACACCACTATTGTTACAATTTGTAGATAGAGATACATTAATTTACACAAACTTTTATAAATATTTTATATTGTTTTGTCGTATTTTGTTTTTCTAACATTTTCTAAATTCCCTAAGGGAGTGCAGAGAATTGAAAATGTTTTGTTTTTCTTTTATTTTTTTTTTTTTTGTTTTTTTTTTTGCTTTGGCTTTTCAGCAGCAAAATTTACAATCACTCGAAGTTAAATATTACTTGAAAACTTTAAATGAATAAATAAAAAGCAGAAAATGTTAACTTTAATACAGTAACAAACAAAACAATTTTAATCTTTTGTTTAATTTTAACTAAATTATATAAATGATTTTGAAATGTAAAGGGTTTGCCAAATAACTTTTTTTTGTTTTAAATGCTACAAACAAAACTACTGAATATTTTCTCAAATTTCTTTTTTTTATTTGAAAGTGCAACCCTTCCGGTTAATAATGGAAAATAATTTTATTCAAATGCCTGCCTCGGCTGGTCATGCAGTAGCCTACACGATCGGTCCAATTTTGAACCACATTATCGGCTGTGTTCAGCTGTATTTCACCAATCGCTTTACGAATATTGTTCTTTACAGCGTCAGTTGCCTCTGGCTTGTCAGCGTAACAATTATCTTCGACGACACCCCACAAATAATAGTTCAACGGTGTCAAATCGCAGCTCCAAAGTGGTCAAACGACATCAACTCTGCGGCTTATAATGCGATCTTCAAAAATAGGGCGCAAAACATGGAGTGTAGTTTGGCTGTGTGGCACGTAGCGCCGTCCTGTTGAAACCAAATGTTGCCAATTTCCTCCCTTTCAATTTTTGTGAACAAAAATTCATTCAACATGGCCCGATAACGATCGCCATTGACTGTAACCGCTACTCCTTGCTCATTTTCCAAGAAAAATTGCCCAATTATGCCTCTGGACCAAAATCCGCGCCAATGTATGCGTGCGGGTTTTTTGTGCCCCAAATGCGACAATTTTACTTGTTTACATATCTTGCTTGTTTTTTACATATCAAAAAGAGCTTCGTCTGAAAAAATGATTTTTTTTTCAAAATCGGCATCTTCTGTAAGTCGATCGCAGGCCCACTTAGCAAAGCCAAAATGCATTGGATGGTCACTTTGCTTCAACTCCTCAACCAATTCGACTTTGTATGGCGTCATACTAAGGTCTTTATGCAAATTTTGTCTCAATGATGTCTCTGAAATGTTCAATTGTTGAGAATGACGGTGAATTGATGTTGATGGCGTTTCACGCACACTTTCTGCCACAGCAGCAATATTCTCGGGTGTACGCACTATTTTTGCCTTTTCGCGCTTTGCTTTATCGATGAGGATGCCAACTTCTTTCTTTTTTTTACAAGATAACGAACATACGGAGCTGACGGTGCTTCTCTTCTTCCGAAATCCGTACGTTTCGCACACATTCTGCAACATTGCCATGATTTTCAAAGTAATGTCGCAATATCTCCCGTCGTTGTTCAAGCGTATACACAACTATATTCGTTCAGCGGTAGGATAAAACTAATTATCTCTCAAATGAAACATGAGCTGTGTTTCCATTCACGAAATAAGCACTAGTTGAAAAAAAAACGTTGGATGGCGGACCCTTTATAAATGAATATATATTTTTTTTTTTAATTTTGAACACACTTCTTTAAACACTTGTGGCCATATGGCCAGTACATATTTTCTCAGGGAAAATTAATTTCAAATTCTTCTAAAATGAGCAACCAGCATAACTTTAGAGACGAAGATTAAGTATGTTTATCAATGTGAACTTAAAATATAAAATACTAATCACTTTAGTGAACGAGTTTATTATCAGGAATTTAAGATCAATATAGTTCACTCATATTTGTACACGAACATCATAAAATTTATTTTAACTTTACGCTATTGCACAATTCAGAAACATTTAATTGCTTGCTTTGGTTACTCTATTTTAGTAAATGCAATTGTCAATTGCAAACCCTGCACCCCCAACTGGGGTTGCCAGTTCTTTAGCTTTCTTTGCCAAATGGTCTGTCGAATATCTCAACATATAAGCTAATATATAATATTATAGAATATTAGTTATGATGATATTTTTATTTTCACCAAAATTGAAATTTGCATTTCCTATAACAGTGCAAAGTTTTTATTTAGAACAAGATGAAATTCGTTTGTAAATTATAGATCGGTATTATTAAAATTAATACAGAAAGTTTGCTTTTCAATTGCGGCAAAACAACAATTTTTTTAATTTTGTTAGTTTTGGCAATTGTTACAATGAATTCAATTTTGCGCGAAAATCGCATTGAAATAATTACAATTCATTATGAAAATGGTGGTTCTCTTAAAGTTACATTTTGTAAAATTCATGATATTTTCAGACCGCATAAACGTCCTTCTGAGAGTGCTATTAAGAATTTGGTCGATAAATTTGAGTCAGACAGTTGAGTCGTTATAAAATGTGCGAACATTAGCCCGTGTTCGACCGCATCGTTCAACGGAAAACATTGCAGCCGTGAGTCACAATGTTAAAGGAGATGCAAATGTGGCAATTCCTCCACGTTCTCAACAATTGGGGCTATCCAAAACTACCACATGGCGAATTTTGCGTAACGACTTGATTTTGAAACCTTATAAGATTCAACTGGTGCAGAAATTAAAGCCGACCGACCATTCACATAACCGTAAATTCGTTCAATTCATTCAGGAACAACTGGTTGGTTTTTCTCAATAAAAATAATTTTCTAATACGAAGTCCATTTTCACTTGTCAGGGTATCTCAACAAGCAAAATTGCGGCATTTGGGCTCCTGAAAATCCTAAAGCGATTATTGGGAAGCCTTTGTATACTCAACGTGTCACTGTACGGTGCGCTATGTGGTCTGAAGGCGTGCTATAGAGGTCAATGGATCACGCTATCGCGAGATGTTAACAACTCAAGTTTTACTTCTTACTGACAACTTGGATATCAATACATCCAATGAAAGGATAAATTTATTGCAAGCCCAATTTTCCGATCGCACGATTTCATAATAATCAGCAGTTAAGTGGCCAGCCAGATCGTGTGACTTAACACCAGTGAATTATGTTTTTTGGGCCTCGAATAAGGACAGAGTCTATACGGAGCCAATCGAAACTATTTCAGCCTTAACACTCAAACTCCGTGTTGTGATTAACGAATTGGGACCGCCATTTTGCCATAATATGATTAAAAACGTTCATGAAAGATTCGACGTCTGTCAGCATGGTCATGCTACCATGACCATGAGATTTGCCAGATATTATTTTTCATTTATAATTTACGAAATTTTTCCTTCATAATAAAATAAATATTTGTATCGTCTTTATTTTGCTGTAGAAAAACTTGTTGCTGAAAAACCCTTTATGCATATACCACAATAAATAACAGAAAAAATATTATAACAATATACTTTCAGTAATTTTTCTAATTAAAGTTTACAATTTGAGGTTTAACAATGGCAAACCTTACGTTATCATAAATGGGGATTGTCAACGCACCATGATCAATGATTTTTTGTTTGAAAATATAAATGACATTGCGATGTGATGAGATGTGATATCAAAATTTTGCGATACGCTGATTTCGAGAAATGTATCTGGCAAATGGCCTCCAAAGGTACAAGCCGTTACATGAAGTCAAGTCTTTTTGCTGATAAACCAGCAAACGTTTATTATATTTATGACACCTAATTAACAAATCTCGCCAAATTGATCCAAGATTGAAAACCACAATGCGCTCCGTTAAGAAGATCCGCTTTGGCCAAATGCAATAAATTATTTACAAATAGTAATTTCTAAAAATTTTTGTTTGATTAAAATTTAAGGTCTATCGTGCTTGCTTAAAAATCGCGTAAGATTTTTTTACAATGGAACCAGTTCTGTCTAAACAAGGGAAAAAATATTCAAAATGAGTTTAAAACTAAAGGAGTTGTGTGGCAATAAGGCTTTTATTTAGGTTTAATCTTTTAATTGAACTGCGTTTTCTACTTCTTGTACTTTTATTTTTCAAGTGTTTATCACTCCACGCGTTATACGGCACATGGAATCAGATAGTTTGCTTCAAGATTCCCTCAATTTTGTTGATACCATTTTCCTACTTTATTGTGAGAGCAATAGAACTAAGTGTTAACAAAGTCCAGTAATAAAAATGAATAAAACAAAAGTTGCATAAGTGTTTTTTCTAAAGCATTTGGTATTTTACTTTTTTCGTAACAATGGCGGGGAATGTGGTAAGTTATTGAAAGGAAGTGAATATTTCAATACAAATTATTCACAACATAATGAGTATTAGTTACATTGTAAATTCATTCTTTGTCTTTTGATTGTCTAAAAGACGTGGCGATATTCAGCCTTTGTGACTTGTAGCTGTTGGAAGGCTGATTGGTCTGCCCACTCCTGCTATCCAAAATTTTAAATTTTTGTCCTATGTTTCCTCTAAGACTAAACATTTTAAAACAAAATAAATCAATAAATTTAGATTAAGCTGATTTAAATTTTTATCGTATAACGAAGAGAAAAGTTTGGCAATTATAAGTGAAAAATGATATCTGGCAAATGTCCTCTACGATTACGACTACGCTGACAGATGTCGACTCTTTTATTAAAGTTTTTAATAACTTTTTGGCAAAATGGTGGTCCTATTTCGTTAATCACATCACGGATTTTGAGTATTAAGTATTAAGGCTGAAATCGTATAGACTCTGTCTTTAACACAGCCCCACAAAAAATAATCCAGTGCTTTTAAATCATACCATCTGGCTGGCCACTTAACTGCTGATTGTCGTGCAATTATGCGATCGGGATATTGGCTTTCAATAAATTGACCGTTTCATGTGTGACATGTGACACCGTCCTCTTGAAACCACATGTCAATGAGATCCACGTCGTTATTAATAAGCCAAGATTGAGTTGTAAGCATCTCGCGATGCCGTGATCCATTGATCTTTGCCACATTTCCAGCCTAATTGCGCCTCGAGACCACATAGCGCACCATGCAGTGGCACGTTGAGCATACAAAAGCTTCCCAATCATCGCTGTAGGACTTTCAGAAACTCTTTCAGAACCCTGACAAGTGAAAAAATGATTTTTTCAGAAAAACCAGTTGGTTGTTCCTGAATGAATTGAGCGAATTTACGGTAATGTATATAATCGGTCAGCTCCTGCACTATTTAAACCTTGGTAGGCTTCAAATTTAAATCTTTACGCAAAATTCGCCAAGTGGTGGTTTTGGATAACCCTAATTGCTGAGAACGCCGACAAATTTGGATCTACTTCGAGACTGAGACTCACGGCTGTGATGTTTTCAGTTGACCGACACGGTCAAACACGTGTTGGTTGGCTCCAATTTGAAGATTGATTTCTTAATAGCGGTTTCAGAAGAACGATTATGTTGTACAAAATTATCACGAATTTTATGAAATGTAACTTAAACAGAACCACCATTTTAATGGTGGATTTTAATTATTTTAATGCGAAATTTAGTTCATTGTAAAAATTTAGAATGCATCTACTACGAATACGTCAAAAAACTAAATGTCAAATCTGTCATGTTGTTGGTGTTGTTGTTGAAAAACCCGATATATTTAATCTGGTTATCAACTTCCCTATTTCCGCTAAAGCATTTGTTTTAAACTATTTTATTTTTGTGCCAAAATGAAGTAATTGAATTGCGCTAACGTCACTGGCGTTGTAGGTCAGACAACGAAGTAATTTAAATAAAATTAGTCAATAAATGATTCAGTTCATATTATTCAACTGTAGATAACATTAAAAGTTTTCACATATGAGTAGCTTAATAATAAATTTTATCAATGGCGTAACTCTATGACTGATCAGCCTCTGAAAAAAAATCTTTTCTGACGGCACAAAACAACTTAAGATTTTACAACTTGTTAAAATAACAACTAAATATTGATCCAAAATTTGTTGCAAAAGAAAGAATGTGTTTCAATTCTTTTCGCTGTTTCTTAAATATACAGGGCTGATATCAATATTATTCTAAAACGTCACAAGCCAACTAAAAAAAATACTGAAATGTTTTTTTTTTAAATACGTTAGTTGAAGCAAAATATGAAATGAAAATTAGAAAATTAACTTATTCGTTATTGCATTTCAGTAGTTCAACGAAAAGCAAAATAAAATCTTTAATACAAAAACACAAGCTGAGCCAACTTCTGTTGGAAAATTTAATTGGTTTTTTTTGTACTATTATTCGAAAAGAAGCATCAGCTACTAAAACGGCAGTAATTGTCTGTACATAATCATCATTTGCTTTCCGTTTTGGCTCCTTGTACCAATTATATTAATTACACTACAATTTTTACTAAATTTTATTATGCTTAGAATGAATGGCTTCCCACTTAAATGATATTTTGGTTTACAAATACAGTAAATAATTAAATTTAATTGTTAGCCAATTAAAATAAATTAAATAATACCTTTAAAATAATAACAATAACATTATATTGTATCATTCCAATTTTGTTGTTATTTCCTGTGGAAAAACATTTCTTTAAAACAAAACTTTGCTAGTACTTTAGAAAAAAGAGGGTCCCTATAGGTTGTGTTTTTCTTCTTTTATTTCTTAATAGCAAATATAACTCGTTTTCTCATTTTCATTACATTAATTTAAAATTTAGAAATTTCATCTTTTGTAAATGTGTATTATATCTGCTGAATTTACTTTTGAGATAGATAACAGAACGCTAAACAAAATTTTGGGAAGAGCCTTTAAAGAAAAGCATAGTAAAAATAATAATAATATCAAGTAATTGTTATTACACTTTTAGTTATTTTAGCTATACAGCAGTTAAAATAAAATTTTTTTGCATCTACATGAAATCTTGAATAAACAAAATGGCAAACGTTTAAATGTTTCAAATGCTTAAAAACGAAATTAGCACAATGACACAGTAAGGATAATTAATAAGGATAATTAAACAACAAATGATAACTTTGCATTACATAACACTAACAGAAAGCGGACGTCAAAAAAAAAAACGGTGTCTGAAATAATATTAATTGTTTTCGTATGCGTTTTACACTTTTTAAGATAAGAAGAGAATACTCATGGTAAACAGGCCAGCTTATTTAGATCACTTTATTTTCCAATTATTATTATTATATTTTTATTATTCGTAATGTAACGTAGTTACATAAAGCTATATTTATCACTGTATTTTAATGTGCATTTTCCTTATAAAAAAATACATTTGTATGTACTAATCTCTTATTTATAGTCTACAAACACAGATCGTCAATAAACTTTAAATATTGGAGTGACCCTTAGCTATATGGCGAATTTTTTTTTTTATATTTTTTTTACTCTCAATTTTAATAAATAATTACAGTGACAAAATTTCATGTCAACTAATTGAGGTTAAAACGTGTCGTAAGCCTACCAAAATTTGCGGAAAACAAAAAATTCAGCCTATTCAATTATTGTCCATCAAATAATATTTACATCTACATCTTAAAAGAATTACATTTAATTTGTTCAAGCTTAGGTACATACTTTTTCTACTTTATAATTTACAGTAACTCCCAGAGTAATATACATGTTTACAATATAGTTTTATTGGAGGCAAAATTTTAAAAAGACCTTTTTGAAGATTTTCCAAGATTAATAACTAAAACTTACAAGCTACCTAAGCCGATGTCAAATCATTAATATAGATAGTTCGTATCCATCGCATCTAGAGTAAAAATTTTTAGGTTTGTTTAGCCTAGAAACAACAAGGTCTGTATCCGAAATAATATGAAGCCTGAGTGTAGAAAAGAACCAAGGCAGATTATATACAAGTTTTAATAATTTGTTCTGTGCGATTTGCAGCCTTTTTATATGACAAGTTGCACTTTTAGTCCACATAGGGACAGCATAATATTGTACTGCCTGAAAAATAAGTTTAAAAATAAGCATTTTGTTCCCAATACTTAAAGGCGAGTTTCGGTTTATGTGCGCGTCAAAATATTCACTTTATTGATTATATATTGGACATGCTCTTTGAATTACATTTTTGGATCGAGGATTATCCCTAAATATTTAACTTTTTGTTCCCATATAACTTCCGCTAATATTTCGTTGCGGAATATAACAAGGTTTTCTTTTCCTTGTGAAGTATATAGCCTGAGTTTTGTCTGGATTAAATGTTATTTTCCACTTGTTGAAATAGTTTGCTAGATTGTCTAGATCTCTTTGTATGTTGGTAATTATGTTTTCAGAGTATATGTCAGAACAGAAAACTGCTGTATCATCTGCAAATACTGATATGGTACAGCTTTGAAGTTGAGGTAGGTCGCAGGTGTATATACATAAAAGAGGAAAGACAAGAGCCTTGGGGACATCCTGCCGGTATTCTAAAACTTTCAGAGCACAATGATCCAATAAAAACTTTAAAAGACCGACTCGGAAGGAAGCTTTTAGTAATTTTAATCAAAAAATCGGGGACTTAGAGTTTAATCATTTTATAGATAAGACCATCGTGCCATACAGCATCAAAAGCAGCTTTGACGTCAAGTAATACCATTGCCGTTGATTTTTAGTTACCCAATTTCTAGTTCGTACTAAGGATTGCACTGTTATGATCCTTTCGGAAGCCTAGTTGGCGATTAGGAAAAATTCCCCTGACTTCAATTAAGGACAACAATTTATCGTTTATAATTTTCTCAAAAATTGTCCCTATAGATGACAACAGACAATTGGTCGGTAGGAAAGCGGGCTACCTGCAGATTTATTTGGCTTTTTTATTGGAATTATTTTTGCCTTCTTAAATTCTAAAGGGAATTAGCTCTGTTTTAGACATGAATTGAAAACGATGGATAGGAATTCAATTGATTAAAATAGTTAGTAGTTGTTTAAGGCATTAATTATTAATTGCTTTTAGCTTATAAGTTCAAAACTATTGATTTTACGAGAAAGCTATTGCTTATGAAATTTACAAAATTTTTCCTATTTATAATAATATGTAAAATAAAAATAAAATTTAAAAATAATGTGTTTTCCAAAACAAAATAAAATTAAACAAATTAGATTAAGGCGATTCAAATTTTTATTGTGAAAATGTCCATCACGTCCACGCTGACAGATGCCAATTCTTTCATCAAAATTTTTAACACTTTTTGCAAAAATGGCGACTCTATTTCATTAATCACATTACGGATTTTAAGTTTTAAGGCTGAAATAGATTCGATTGGCTCCGTATAAACAGCGTCCTTAACATAGCCCCACAAAACATAATCCATTGGTACTAAATCACACGATGTGGCTGGCCACTTAATTGCTGATTGTGGTGAAATTTTGCGATTGGGAAATTTGGTTTGCAATAAATTAGTCGTTTCAAAGGCTGTATGACATGTGGCACCATCTTGTTGGAATCACATGCCAGTGATATCTACGTCGTTAATAATAGGCTAAAATTGAATTGTTAGTATTTCGCGATAGCGTGATCCATTACCGTTACCGCATCTCAATCATCTTCATCTTCGAAAACAAATGGCCCAAACACGCCTCCAAACCACATAGTGTGCTAAACACAGTTCAGTAGCTCAAATGCGGTAATTAAAACAAGCCTCGTCTGTAAAAATTATTTTTTCAGAAAAACCAGCCGGTTGTCCCTGAATAAATTGAACGACGATGTGAATGGTCGGCCGGCTTAAAGTTCTGCACCGGTTGGACCTTGTAAGGCTTTGAAGTCAAATTCTTATGCAAAATTCCCAATGTAGTGATTTTGGTTAACCCCATTTGTTGAGGACGCCAAGAAATTGACAAATTTGGATTTGCTTCAACACTGTAGCTCACGGCTGCGATGTTTTCAGTTGAACGGCGCGGTTGAACAAGCGTAGGTGTTCGCACATTTTGCATAGAGCCTGTCGACTCAAATGTAACGACCAAATTCTTAATAGCGGGCTACTGCGAATAGCCCGCTATTAAAAAAACTAAAATGTTAAAAACTAAATGTTAAAACTATCATGTTGTTGGTGTTGCCACAATTGAAAAACAAAGTACTTGTTGAAAAACCCTATACATGGTCGTCCTATTTGCAGATAGCACTTTTACAGAAAGTTATATAAAACAAACGCAATAAACTCCGAATATAAATTTTTGAATTATTTTATATTTATTGCAGCCTATAATCCTTAACAACCTTTGGAAAGTATTGTTTTTACCCCATGTCTTTCAGAAGTTCGTATTATATGACTCCATCAGCTTAAAACTTATTTATGCTACGTTAAAAACCACACTTAAGAGCGCAAAATCATCTCTTGCTTTAGTGAAAGCAGTTATTTCATTCCAACTTGCCGGATTTTCTTTCTTCTTATTGAAAATCTTTCAAAAACGGTTTTGTTACTTTTGAAATTAACTGCTCAGTGGCATTTATCCTAACACCTGCAATGTCTGGATTTTTTTTATTTATTCCTTGCCACTGTCGTTTTTTAAAGCTTGAACCATTTGCTGGTATTATACAATCAAAAAATGCCGAACCGACATGTTCGGAAATAGGATACCATAAATGATTTCGTAATTTGTTCACAGCAATCTGCTAAACACTCCCGTTAATTTTTTTCAGAATTGCATATTTGTAGATGTAGACAAAAGCCAAGCCTGTATATTCATGCTTATTGTAAAAATATATTGTTACGCAGATGATTTATTATAAATTTTTAATAGAAATTATTTTCAATAACAAAAGTAAACGACCCATTGTGCATGTTACAAACTGTGTTGTATTGTAAGAAATCTTATACATACAAGATAACAACAATATGTTTATAAGAAATTCAATCAAATAAGTAATCAAAAGAAAATAAACAAAACCCACAGACAATCAGGTGCCTATGGGTTGATGTTTAAGTAGAATATTCTGCTTAAAACAACTTGCAGAGCCAATGAATTATTTCAAGTTTTTGAATTTTAAGCCTAAAATCGATTCGATTGGCTTCATACAGACTCTGTGTTTAACATAGCCCCACAAAAAATAATCCAGTGATGTTTATTCAAGCGACTGACTGAGTAGATATAATTTTAAAGGCATGTAGAAAAAACTGTTGTTGAAATTTATTTAAAATTCTTAAATAATTGTTGTGGTTATTTTAAAAGGGCTTTTCTAAATTTATAATATAGAAACAATATTTTACAATAACTTAACTATAGGCCACTAGAAGTAGGAATATTTTCCTAATTAATGGTAGACAGAAAGGAACTTATTTGAGTATGATTTTACGTCAACCCGCGTCGAATTTAGTTTGTGAACATAGCGGTTTCGGCTATAGCCTAAATCAAATCTCGTCGAACCATATACGTACATAGAACCAAAACTTCTTCGTAATGACCCGAAAGAAATAATGTTGTTTTGAGTCTTCGTTAAAGCCGTTTTCAAATATAAGAAAGATTATTTAATTTTATTATGTGGCATAATTTAAATAAAACTAAAATAAAGAGCTAAGTTAACTATTTATTTAATTAAGGTTTACCAAGTTATTATGCTATTTACAGCCTATTAAGAAACGATACTAGAATTATTATACCAAAGCAATTTCCTTAATACAACTAAATTTTTTAAATTATTGTTTTTCGTTTGTTTACAAACATCATGTGCAGTAAGCAAAAATATTTGATTAAAGCTGCGATCCATTTTACCGTATTAAGAAATAAGTTGGTTTAGTGTAGTAGAAGGATATCTTCATATACTGATAATGCAGAGTAGCCCGGGCTGAGAAACACAGATTTTGGAGGTAGTTGTGTAGTTATAAGTTGGAAGTATGGGTATTAACATTCTGAATGTATCATTCCCTAACAGTCTTTGACATTTAACGGTTTAGTTCGCTTCAACAGAGAGTTGTGTAATGGAACATCGAAATATACACGCAGTTAGTTCTAAGAAGTGCTGTATTGTCAGTCCTTAAAACTTCTTAGAAGTTGTCATTCGCGACGTTTACTGGATATTTCTCGTTGATATAATAGCTATCCAAAAATTAAAATGTTAATAATAAAAATGCTATCATTAAAACATTTTAAGATATATATTATTTATTTAACCAAAAGCTAAATTTATTTATGAAATACTGCTTCTATCTATCGATTGTTTTGAATGTTCTTGAAAATATTTTTAAACATTCCCTGCTATTTATTTTTGTTTTGAATATTGTATTTCGAAATTGTGTTTCTTTGTATTGATCTTAATAGTCATAGTGACTTAATAGCACAAACATTATAAACATATATATGGTTACGTTTATTCCTTTTAATAATCGTTTTGTTATTTTGAGTTCTTTTATAGTAAAATAATAATACAGTAGTTTAGAGTTTTAAATTAAGATACACGATTTATTTACTTTCAATACATACAAAATAAACACGATGGTAACTTTCTTCACTCACTGATGACTCAACTTGAATTAATTCATTTGCCCTGCAAGTGATGCTTATGTAGTTGTTTTAAGCTGTTCTCTTACGTACAAGAATATTCTTCTTCAAGATCATCCCTATTGTTGTTGTTATTATCATTCAGCTTAGGCGCCTGCTTGGCTGTGCATTTTGTTTTGTTCTGTCTTAGTCCTTTTTGTTTTCTAGTGTTTATATTATTTGGTAGAATTTCTTATAAGCATATTGTTGTTGTGTTATGTGTATATGATTTCTTTGAAAACTACGCAGTTTGCAAAATGCCCAGTGGGCCGTTTACGTTTTCTTCTGTTGATTATTTATTTTGATCATCTTTGTAATAAATCATTTTTTTTAATTTACCTATATATAAGCCTTAAGAGCTTTCAGAAGAAAATATTTTTAACTTTATTAAATTCTGATGTTTTCCTCAGTTGAGTTCGCCAAAATTAAATATAAGGTTGCAATTGAACATAATACATAAATGAGTCAAAAGATCCGCTTATTTTACTGAGCGTTTCTTTAGCTTAGTGCATTTTTCATAAGTTTTATGTGCTTTAAGCTGTTTTATTTTAACAGTATTAAGTTGTATTTGAACCCAGTATATCATCTTTTAACGAGATATTATGTTTATTTTCAATTTTTGAATGCACCTCGTATAAGTAAAATTAAATATATTGTGGTGCCAAATTTTTTGTAAATTTAAATTAAATATACGAAAAGTTCCAAATAATTAATGAAACAGCAATAAGAAAGGAATATGCACTTCCTAAAACTATACCGCTACCCATGACTCAATTTTTTTTTAACTTTTGAACAAAAATGTACCATTTGCAGACAACAATTTCCATCCATTCATATATTATTGTAATTGCAAAAATTAATATGATTCTCTAGCTTCTCCGATACAAAATATTCAAAAGTTTGCGCCTTTTTTACATCACACAAATCACTTATAAAATGAAGACCTTGTGCTTTATATACCTTTGTTAAGCTAAATTTCGAAACCACTGTATATCAGTATGTATGTATAACAAAACTTTAGCTTTTTATTGTGGGGTAATGGTGGGTTTAGTTGTGAAAAATACTTTTTATTTTTGCAAATGAAACAATTTAAATGGAAATTTTATTCAATTACTTTTAAACAGAAAACTTCAAAAGATGTTTAAGATGTTTATTTTCTTTTTATGCGTAGGTGTGTGTTAAGTTAAGTATTTATTTATGCTAGTAATTGTTGCGTTTTTGTTTGTATAATATTTTGAAAATACTTGAAAATTTATGTCAATATTACAACAATTAAGACACATAAAAACAAGATAAAGTGAAGAGTAAGAGTTTAATTTTATAATATATTTTGGGTGCTGTTTAAATATTGTTGTACATAAAACGTAAATACAAATGTACAAAACACATAGGAAATACCATAATAATGTTTAGTTTACTATTCAAAGGCTGAAGTTATCTAAAGAGAAGATATGGTTCAAAAAATGTCCGTCATAAATAACTATGTTTTCATCAGTATCAGCAATTGTTATAATGATTTCAATTTCGCACGAAAATATGTAAAATCCACGATGAAAATGGTGGTTCTGTTAAAGTTACGTTTCGTAAAATATGTGATATTTTCGGACAATATAATCGTTCTTCTGAGACCGCTATTAAGAAATTGGTCGTTAAATTTGAGTCGGCAGCCTCAATATAAAATGTGCGGCCAGGTAGTTCAACTGAAACCATCGCAGCCGTAAGCCACAGTATTGAAGCAGATCCAAATTTGTCAATTGCTCGATGTTGTCAACAATTGGGTTTATCTAAAACCATCACAAGACGTATTTTCCATAAAGATTTGATTGAAACATTACAAGCTTCAACCAGTATAGAAATTGAAGTCGACCCCATTCACAGCACATTTTTATTTGTCAGGATATGTCAATACGCATAATTGCCCTATTTGGGCGATTATTGAGAAGCCAGTGCATGGTCAACTTGAGTTCTGAAAGCGTAAGTAGGCGGCTTTTTTTCGAAGATAAGACTGGAAATGCGGTAACGCTCAATGGAACTGAATTTTGACCTGTTGTGGATATCACTGATATTAGGTTTCAACAGGACAGTGCCATACATTTGTTTTGTTTTATAAAAGAGAAGTAGCACTTCAGGCAATAATGCCTATTTAGTCAAGTACCGTGGTATATTCTTTGGGAAAGGGGTAGAGAAGAGATGAAACAGGTGGTAAAAGTAGAAGGATAATCGGAAATTAACTGCCGTATAAAATACAGCACAGCGATCAGTGACTATGCCTTCATCACTGATCAGCCCCACCGACAGTAAATTTTTATTTTTGGAGTGAAAAAAACCAAAGTCTTCATTGAGAATCATACCCACAACCCCCTGTAGGCTAGTAGGTAGGGTATTACCTACTAGAATGTAGTTGTTGCATAGCCAATGAATCGATCAATTTATTGAAAACTAAATTTCCCGATCGCATAATTTCACAACAAACAGTAGTTACGTGGCCAGAATGTGAATCAGATTAATGTAGGTACCTGCCCGAAGGCTTTACCCAACAGTGCTCCAAAGACCGGCTGAATACAAATCCGAAACCAGGGCGTTTGCGCACAAAATCGGCCCTACGAATAAACTCATAAGTAACCCTACCATTATCCGACTCAACCCATCTTGCCCTTCACCTATCAATAAGTCGTTCAAACAACAACCTCCTCACCTGCAGAGAACAAAGACCATAAACCTCGGCACTGGTGACCCAGTCCATGCCGCCAAGTGGCAACCCCCTCTTGATCCTAAAGGCGATACCACGCTGTATCACCTCAAGGTCAAGCGGTGGGGCACCCAATAACACCTGAAGAGCGTCCGTAGAGACCGATCGACAAACTGGCATACAAGCCAGTAATATATGGTACGAACTGCCCGCCTACTCAGACCCCAATCATTCCTCAAAATGCGCCTAACCTGACCAACAACAGAAACAAGCCTATTCCTCACATACGTCAAATGAGCCCTAAACCGCATCCTCTCACCTACCACTATACCAAGGTACCTAACCTGGGTCACGTACCTCAAATATGAGCCACTAGCCTAAACACTGGGGCGACGACTCTGCGACAAAAAGCCCCTAAGCAACATCATCGCAGTTTTGTGCAGTGAGACCTGCACACCTAAACTATCGCCCCATGAATTAACAATGCGCATAGCCTCCTCGGCCCCTGCTTCAAGCAAGGCCAAAGGAGGCACTGAGCCGCCCCAGTAGAGGATCCATCATGAGATTGCACAAATATGGACCACAGATAAAACCCTGAGGACAGCCACGGGAAACACTTCTCCGTACCTCACCACTAGCTCCTACCAACCAAGCCCTACGATGCTGGAAGTAACTTCTCCACAAAGAAAGTTCCCTACACCCTATGTCCTCCAATCTCTCAAAGATCCTATCCCACAACAAACAGTCGAAGGCGCCCTTAAAACCGACAAAAATCCCAAGGACATATCCCTCCGAAGCATCGACACGACCCCTAACATTCTCCCAAGCATCCTCACCTGACCGTCCATCCCTAAAACCAAACTGGTGCTCAGAGAAATTCGCCCCATAGGCCTCCATCAGTGTTGACACCATTTTCCTCTCCAGCGCTTTACCAAGCACCGGTAGGAGGCTAATGCGCCGATAAGAACAAGGATCACTCCTCACCTTATAAAGCGACTTCAAAAGAGCCACAACACGAGCCGATTTCCATGCCACCGGAAAATACCCCACTAACACACCTGCCGAATAGGGCCTCAAGGTAGTCCGGTATGGCCGCCCATATGTTCTTACACATCCCGCCGGTCATACCATCCAAACCCGGAGACTTTCTACTCCTAATACGAGAAACGCCCTCAACAATCTCAGATACTTCCAAAGCAGGAGTATGGACCGTGCTCACCAGGTGAAAATGCCCAGTCGCCCCTGCAGAGGGGAAGAAGGTCCTTAAAAGAACCCCACAGCATTCCCTCCAAGATGACAAGGTAGCCCTTCAACTTGGAGGCCTGTGATATCCAAGCGCCTATTCCTACCCCTGGGGATACGATAGAGCATACCCCAGGGATCATTCCGGTTCTCCTCAACAGACCTCCTCCATTCCTCCACCATCACTCGCAATATGTCCCCCTTGTAGAGCCTCTGGTCGGTCAAGAACTCAGCCTTCCTCGAGGCCAGATCCTCAGCATTGGAGCGTCGAGTCCTTTGGAATTGCTTCCTCCGCATCAAGTCCAGCCCCGAAGTCCACCACTTGACCCTGCCCCGAACCCTTTCCCTAACACGCCCTAACACCTCATCATTAACGCAACACACAGTAAATACTAGCGAAAAACACTCTGCCGAAACTACCCTCAGCTGAGATACAAACGCCCCATTGAGACCTACTAACCTCCACACAATCATAGCCCCTACTGTCAACAACAACCGCAGCGTCACCCCTAGCATCAGTAAAAACCCTCATATCGCCCGGTAAGTCCCTGACGCAACCGTGTACGGCTCCTGCAGTAAAGCAAAAACCGAATCCCCCCGGCGCATTGCCTGTCCAAGCTCACACACTACAGAGAAAGAATTCTGACAATTCAACTGCAGAACTTTAAAATTATGAACACTATTCATTTCAATAGAATTCGCACTAGCAACCAACGAACAATAAACTGGGCATGCTACAGTCAACATCCTATGACCCGAGGGCAAACCCTTAAAGGCACAATCCCTACAGTTGGCCTGATTCACGCAGCGAAATTGCGTGTGGCCAGCCTGGCGACAGATCCTGCACACAACATCCTTTGACCTTCACTTCGTTATCCTATGGTCAGTTACGTGGCCAGCCAGATCATGTGATTTAACACCACTGGATTATTTTTTGTGTGGTTAAGGACAGAGTTATACGGATCCAATTGATTCGAGCCTTAAAACGCAAGATCCGTGATGCCATTAAACATAGAGGACCGCCATTTTGTTAAAAGTGATTAAAAACTTCGATGAAAGAATCGACATCTGTCAGCGTGGTCGTAATGGATATTTGCTAGATACCATTTTTCATTCATTCGTAATTGCTGAACTTTTATCTTCGCAACATAGTTAAGATTTGAATCATCTTAATCTAAATTTTTTGTTTTATTTTAGAAAACAAGCTTCTTGTTGAAAAACCCTTTTGTTGCTTAGAAATTAGTTCGCTTTGTTTTACTTGTAAATTGATAAAAAAAATACTGACAATTTCGTTTAAGGCAGGATGTCGCTGTTTATTAATAGGTTAGGTAGCCCCCACTTTTCGCATCAGATGAAAATATTAAAATTAGCAAAATTAAAGAAGAACCATAATGGAAAGATATCGCTGCTCGTTGCTTAAAATTGTGTAAAGACATGATTTTTCTAATTACTATCGCGCCCAAAGTTGCTAGCATTAATCGTGACTTATAACTCGCCATAATATATATACTTACATGGTGGATTATTAATTTCAGGTAAAAATCCTGTCACTTGGTCAAAAAAGTTTTGTTTTTAGAAATATTTTAAGTCTTTTGTCTACGCTGAGACGCTAGTGATGATCGTTAGCTTGAAAACATAGACCAGATATTGTCATAAAATGGCCACAGTGTAAGGTATCATGACAGGATCACAATGTAATAGCCGGGGCGGCTACACGGAAGAAATAATGTTCAAAAATTTATCGTATTACATTTTCTTTCTGATAAAGCCAATTTCATTGATATATACAAGGTTTGGTACTATTTTATTTATTTATTTTAATTCAAACACTTAACATTTTTTTAGTTGTTTAATATTGTAAAAAAAGCATACAATTTTTCGTTTCTTTCGGTTGTCCTTAATAATTAAAATGGTTGGTGTCGTTTAGATAACTATTCTATGTTTTAAACGTTTTAAATTTCTTTACAACAGCATTTTCCTTAGAAAGTTAAACAGAAAACTTTTAAAATTATCTGCCACAAATTTAAAATCAGTTTAGTATCATTAATTTCTTTTTTAACAATGAAGTGTGTGCCAAGCAGTTTGTTTTAGTATTTTATATATATATAGGACATACATAACACTCCTTTTAAAATTTTCTCTTAGCTTGTTAACTTGTTTATATAAAAAATTACTAAAACATTTTGTATAAACTTTTCTTATATTTTGTGAAATATTGAACATGTTTTTGTCGTCTAGTTTGTTTTATTTTTTGTGATGTAGAATTTTTATTATTATATTTTTGGCAAGTTATTTTATTGTTTCAAAAACTAAATATGTATACATGATAGTACATATGTGTATAAGTTTATATATATTATTTTGTAGTACAGCAAGTTCACAATAATAGCAATTGGCCTTTCCTTTACTAGGTTAATTATTTTTTGTCTACTTATTTTGTTTTTATTTATTAACTTCAACGAAGCGATTATATACCATTTTTAAATCGTGCGCCTATCTATCTCATTGGAAGCATATCTTTGCCCAAATGTTTTTAGTGATCATTAACTAAAAGAATATATTAAGAAACCGATTTATGTAAAGAATTATACTTATTTATTTTTGAATCCAAAATGATTAAGTTTTAAGATATTATATATTTATAGGGGAACATTTTTAAGAAAATAATTAGAGCGTAAGGTTTTTATCTTGTAATTCAATCACACTATCTAAGTGTAAAATCTTCTAATAATGAAAAAATAAAGAAACAAAAACAAGAACCAATTATTAAATTCACTGGTTCGAATTTCTCAAATTTTATTTCAGTGAAACTTAAATTTCTATTTTTCTCTACAATACTTATAAAACGAATTTTGTTTTTAATTTTTGCATAAAACATATAGGAGTCCTTATTTGAAACCTTTCTAACTGTCTATACATTGGTTTTAAGGTATTATTGTATGTATGTATGTATGTATGTATGTATGTTTGTTATATTGCAAGCAAATACTTGTGTATAATATTCTTTATAGCTCTTTTCATGTTTGTAATTGTACTTATATCTTACATGTTCTAAACGTATTTTCATCATCATCATCAACATCGCCATTATCATATACATACACCTATGCATACATATGCATATATATTTTTACATACACATCTAAGTATTGGGTTTTACAACAGGAAATTTGTTTTTCACTTGTAGCAACATCAAAAATATGGTAGCTTTGACATTTAGCTGCTTGATGTATTCATTGTAGATATGTTGGCAATTGTTACAATAAATTCAATTACGCGCGAAAATCGCATTCAAATTATTAAAATCCAATATGAAAATGGTGATTCTGTTAAAATTACATTTCGTAAAATTCGTGATATTTACGAACAACACAGTCGTCCTTGTGAGACTGTTATTAAGCACTTGGTCGTTAAACTTGCCACGACAGGGTCGGTGTTCGACCGGATCGTTCAACTGAAAACATCGTAGCCGTGAGCCACATTATTGAGGCAGATCAAAATTTGTCAATCCTCGATGTTCTTAACAGTTGGGGTCATCCAAAAGCACCAAATGGTGAACTTTGCGTAAGAATTTGCCTTTGAAGCCTTCAACGTTCTACCGATGCAGGAATTGAGCCGACAGACCATTCACATTTCCATAGATTTACTCAATTCATGCAGGAACAAATGGCTGGTTTTTCTAAAAAAATCATTTTTTCAGACTAATACTATTTTCACTTGTCAGGGTGTGTCCACAAACAAAATTACTGCATTTGGGCTTCTGAAAATCCTAGAGCGATTATTGATAAGCGAGTCACTGTATGGTGTCACATAGCGCACTAGAGATGTGATTGTGTCGTTTTTGTTTTTTTGTTTTTGAAGATGAGGCTGGTAATGCGATAACGGTCAATGGATCATGATATCGCGAGATGCTAACAATTCAATTTTGGCCTATTATTGACGACGTGGGTGTCACTGACATGTAGGTTCAACAGTGCTGTGGCAATCAGCATTTAAGTCGCCAGCCAGATTGTGTGATTAAACACCACTGGATTATTTTGTGTAGGGCTATCTTAAGGACAGATTTTATATGGTCCCAATCTAATCGATTTTAGTCTTAAATATAAAAATTCTTGATGTGATTAATGATGTGAAAAACTTTGATGAAAGACATCTGTTAGCGTAGTCGTGGTGGACATTTGTCAAATATAATTTTTCAATATAAATTTGAAACATCTTAATCTAAATTTTTTGTTTTATTTTGTTTAAAAAAAAAACATCTTGTTGAAAAACCCTTTATTACTATAAAATCCCATACGATATATGTAAATATTGAAGATATAAATTTCTTTTTAGTTTCATATTTGAATGAATAAACCACTTTATTTCGTATTGCATTATTGTAAAATCAATAAGTTTTATGCCAGATACACTCATATTTATTATGTTCGAATATTTTTACATAAAACAAAGTTTGTGCAAATGCTGATATCAATACTAATACGAATACAATTCAGAATAATAGTATTGTATTTCATTTCAAGGATTATAGTAGCTGGTCATTTCATTTTCAATGTCTATAATTTTTATTGCAGAAACCATAAATTTTATATATTCTGGATTCTTAAACATTGGGGAATGAATCGATTTGTTTGTAATCATACTGAAAACAGCTTATCCATCAATAGAAGTGCTATGAAGAGATTTGAGTAGCATCGGTCAATAAGTGATGAGTTCTACATTAGTGATGCGAAGGCTAATAACTTACTAAAGTTTTCCAAATGCTTATGAGCTGCTTAACCGAAAAATAAAAACAAAATATAAAACTTTTACTAAACGATCGAAATTTCGTGCCATCCTTTAAGCGGCTACTTAATTATTATGGCACCTAGACGCTTTAACCATACACATTAAAATTATCTGTATTGCAGAATTGATAAGCAGCAAATAACTAATGAATTAAGACATTAACATAAATAAATAAATTGTAGCAATAACAATAATATTTAAATACTACCTATAATTGACCTAATCTAAAAATTACTATGAAAAATTAAAAGAAAATGAAAAGCTGTTTTTTTTATTTTTTTTTTTTAAGAGAAGTAGCACTTCAGGCAACAATGCCTATTTAGTCAAGTACCGTGCTACATTCTTTAGGAAAGGGATGGAGAATAGATGAAACAGGTGGTGAAAGTAAAAGGATAGTCGTAAAGTAATGTTAATGGCGTTTCAGTGATCTCATTTTTCGCATGGCTTATAATTTAATAAAGATTTTATATACATGCAAAGAATTACAATTACAAGACAGAAAAGTAATTTCCTATGACGGCCATATACACTTTTGTTTTACTTGTCTTTAAAACTGTAAATATATTGCCATGTAAGTTCTTTTCGACGGGTTCAGAATACAGAATTTCCTTCTGTAGTCTTTGTTTTTCAAACATCTTGGCGTATATAAATGTTTATATATTTCCTTTAGCCATTGAAGAAATAATTTTAATATTATTTTATAAATATATATTTTTCAAAGGAAATACACTTATCGGAGTTAACAGACATAATTGAAATATAAGGAAACCCATTCATCTTTTCTTAAATAACTTCTTTATATAATGTTTACGACATTGAAGTAATAAGTTATTGAAATTAATTAAGAAAAATTTGGCATGAAACTTACTAAAAACTCGTTTTCCAATTTGAAACGGATGGGATATAACTTTGCGATGGCAGGGACAAGAAATATAAGAGCTTGAAATACATGATTCGGTGACAGAAATTGTTACTTCCACAAAACCATATCACTAAATTGAAAGCACATGAGATTAAACAGGGGCAACGTGTCCACTTTTTATAGGGCAGACAACATTTGGATATGGTAAGTTCCTTCCTTCCAATAATGCTTGACGTAAATCTCAGTTTTATTCTACACATTAACATGATGGTCAATAAGGCTAGGGGCGTTCCTGCTTTTGTTAAAACATAACCAAAGGAATTTACCGATCTATATATAACGAAGTTTTCATATACATTCTTAGATAGACGTATACTTGAGTATGGCTCACTTGTTTGGGATCCGTAATATAATGTTCCATTAAAAAACTGTGTCATCTATTCTACTTGCGAAGCTTAAGATGGAATTGAACATTAAATTTACCTTCTTATCATCAAAGATTAGCACTTATTAAGTTGCTTTCTCGTATTCATTATATTCAGTATACCATTTAACGTTCCATACCGACCGAAAAGTTAATTTCATCCTGTGGCAACTAAAAGTTTCCATATAACCTATGTCTATTTTCATCCGATCCGCTGAGAAGAATATGTGCCAACTCAATTATATCAACTTATTGATTATTCTTTTAGTTTAAATATTATTAAACGAAATATTGTAATTTTTTTTCTTAATTAAAAAAAAAAATTAAAAATAAAATATGTTTTTGTTTTATAAATTATTGTTATTCAAGTCTGTGGTAAATTATTATGTATACTTACAAAAAAAATTCTAAATTCAATTGAGCAAAGAAAATTTCTTTTTAGCTTTTCAAAATGTATGTATATAGGGGACAAATACTCAGGGGATGATCCCTACTCAAGCAATGCATTGTACCAGAACTCAGAAAGTAGGTTATGGGGAGGAGAAAAGAGGGAGTAGTGTTTGTGGACATCCGATTTAAATTTCCTACATTGAAAGTGACAGGAACAACTTCTGAAGGTAGTTTATTCCACACACACTAACTGTTCTGCTAAAAAGCGAATTTTCCCTTTAATACGTAGTGCGATGTATTGGCCAATCAATCACATAAGGATGCGCTCTCAACGAAAATGGAGTCAAACGTATAAATGTACGAGTTTCGGAAACAAGTTCTCTAATTTCGTTAGAGCACTTACCATGGTAATAACGATAAAACAGTGAAATACAACCTACATTGTGTCGATGCTCTAGGGCATCAATAGGGTTGCATAGCCTACCGTCTCCATTGAGCCTCTTGGCCCTCTCCTGTAATCAGTCGAGCAACTCCAAAGTAGACTTTGGGGTGCCGGCCCATATATGAGGGTTGTTTTTCATCTTTGGACGGATAAAGGTGGTATAAATAGTACGAAGATCGGATGGTGTAAAGTATCTATTACACCATTTTAGAAAACCGAGGCACTTGAAAGCTTCTTTGGAAGCTTATAAAATGTGTTTAGTCGACTGATCGAACATCACGCTAAATTTTCATGTCAAGAACATCAAGAATTTCCGATTCCGTAATACCTATAACACCCATAGTAATAAGCGCAGGGCTATGCGTAAGCATGCAACGTTGCATCTTACGGGCATCAAAAATCAACTCTATTCACACGATGCAATTTGTAGGTCGCCGTGAGATCGTGAGTGAGCGTATCATTCATGTTCCGCTTTTTGGAACTCACCTTCAACTGGTTCGGTCTATTATTAAATGAATATGAATGACACCCAAAAATTAATCCTGAACTCGTCCGATGAAATCCCACCTATAACAACTTGTATAGTGCGATTCTTAAGCTTAACCTAAGATTTAGAAATATCGAAATCATTCGACGTAACTATTAACGAATAGTAGCCCAGATTAAAAAAAAATTATGGTACATTACAGGAAGAAATGTCGATTTATTTACAATAGTAAAATTTAAAAAATGTGCCAAAAATGACTGAAATTATTAATTTTATTTCAAATTTGTTAAATGTTTATTTTTAGAACCTGAAATAATTCTAGAGAATATCTCAGAAATAATAATTAATAGATATAATAATAAAAATAATTTCAATGAAAAGTGTTTTTTTTGGATTTAGGGAGAGAAGGAAGTTATTTTCTTATTTTTTGAGATTGTTTATTTTCAAACTTTATACTATATAACACAATGGAATTGTTACGTTCAATATGTTGCTACTAACCAGCTGTTGTTAGATCTTAAAAAAATCAAATTACAGTTTAATGGTATCAATTATGCTGTTATTGTACGTATGTAAGCGCTTGCCATTAACGAAACGTATTACCTATAGTGCAATTTCTCAAATCTTTCAGTCGCAGTTATTTCATCATTTTCAAAGTTTAAATTTAAGGGTCAAAACGAACAATTTTAAAACTACACGACAAATTAGGCAGATTTATTACGAAAATACTTTTATAAGTAGTATGTACAATTTTAATAAATAATTATTAGTTACTAACGACAATACAAGAAAAATGAAATACGTTGGACAATTGAAACCAAATTATTGCTATTCATGTGGAAAATTTAATTTTTCTACAAATTTCTGCCATTAAAATATTTCCAAAACTAAAAATATCAACATTTCAACCAAAAATTAAAAAAAAGAAATATAAAAATGTTTGCTGAAATTTAAAAAAAAATATATATCGCACTCGTTCACCAATACTGTATTAACTCAAAATTTTTTTATTTTATCTTTTTTGCAAAAAACAATACATAACACTTATGTCTACCTATGGTTAAAAATTCCCATAGTTCTGACTAATCTTTTTTAATTAAATTACTTGTTGCAACCTTTTTCTTGCAAAAATCGGTTATTTCTGTGAATCAAGAAAACAAAATTATTTTGAGTTGTTTGAAGTATTGGTCTTAGCAAACAATTATTTTTTCGTATAAAGAGTGGTATTTTGAGTAAAGATGTTATTCTTATAATAAAAATTTCTTTTGGTCAGGCAGTATTTTGAAATGTAACTGTTTAATTGATTCAGATTAAGTAAATTTTTTGTTTAAATACGAATAATGATTGTTTTCATGAAATAATGCTTAAGTTTTTATTTGAGTTGTTACTGTTTTCATGAAACAACTCTGTCTTTATTGACTTATTACTGTTGTGATGAAATAGCTTTAATGACACTTTGTAATATCTCACTTCATAATTTTGTATTTGAGCAATGTAGCATTTCATTTTTGATCAGCAAGAAATTTTATTATTAAATTTATTAAACATAATAGTGAATATTTGAAATCAGAAGGTCTAATTAGTTGTCCAAATATAGAGCACTATTCATTATTATACAGTACAACAAATATAAGTAGTGAAAGTTGTCATTCTTCTGGCAGCAGCTCTGCAAATCTATTCAGTGATAATTCGGAAAATGATTTTGATCCATGTACAGTGAGTAGTAACAGTTCTTCAGAATTTGATTCTCATGATGAAGAAGTGTTAAAAAAAAGAAAGTGCGAGAAAAGTAATATAATAACAAACGGCAAAAACGGCGAAAAAAAATTGCGAAACTTAGGGTATTCTTATTCATCGATTTATAATTCTTCAAAGACGATAAAAGACAAGCGTTTGCGAGAAGGTTGTGGTGAGAAGTGTTGCCTTCAGTGTAGTAAAAAACAGAATCATCGCGCTATGAAATATTTCATAAATATTGGGATATGACTAGCTTGAAGAGAAAAAGAGAATTTATAGCCAATAATATGAAACCAATTAAGCCAAAGTACAGATACTCCTGCACTCAAGATTTACGCAGATTGAACAATGCATTTTTTTTCGAAATTAACTCGCAACAAGTAAGAGTGTGTAAGTTATTTTTTAAAGCAACACTTGACATAAATGATACAGTCATAGCAACGGTTGTTAAAAAGAAAGATGAACATGGTTTTGTAGAAATAGACCATCGTGGAAAGCATGAGAACCATTTAACCGTGAACCCTGAAGTTAAAAATAGCATAAGACAATTTATTAAAAATATTCCGAAAGTTGAGAGTCACTACTTACGTGCTCAAACAACTCGGGAGAAGCCTAACAGACCTATACATGGATTACAAAGAGTTTCGAGAATCTGCAAATTTGGCACCTGGTAGTAAAAGTATGTTCTACAGAATTTTCAAGAACGAATTTAATATTTCATTTTTTAAACCTAAAAAGGATCAATGCGATCTTTGTGAGTCATTCTTGAATTCAGATGCAAATGAAAAGGCTTAAACGAGGGATACAACAAACACCAAGAAGAAAAGTATTTATGTAGAAAGGAAAAAGATTTTGATAAAGAAAATAGCATTGCAGTTGTTTACGACCTGCAAGCAGTTCTTCCACTTCCAAAGGGATTGACATCAAGCTTTTATTATAAAAGCAAAATAAATTGCTATAATTTTACGTTCAGTGATCTCAAAGCAAAACATGTCGAATGCTTTTTCTGGACGGAAGTAGAAGGAAAACGTGGAGCAAATGAAATCGGGAGTTGCGTACTTCAATATATAAAAAATTTGGTGGCAAAATTAGATAACGCTCAGGAGTTGGACTTAATTTTTTATTCTGACAATTGCTGTGGACAGCAAAAGAACAACTTGCTCTCCATGTATTTTTATGCAGCACAAAAATATAACTTAAGAAGTATAACACATAAATATCTAATTCAAGTTCATTCTCAAAACGAGGGTGATAATGTCCACAGCGTAATTGAGAAGCAGGTAAAAAGGCATCTAGTCAGCAAACCAGTATATACGCCAAGTGTATATACGGCTCTAATAGCCACAGCTAAAAAGACTGGAATGCCATATAAAGTTCACGAATTGTCTCATGAAGATTTTTATAATCTATAAGTCTTACAGGAACTGTGGGGCAAAAATTTCGTTAAATGAGAAGCCCGAAAAAATAAATTGGCATAGTATTAAAACTCTCCGTGCAGAAAAGGACAACCTGGATTCATTTTTTTACAAAACTTCTTATAAGGATGAAGACTATTTTAAAGTTTTTGTACAGAAAGATACTTTGAAATCTAAAAAGTAAGTTCTAAACTCATTTTCCCAATTCTAGTACCAAACTTACTTGTTTGTAACTATTTCAGGTTACCTTGTGTTTATTCGGAAAAGGTGCCGTTTTCCGAAAATAAAAAAAGGGATATTATGGACCTAGTCAAGAAAAACATAATCCCTAAAAAGTATGACGAAATACACAGTATGACGAAAGTACACACCTCTAATAATATTTTCACACTATTTAATAAAAATAAAAATTTAAGTTACGCAAATAATCAAAATCCGATTTTCGCCGATACCTAATAATTCATTTCCTATACTGCCGCTGCCTGAAAATTTCCGTATATCATAGGAATTTTAAATCTAAAATTTTTTTGTCTTTGGATTATACTAGGTGATATATAAAACGAAAATAATGCTTGCTGTCTTTTGCACAAAAAAAAACGACAATGATGTTTACTGCAGATTTACTTACAAAGTAAATGCAATTTCCAATCAATTCAAATGAGTTGGTAATGAATTGCAAATTATTTTTTTAAGTCCATTTGAATTAATTCAAAATCAATTCAATTGAAATGAAATGACTTGCAATTCACTTTAATACATTAATATAAATAGCTAGCGAGTTGCAATTTATTCTACAAATTCATTTAAATTGAAAACGAATTGCAATTCACTTGACAAATTATTTGAATTCGAAATTAATTGCGTTTCATTTTAGGCAAATACATTTGAATTGACTCAAATTTTATTTAATGAAAAGAATTAATTAAAAATTTGGTAGTTAAGTCTATAAATGATTCGGGTATTAATTAAAAAAATTAATGATTCATTTACAATTCTGTGCCAAAAGTAAATACTTTACTAATTTTTAACTTATTTAGAATGTAAAACTTCTATTATTTTCTATCCGAGCCGCAGGGAGAGAGAGAGAGGGCTATTTTGCTAATTAAAATATACTGAAAAGTTGAGTAGAAGAAACTTTGTAGTGTCTGTAGTAAACAGTATTGCCACTAGCTTATTATTATCACGCTGTATAAGCTTTCGACTGCAGGTTAGTATAGCGATGCAAATCTTATTTAAATTGCTGATTTGCGTAGTGTAAATTAATAAATCTGGGAGGATATACTGTTGTCATTCTTTCCGGTTTTTGTCTGGCTGTTTGGTTGGCATGAACGATGAGCGCTTTCGATGTGAAGACATCATTCTCAAGCCATGCTTGAAAAGTTTTCGTTTTGTAGTTTTCCATGTTCTCAACAATGTCTAGTCTTTGTGCTTTTTTTATAGCATGTATTAATATCAAACGTTCATCTATTTCCCTTGGTGTGTGTCCGTGAGTGTTAAGGTGTAATGCAAAGTTGGAGTATTTTCTTTTTCGTTTGTTATTAGTGTTCATAAGTATGTTTGCAGGTACAATTAAGTATGTATAAACTGCTGTAATTAATTTTTTCAGTACTTTCTATGGATTTCTGGTTCTGTGTAGTATAGTTTTAACATGTATAAGCAGCTTGTCGATAGTAGTGGCTTTGTAGCCGCTATTTTTAGCTATGGTGTAAATTTCGTCGAGTTATTTGTTGAGTGGGATTATATGAAGTTTGTGTATCATACGTTTAAATGCTGCTGGTTTATGTTGGGTAGGGTATTTCGAGGATATCTTTGGTCAGACAGTCTTTGGTTTATACAGTCCGGTCGCCCAATTAGAAGCATTGTTTATTGTTCCTTGTGTTAACTCAATATATGCGTGTGTTTTATTCAGTAATAATTTTAAATACAAATGTTTAGTGCAGACGAAGTTCTTGTGGCCATGACTTTGTCTGTGGTAGACAATTAATAAAAAAGCAAAGGATTATGGACAAATTCTTAAAAAGCCGTGTACATTATTTGAATTCAATTACTTAGAAATGTAACCCAATTCACAATAAACATATATCTATATTAAAAAATATGTCTTGCACAAGATTACTTTAGAACTGATAATCTTTTTGAATAATAAAGAAATTGTGGACAGAAATACAACTGTTAACAAAAATTTCCATTTTTTTACTAAAATCTCATTCATTTATTATTTTGTACTTATTTTATATATTTATGTTAAATTAAACTTTTATGTTTTACTGTTCAAAATTGCATAAAATCACAATTTACTCTAGTGACTTAATCACTACTGTACATCAAGTGTACTTAAGAAAAAAGACATAATGCACAAAGAAACCTTTGGTTACACAATACTGATGCAAATATCCCACTTGTTGGATACGAAGTCAACATTATTCTTAACCTAAGTAAAATTTTTTAATCACTCTAAACTTGTTTAAAAAGAAGTATTTACCTGAAATTAAAGAGAGAGAAATCTCAAGTAGTGGTTTGTCTTTTTTATTTGTTGTTTCAATTTACATGCAAGTGTATACACTTGCAGTTGGTTTTATTTTTTATTTCTTCTGTTGTACTTTTATATATTAAGAGCCTCTTTTACGGAGTATGCTTCAAACAAAGACACAAAACAACAACAAGTGTAGAAAAAATGTGAAGCCATGTTGTATATTTGTTAAGAGCAAAAATTCTTAGGACAACACATGTTTCGCAAACACTTGTAGAGGGAAGTGTTCCTTATATTAAGGTCAAAATAAATTAAACTAAGAAACTCAACCTTCCGTCAACTAAGAAGTCAACTTTCCCAGGTTGTCATTTTATTCGCATACTGCAAATATAAGTATCTGTATCTTTATTTAACACTTGCTATTACAAATGCAAAAATTTAAAAAAAACACTTCCCTAAATAAACAAGTTTACCTTTTTAAGTTAATGTATCTTAGCTTTTACTACCTACCCTGTCGTCAACAAACACCAGACCCGCTCTATTAAAATTTTGTTTCTTTATCGTTTTTATTAAAAACAAAAAAGCCAAAAGGCAGTCTCAAATGCTAGGACAACATCAAAATAAATCAAATGCAAAAAAAGTAAATTGCATATATTTATTCTTGGAGCCTTAAAGGAACCTGAATTCAGCAACAGCATCGGTACCTTGAAAGCGATACAATTATTAATATTATTCGACCTTGTGCGTCTAAGAATTTTTTGTTTTGGTTTTACTAAATGCTGGTTTCTCACAAAACGTACAAAAACCAATATTTAAAGAGTACGTGTCACACATGCATTTGGTATACATCATATTGTGTTTATTTTTGCCCATTAGATAAATGTTTGAAGAAATAGTGTCTCCTGTGGTTTGTCCATTATTGAGTTTATTTAGAAAAAAAAAATGCTAAACAAATAAAGGTAAAATAAAAGGTAAAGAAATACGAGCTGATAAATATGACAACTTAAATAATTTATTGGGGCTAAAACATGAGAAATTCTTGTCCTTTTAGGTGGTTTCGGCGAATTGTATCATGTGAATGATAAACATAAATAGAAATACTTAGGTATATTTATTTATTTATTTAATTAATACAATACAGCATTATTATGGTCTTGCGTAGCAATATGATATAAGTATACTTATATATTTGTACAAAGTAAATAATTTCAATATAGAAACACAAATTAAAAAATTAAGGAACTGTGGTATTAAGGTGAAATATTTAAAAGCACAGAAATTAAATAAACTCAAGGAAAAACCGCCAAATGAGCATTGGACTTACCCAAGCAGGACACCTTAATATGCAAAAAAAAACATATACAAACGCATTTAATACAGATGCCATTAGTGCAGAAGCTTGGTTGGTTGTGTATGTGCTTGAAATTTAAATGTAGAACATTGTTGTTTTTTATTCATGTCATTTCACTTTACCACTTTTTGTGATAATTATCTTTTTGTAACTTAAACTAAGCATCTTCGTAATGCTGGTGCCCACTTTAATCTTTTAATCATGAACAAGCTCAATGCCACGACGCACACTGGGGATTTCGCGAAAAAAAAATCAAATTGTCAACATACTCTTCATGCAATGATATTTTGAAATTTCAGACTAAATGGTACAATCAAATCAAAAAGAATTACTCCGATCTGACTGCTAGTTTTTTTTTATAGCCGTCTCAAGCTCAGTTCTTGTATTTTTTACAGAACCAACTTAATTTAAACCTAATAGTTTCAAAACGAATATTATTTTATTATGTGAGCTAACGTTTTTCTTTTTATTTTCTATTTAAAATAGGATATTTCAGTATACTAAAATTTAAAAAATAAACTCTGCAGAGACTTAAGTTTTTTTTGTTTGTTAATTTTTATGAACAAAAAAAAACCCTTTATTCTCCAAACATTTAGACCTGCAATTTGAGCCATACTTTCCCACAGTTGGAAATCACTACTAATACACTGTCTCATATCTGTTTTTACATTTTTAATCAATTTCATGTGCCACCAGCTGCCACCTCTCAATTTGTTGCGTTACACAGTACAACATTTTTCAACTGATTGATTCGCGACTAAATTCTGATAAGGCCATTTTGTTTAACATAACTCAAGAACCGCTAGTCGAATTTTACTTAAACAAATTTAGAAAATTTAAGAATTACAAGTACTTTCAAATGTTTATATAACGTTTCGCTACATAAGCAACATTTATAAATAAATGTATGAAGAAAAAAAAAATATTTTTTGCCTAAAAATTTAATTTTTTTTTTTAGTTCATAAAAAATCCAAAACGGTTAAAAAAAAGTCAAGTGCTATTACTTTTGCGTAAAGTCGTATAACCTGTGAACAAAATGAGATATGACTCGTGACAATCGATGAACGCGTTTCGCTTTTATGCACAGTTTAAAAATGGTTATTTGACTTTTATGATTGCAGTAGCAAAGTAATAAGCGCTAATAACTTTGCGTGCACAATTAAAAGGAAACAAGGAATGTGCACTTTTTTAATTATTTGGGTTTTTCCGTTAGTTACCTGTATGGCCACGTAACTCGTTTGAGGAGTGCTGCGATCGCGACAAACGATACAATAAGGGATTAAGTGCGTGCTATGTTTCCTCAAGAAGAAATTGATTTTACTTCTATTATTTCAAAAACTAACCACAAAATTTGTACATTAAAAACTTTGGGGATGTTTATAAAGCTTGAACTTACAAAAGAAAAATACGAGTATTGGAAAAGATATAATTAAAAAGTGTATTTTTCCTGTAGGCCTTCTATCCGAAGAGGCTCAGAAAAGTCGTAACAAAGACTGTAAAAAATATCGCCTTAAAGATTCCAGAAAATGCAGTCGAATTGCCAGGAACAAAAATATTATGCACGGAATGATGGTAACATCAGAAATCATGATTTCACATTTGACAACTTCATTTAGCTAGAAAAAGCACAGTGTTATAAGCGACGAAGTTAAGGCTCTTTTAGAATAATAAATTAAAAGTAGATTTAAAACAAATAATAAATTAAAAATTAAAAAAATTATATAAATTATTTTGTTAGTTGTGGCTTTTTACATTGCAGGTAACGAACGATATTTCTCTCTTTCTTTATTTTGATTACTTTTGTGTATTGCTATATATGAAAATGAAATCACTACATTTTTTAACAAATATATATTTTTCTACACCTCCATACAAAAATCCCCAGCGTGCGTCGGCTGACCCAGAAGAACCACTTTCATTTTGAACTTCGGACCACGATATCTCTGCCCCCCGGCGTCAAGCAGTCTTGATGAATCTCTTCCCGATCTTAGCATGTGCCTTCGGGGGTAAGAGGCGGCGTTAGCCTACTGGGCTAGCGGGAGCCTGAAACTGGAAAAGACGAAGAAATCTCGAAGTCCTACCACTGACTTTATTGACACATGCCATGTTCTGGTTATTGGCCCCTCGAGGGCCAATTCTTTAATCGGACATTAAAAATAAATACGAAAGAGGTGTTAACGTGGAAAAAGTTAACATTCAATGTCTTAGCTTGTACATGCAACAGGACTAGGAATTGGATAGTCTCCAACTTTTCTGCAAGGAGTGGAGGAGTGTAGTATGTTTGATTGTATCGTTATTGCCATGCCTTTTGCATGCAATCGGACACCCCACATTCAGTTGGAATGTGCTTATCCACACAAAACCAAACTCAACACACTGTAAAAGTTGTGTAAAAGGGCTACAGGGATAGCCCTTTCTATATTTCAACAGCTGTAAAGGGTGTCAGCTAATTAATAGGCATTCGAAAGAACTGCCAGAATGTGAATCTTTAAAAATAAGAACTAGGCAGAAGTTGCCGGTTTAAGTTATTCAGTTAAAGTCTAATTTATTCACATTTTCATGCTGCTTATAAACTCTACTTATGAATATTTATTTTACAATCTAGAATTGAGTGTTTTCCAAAGTCACTCAATTCTTATTTCCACTATATTAATTACAAAAATAAAAAATAGCATGTATCAACAATAAACAAATAGACAACGGCACATGCCAAACACATATTGTTTTGTCGAATAATACACTTTATGATTTGTCAGCATATTTACAATAAAATTATTGTAGGCACCCTACATGAGTTGTGCTGGCTTGCACACATTATACATGCTGTGTGACTACTGCAATGCAATCACTACAAGACGTTGGATATATTATTTGGTAGTGTTAATGCACTAATGTGTGTAAGTTAGCTTATAAACAATAAAAATAAAATAAATCACAGTAATGATCAGCCGCTTGTGCGAAATTAATTTAATAAAATCAAAACACTGCTATCGTGCACTTAAAAATTGCGATTAAGACATATACGTATTTAGGTGTGTATGCGTCTTAGTGTGCAAGTGAATACTTTATATTCACCCGTAGAATGATTAAGTTTTAGCTGACGCTAATCTTATCACGTATGATATCCCTCTATCCGGTGAAACACGTCAGTTAATTTCTTGATCACCTTTAATAGTCTCTCCCAGTGGGTTTACAATTTTGGGGATAAGGGTTTAAGGGTTAAATATTAGAACCACTTGTCCTTCCTTGCAGCTCGGAAGTACCTGGCCTTCAGCCATCGCTGATGATGCCTGATGATTCTTGTGCCTGAAGAGTGTTTGCATTACCTTCGTATGCTAGTTTCGGATTAATGTCAATTTCTTAATTCGCTGGTAGTTTTAGTTCTGTTCCCTTTATGTTATTAATTTTAATTTTTTTTTTTAATTTTACAGCGGTTATAGTAATACATTCTTTAGGTAAATCTAAAATAAAGTTTTACGAAAATAGATATATTTTTGGCACACCCCTAAATAATAATTTTTTTTCAATTTCCTTTTTTTTAACTAGCAATCTCCCCCAAATTTAAATATAAAGCCACATATATAAAAATCACGTTAACATTAGAAACCATTTATTTGATTTTATTTTCATTTTTCACCTGCCTTTTGCTATAGCGATATAAAAAATAAGGTCATATTTAATAAAACCACGTTCTCTATCAAACGTACTTTAATTTCTAAATTTCTTGTTCCTAAATATTTGCCTACTACGGATAAGAAACTAAAGACGTAAAAGCGCTCAACTATAAGCACGCCCTTTCTATTTTATTTTTTTATTAATTCATAGTACTTGTTCTAATAGTGGACACTGTTAATGTCAAAATATCTCTATTTCCATTTGGCACTAACAACAGTAATGGGTAAACACTTTCCCCTTTTTCAATTGATGTACATAGATGCTGAATGCTATTAAACCCGCCCTGCTTAAAACGTCAAGAGTCAAGAATGGCCAAAAATGTTGTTTCCGTTTTAACCAAAGAAATTTCTTCCTTCTTTATAGTTTATCAAAATAAGCGTTTTCTATAAAACAAAAAATATCCTAATATATTTCCATTTTATTTCATATTTGCTGTTGGGGTTTTATACTTTCGGAGAGACACAAAATAAATCTATTATTTTGGGTGTTTCCTTCGGCTCTGGATTTTAATTATTTCCGATTTTACCAAGCTTGTTCAACGACAAATTTTCAACCAAACAGGCATAAAAAATAATAAAACTCGTAAAATAGACGCCATCATAATGTAACGTTTATCTTCTGGTAGAAAATTTAGAATTTTCCACGATTTATTTGTCAGGCTTTGTTTCAACGATTTCATATTTTATTGTTTAAAATTCTGATGTGTAATATTTCTTTATATATTTGTATAACTTTCCAAATGCTTATTACTTTAAACATACTGAAATAATTTGCTTAAAGTGTGGTATCTGCAACGGTGTAAAAGAATCTCTTTAACGTAATTTTCGTTTGAATCGCTGGTACGACGTGAAAGCATATTTTAGAACAAGCGCCCTCCTAAGCTATTAGTTATGTAGATATATTCTATTGGGGTTGTAAGTTATTCCCACCTTCAACATTGAGTCTGTTAAAGAACTAAAATACAAAGATTTCAAATTGTTTAAGAAGAAATGTTAACCGTAGACTATTTCCATTTTTTAAATGTACTGAATTTGCATCAACAAATTTTTCAAATAATTATTAATGTGTTTACAAAATAATTCCATGCTAAATAAACTTTATCTAATTAAAAAGTCAAAAAGTTCAAAAGGCATAATTAAATAAATAGCATGCATCATTAAATATTTCTTTCTAGCTTAAAATAACAGTGAATAAATAAAAAAGTTTCCAAATTTAATCATTGGAGAGAAAACAAAAAAGGGAATAAGAATAAATAAATCAACTCTACTATTCAAGTGGAAAGTATCTTTTAGCGTTCTTTTCGAATTAAAAATTTTAAAATATTACGAGTTTGTTTTATACATTTTACGAATATATTTTACAGCCTTCACTATTAATTAATAATGAATAAGAGTAGATATCGGTTTACTAGACTAAGTAAGATCACTTCCAAATACATATATTTTTTATTGTTACTCCGTTTTATATAAAAAAAAATTTTGGTTTTTATTTTAATTATGTATTTATTTTTATATTTAGTCTATCGACTCAAATATTAAAACCGTAAATAATAATTTCACATAAAACTTAAATTTTGTTATTTGGATGCAAAATTAGATGACATTTAACAGCATTAATATTTAAAGATAAATCTACATGCTTATTAAATTTATTAAACTCAGTACAAATTCTTAAAAACGAGTCAGAGTTAGCATAAATTGATCTGTATACTTTAATAGCCAGTGGATTCAAGTAGCGAGTAAGACGAAATGCAACGTTTAATGAAGTAATCCAAAAATTTTAACAGACATTTTCTTTTATTAAATTTAAAACAAAGGTCACATCTAACATTATTCTTCGGCTTTTTATAGTGGGCTGCTTTACTAGAGGAAGGATACTAGTGTAGATTTAACCCTAGTCCTTATACCCAACTTTCACTACGACAACGTATACCCAAGTACAGGTGTGGCCACTATAAATATTTTCAGTTTTTCTTTATATTTTCGAAAAAACAAATGATTTTTTTATTGCAATTCTTAGCTGTATATATTAACGAGCATTTGATGTGTTCATAAGTATATTCAATTCAACTACATAGTTTCAAATTCGGGACTTCCCCTTATAAGTATAGAAGTGAAGTTAAATTTAGTGTTTTTCTACTTACATATTTGCATCATTCTTGTTTTCATTGGATTTGGTTGTTGTTTTTTTTTTTAAATTTATAACTAACATGAACATGGACCGCAGAAGAAACGTTAATTTTTTGTCATCCAGCCAATATAAGAGGTAAATCGAAATATAGAATAAATGAAAATTAAAGTATGGTATCAACTTGTGGTGGATATGTGATGCCAAAAACTCTTACCCAGTGCATGGGCAAATATACACCAGTCAAGCTATTACGGGCCGAGAAATTAATCAGGGTGATCGAGTTTAAAGGATTTGGTAAGCTGCTCTCGCGGAAGCGGACGTAATGTTACAATGTACAATTTTTTTACAAGCTTTAATTTGTTTCAAAACTTATGGTCGATGAATTTGACAGCGGTTGGAACTGTAAGATAAAGATCTCCGTCTTTGGCTTTATGCCCAATATTTCCATATGGTTATACGTGCCAAAAAAACAGTGTTTTTAGTGGTTTTACTATCATCAATGCACGAAGATGATGCCATCAGCACAAATGACAAGCCCGAAATCATTGACTTTTATAATGCAACAAAAGAAAGAGTGGACATTATGGACCAATTACTTGGAGAGTATACTTGCCAAAGATAAACGAAACGTTGGCAATTATCTCTTTTTTTTAACGTGGTAGATTTGACGGCATTCGCAGCATATATCATATACTAAGAAAATAACGGAAATTTAACATACAGTAAGTTGAGGCGTAAACGATTTCTTCGCCAGCTCGCCAAAGAACTTTGTATGCCGATCATTGAAGAGCAGTCAGTTAATGCTCAGGTAATGAGGAACTTAAATACGAAGCTTGCCGTAGCGAGCTTTATAAAAAAATCCTTAAAAGAAAGAGCTGAAGCTGTACATCAACGTCTACAGCAGCTGCTGGGCGTGTTAACTAACCCCAGATTGGAAGCTGCTACATGTGCTATGATTGCGAAAAACACGAAAGACGCATCCGTAACATAAGCTCTTTATGTAAATGGCCAATATATTTGCAACATTCAAGCAATTCCTTTGTGTGCGAAATTTGCAATAAAGAGGAAAAAGATTTAAATAATAATAAGAAATTACAATAAATAATTATTATAATATTAATGTTATTATTATAGATATTATTAAAAAAATATAAATTTATATTACTTAAACAAAAACATTATTCCTTAGTCAACTCATTTATGTGCATTTAAATTACACCAAGTACACAAGTACTTGGGCATACGTTCTCGGCGACTTTGGAGGCTCATAGCTCCTCAACGCCTCGACCTAGGATAGTAGCTGAGGTGTCAATCGACGCAGTTTTGCACCATCTTCTTAGGCAGGAGGTTAAGGCATTCCATTGTAACCCTCGAAGCAAAATAACAAGAAATGCTTTTGCACCGATTCTATGCTATTACTGTGAAGTTTATAAACTGCATCCCAAATTATTTAAATTCCAGTCAGATACAAAAATCTGAAAATGCATTTAGTTTCTCAAGCTTGTAGTCGTTAAAAATATATTTCACTTTTTAAGGTTAAAATCCATAAGGTCAACATTACAGCAGGAATTATATGCACCTAAGTCCTTTTACAGGAGAATATGATCAGCCTGACGATTAAATGTCAAAATATTTTTATGTCATCAGCATATAATAGAACGTTTGAGTATTTAATGGCATTGGATGGATCATTAATAAACAAGATAAATAATAAAGGACCCAGATGTCCACCCTCCTGCACACCAGATAAGACAGTAATTTCTTTGGAAATTAGCCTGGGCTCTGTTTGAAAGATATGAATTATTCCACATAAGTATGAAACTCATAAGGTCACGTTTTCCTATCATAAGTTTATGGTTAAACTTATCAAATGCCTTACTAAAGTCAGTGTAAATAACATCAGTTTGTGTACGTTATACAAATCCCCGATTGACTAGCGTTGTTAATTCCAAAAGCCTCTTCTGAAACTATGCTGAGCAGGAACGAGTATAGACGATACATGGCAAGAAAGGTGATCAGTTACTATTATCTCAAAAAGTTTATGTATAGCGGTAAGTTTAGCTATACCTCTGTACTTGGGAACATTTTTACTATAAACAGATTTAAATAACGGAATAATAAAAGAATCCTTCCATATTTTACGAAAATAACCAAATGATATGATTATTCTAAGAGGTTTTACCATTGCCATAGCACATTTGTTAAGTATGCAGCTCGAAAAACCATCCAGACCATGTTCATATGAAAACTTAAGCTTTTTTAAACAGCTCAAAACTGAGGGTTCATAAAGTATTGGAATTGATATAGTCCGATATGGCATTTCTGATAGTTGACAAGAGCTGAATTTATCAAAATTTTTTATCAGAAAATGAGGTAGAAAAGAAATCTGCTAACATATTACTTATTGTCAGCTCATAATCAGATTTAACACGTTTATACTTCACAACAGAGGGAAACGCCTTTAATCTATTTTTGGAGTTGACAAAATTGTAGAAAGCTCTTGAATTCGATTAGAAATTGTTTCGAATTTTATTTAAGTAAACAATGTAACAGGATTGATTAATCGAATTATATTGAGCATGACTAACAGGGTTCTTGACGTAGTCAATAAACGAATTAGACTTTTTATACCTTTTGTATAACTTATTTTATCTTATTTTTAGCTCTAATCAGATTTCATGGTGGACTGGTAGGTTTAAACTCGAAACTTTTAGGAAAACATTGATTCATATACAAATATAATTTGATGTTAAAACCTTCAATTGTATAATTAATATGTTGGTGATGTCCTTGGTGATGCTAATTTAAATAGAGTTTAAGAGGGGATTAAGCCAGTTTGTTTTAATTAAAAGCACGTTTAACATTTGGTTGTTCCTTTTTTTTAAACAAAACAATTTCTCCATTGGACAAATATTTGTTGAGACAGCAGGATCCTGTGACGTACATAGATATAATAATATGGTAATCATCCATTCGAAACGGAAATTGGATGAGATCTACTAATTGTAATATCAGCACACTCTTTAAAAAAAACTAAATCGAGCAAATTAAATTTTCATTTTAATTTATAGTGAAATGATAGACTGCGTTCGTTTTCTTAAAAGGTGGGTATATAACATTCGGCTTAATCACATAAAATTCTTGAAATTTCGTTTTTGTTTTACTTTTAAAACAATAATGAATGAAAAATATTTTCCTTTTTTTGATTTGGTAAAGGCTTAACAAATTGAAAAGTAATTAATGGGGTTAAAAATGAAACAGAGCTTTCTTTTCTTATAAGAAATTTTAATGCTTCCCACGGTCATTTGTATGTTCGTACGTTTACTCGCTAGCATACTTTAGTCAAATACTTAAAGTCACCCACAAAACCAAAAAACTATGTTTCATTAATTTGCCTTCATAAAAAAGGGTAACTGTATCCTTCTTAGAAAAGACAACAAAAATAAAAGAAACAAAACCGAAAAAATGAGGAGGGGTTGAACCCTCTTTCAAAAACATCAAAAAGGCCAACTAAGTGGCAATTTATTTATTTTTCCTCTCATTAATCAAGTCATTTAATTTTTTTTTTGTTTTATGCAAAAAAAATAATATATAAATAAAAAATGCATTAATTTCCATGAGTTATTAAAGCAATAGGACGTACCTCTAAGCCTTTTTGACTACAAATTAAACTTCTACATCAAATTTTATTTCTGCTCGATTATTATTTGATATATATAAATATATATAGATCGAAATATATCCTATCAAATGTTATATCAAAGAAGATCATTACATTTGTTGTTCTTTTTGTTGTTGAAAATTATTTTTTAGAGGCATGAATTAACAAACCAATTCTACTCAATAAGTTAAATTTTTGCATTTGGCCTTTCTCATATTTTTTTATCTACCTCATGATACGTATCTGTTTTTGAGGTTTTTGCTAAGAGACAGACAATAAAATTCCTTAAATTAAATACTCTTCAACAAAAATACTTCAGTCACGTCAAAACCAAATAAAATTTGGACAACATTGTTCAACACTATTATAATGACTAACACTTTGCCATCGCAATGGAAGTGTACAAGAAATTGTGTCAGTTCCTACAAATAACTCGGAATTCAGGCCAAGTGCCTTCTTGTGCTTTTTATCTAAGGCTTTTGAAAAAATACTTTACAATCAAATGTTGTTTTATTATTGAAAATAACGTTTTGTTGTTTGACAGGCAGTCAGGATAATGTCGATAAACATAAATTTCCTGATACTACTTATTCATACTACTTATTTAATGTAACGCCTTTGATGACTGCTCTCGTCATATATCTGCAGTCGTTCGTAGTTTGCGTTGTTAACAATCTTCAATCTTCGGTGTTATATTTATCAGGGATCAATCCTACAATCATACCATCTTCTTTATTTATGCTAATGATTTACCTAAAAAGCTTTTGTCCTGCAAAATTCATATGTATGCAGATGATGTGCAGCTGTATTTGATGTTCATTTATCACCTTACTGAAAGTATTTCTAGACTGAATGAGGATCTGAATAAAATTTTTTGCTGGGCAACTGCTAATGTTTAAACCCTCAAAAGTCGAAGTTTATTATAATTCGTAAGAAAAGTACTGATAATATTATCAATGTTGATGTTTGAATAAATTGAGAAAACCTCACTTTTGTAAATGCTTGTTCCTGGGTTAACTAATGTACGCTTGTAAACATTTTGCAGAATGTGATTTTAATAGTAATAGGAGGTTTGTCGCCATTTTGGTAAATATTAGTCTTGACAGTTCATATTTGTCAGTCGTGAAGTAGCAATTTTATTATGGAAAAATAACATGTTTTAATCGTTAAAATATTTTATCAAAATAAATCATCGATTACTGTGACAATGCGAAAGTTATGTAAAATTTTTGGGAGAAACAATATGCCAACAAAACGCACTATTTATCGTGTAATGAATGATATTGAAGAAAGAGGATTTGTAAGCGATAGGCCCAAGCATGGACCACAACATAGTGCAAAATCGGCTTAAAACATTACTGCTGCTCAAGGAAGTGTTCAAAACAATCCATCAACCTCAATTCGCCGCCATGCTTAGGCACTTGGTTTTCAAAGATCAACTTTGCCTACAATGTTGCACAAGGATTTGCATTTGTTTCCATATAAGATTCAGTTAACATTAGAGCTTCTTCCACAAGACCATTTATGCCGACATACATATGCCAATAGGATGTTACAGCTCGCCCATAACAACCCCGACTTTCATGAAATTATCATAATGAGTATCAAGGCACATTTTCATTTAAATGATTATGTGAATAAACAGAATAGTCGTTTCTGGCGAATGGGAAATCATTAAATTACTCAACAGTCACCTTTGCATTTATTAAAAGTAACAGTCTGGTGTATAATTCGTAAGGAGGAATCATTGGGCCTTACAACTTAGAAAATGAAATCGGCTTAACGGCAACTGTGAAGGGGAAATGATATCGTAATAGGGTTGAAAACCTTTTAACACCACAGCTGCAGGGCTTGATTAACATGTGGTATCAACAAGATGGCGCCACATCCCATACAGATAGGATTACAAGGAAATTACTACGAGACCTCTTTTTACAGCAAGTTATTTTAAGAAATGGTGATGTTGATTGGCCTCTACGGTCGCCAGATTTGACTGTTCTTTTTGTGGAGATATTTGAAATGCAAGGTTTATATAACTAAACCGGAAATGCTTGAGCAACTCAAACAAAATATTTGTGATAAAATTAATGAAATACCGCATGAAATGTTGAGAGTGTAATAAAAAATATGATCCAACGGAACTAAAAATATTATTGCAGTTTGGAGCATAGCAACATATCTAAAGTATATAATGCTGCAACAGATCAAACGCAAAGAAACTATGTGTTAAGAGACAACTATTAAAACATTTTATTTAATTTTAAATCTAGTTAACCTCATTTCTCATTTCTCTATTCATTGTAAAGCTTGCGTTATTAGTCATACACGGACTGCTTGTCCATGTAAGAATAATCATAATTAATAAAAAAAATTTTCCTTTTTTTATTACATTACTTTTTGGTTATCAACTGTAATTTGAATGCACTCGAATGTCTTCATGTGGTCTTATATATATATAAACATTGCTATTTGAATTAATTATTTTTAGTTATGGAAAAGAAAAATTGAACTTTCTAAATAATTGATAAAAGATAACTTGAGATCTTCTCCATAAATTACTACATACTAACTATATAGAAGCATAGGCCAATACAAGGGGGGGAAAATGTAATAAAATAAAATGATAAAAATAAGTTTAAAGTTAGCTACGGGCATCATACAGCTGAAGTTGGAATACTCAGCACAAACACTTTAGTATTAAGTTGTTTTGATTTGTTCTGCCTGTAACTGAAATACTGTTCTTATTTATTTTGGTGAAAACCGTTCTTACTTGTTGTTTATTTGGTATGGTATGATCGGTGAGCACTTTCGATGCGAAGATAACATTATCAAGCAGCGTTTTAGGTAGTACACTGTAAACCCAGCTTAATAATGAGAAACAGCCAGTAAACACTATTTTCACCGAAAGGAATAGAAACAGTATAAACATTTTATTTAATATGTCGACCAAACTTCGGCATTTAATTTGTAAAACAAAATATTAATAAATGTTTTTGGTTTTTCTTTTTCTTCTTTATGTAAATTATTTTCGAACTAACTTTAACGTTTTAACGTTTGATTGCTTTTAAAAGATGAAGAGGGTCAAAATAAATTATAATAATCAATATCAATCCAAAAAGGTTTGAAATGTTATTATTTAAAATTCCTTTTTTCTATTTTACTTTTTTCTTTTCGGTATTCCGTTTCTTATATTATATATTAGCCCTGCTTGTAAAGTGTATAAGTGAATCTTGAAATGCTTATAATTTTAGAATTACAAAAAAGAGGTTTTGTTTTATTTGAGCAACCTGTTTTTTACATTCTTTATTTGCGATCAATTTTATACAGTAAAAAACAAAAACAATAATTTGTATGAATATACATAACAAGTGTTAGCAAAACTTAGTTATTTAACAATCTTTATTATCTAAAAGAGAGATCAAGTACGTGATATTTTTTCAGTCTTATCGTTTGATCGGTGTCATTTATAAGATTAATGGCGCACACTGGGGATTTTTGATGGGAGGTGAGGAAAAAAATATATTTGTCGAAAAATGTAGCGATTTCATCCTAAATTTAGTTTTATTTATTTTATTTTATAAAGAAAGTTAGAGAAATGTAGATCGTTACAATGTTTTTTACATAACTAACAAAAAAATTTAAATTATTTTTTTAATTTTTTGAATTTATTTTAAATCTATTTTTAATTTATTATTCTAAAACAGCCTTACCTTCGTCGCTTAAACCACTATGCTTTTTCTGGCTAAAGGAAAGCGTCAAATGTGAAATCTTGGAATCTGATGTTACCATCGTTCTGTGCATAATATCTTCGTTCGTTGCAATACGACTGCATTTTCTGGAGTGTCTAAGGCGATATTTTTTATAGTCTTTGTTGGCCTACAGCAAAAATATACTTTTCAATTATATCCTTGCCATGAGTCAGAATTTTATGAAGTGTAGGTGGGGGATATTGTACCACTCGTACAGTGTAACAAACTCTTTTGCCGTCTCTAAACAAAAATCACCAAATTGTTGTAGTTTCGAGAATTATTGAAAACCTCTTGATTATGTTTCCATCTAGACCCGTGATTTCAGCAATGAATGCATGATTCGTAAAGAATCTTCATGACGTATTTCCTGAATTTGTCGTACCAGAGCCTTATTTAACAGGTTGATAACCTGTATTTCAATTTTCTATCTAAGTTTACGCTTTTTCAAACATTTTTGGGCTTCTTTTGAGTGGACTGTCCCACGTTTAAATTCAATATTATAAGCCGCATGCAAAAGACACTCCATCAGCTTAATACGCGCACGAAATGGTAACATACCAAATTGCTTGTTCATTTGCGGTAAAAGCTTAAACTATTTCGATTTTATTCATCTTGGATGTTGTGGCTCCACAAATGAGACAAGAAGATGCAGCTGGTGTTTCTTTTAGTGATTGTGCTGTCTTGTAAAATATAATTCATGTTTTACTCTAAAGTTGCGATTATTCCCTGTTAACTCAAATTCTTTTAGTTGAGATATCTCATCGACTCTTCTCTTTTCTTCTCGTATAACTTGAGGTGTCTCTTTAACGTATGCAAACTGTAGTGTTCTACAATACTGTATGGAAGAAGGTTAGTTGTTGTTCCATACTAATTTATTTATGTCATCACTTAATGATAATTTTAGTGGTACAACTGATGTCGTATATAACCGAGAGTCAGAAATTTGTGCATATCTCGAGCAAATTTTTTAAATTCATACCTTTACTTGATTACTCATAAAAGCGAAACGCGTTCATCGATTTTCATGAGATATGTCACATTTTGTTCGGGTTATACGACTTTACGTGAAAGTAATAGGACTTGACTCTTTTTTACCGTTTTGGATTTTTTATGAATTAAAAAAAAAAAACTTAACTCTCTACGCAAAAAATATTTTTTTTTCATACATTTATTTATAACTGCGAAAGTGTTGCTAATGTAGCAAAACGTTATATAAACAGATGAAAGTACTTATAATTCTTCATTTTTCTAAATTTGTTTAAGTGAAATCCGACTAGTGGTTCTTGAGTTATGTTAAACAAAATGGCCTCATCAACAACAAATTGAGAGGTGGCACCTGGTGGCACTTGAAATTGATTAAAAATGTAAAAAGAGATATGAAGCGGTGATTTCCAACTGCAGGAAAGTAAATCTAAAATTGCAGGTCCAAATGTTTGGAAAAAAAGGGATTTTTTTATATATGTGCTTGGCTTTTCCGACGGGGTTAATTTTAATTTTATTTGGGTACGGTTTTCCGTCGACCCTCGTCAAATTTGGTTTGTGAACAAACCGGTTTCGGCTGTTTGCCATCTTCAGTGTTCTTTTCGTACTAGTTGCGTTCTATTGTTAGTTGTGTTTATATAATTCGTGTCTCCCTTCGTGTTGTTGCGTTCGTCACTTACTGTCTTTTTTGCCTGCATCTCTCTCTCTCCTTTTTCATTTGTCTCTTTTTACCTAATTTGTCGTCCCTTTTTCATTCGTCTTCTTTCCTAACTAAATCCTTTTACGATCATGCTTGTTGTCCGTTTTTGTTCATGTGTGAACCTATTGGGTTTTTTTCTTTTTTCTTCATGTGACCTAATAATCTGTAATTGTACGTTTATGATGTTCTTTATTGCTTTGGTCTTCTTTCCTAACTAAATTCTTTTACGATCATGCTTGTTGTCCGTTTTTGTTTATGTGTGAACCTATTGGGTTTTCCCCTTCCTTCCCTTCTTCCCCTTTTATGTGACATAATAATCTGTAATTGTACGTTTATGATGTTCCTTATTGCCTTGGTCTTGCGCACCTGCGTAACGTTTTTGTGCTGGTGTAGTGTTTGTTTTCCTGTAAAAATATTTCAACGGTTCAAATATTGTGTCCGAAGCAGTGTTTATTTGTTCATTTATTACTCGTCCGTCAAATGTCCTCTGTTTGTATATTTCCATGTTTTCCAATACATTCAGTCTCCTTCCTTTGTGATGTGTGTGAAGCAGTTTAACCGTTGTCTTAATATGTCCTGGTGTACATTTGTTGTTAAATATATGGTTCGCGAAGTTTGATTCTGGAGTCGATTTTGGTTCTCGTAGTTTCTTGTTATAGTCTCTGATGTGTTCCCTAAATCTGGTCTTAATTTTTCGTCCTGTTTGCCCGATGTAGCTATAATGGCATGTACAAGTTAATTTGTACACTCCTTGTTTGTCTAGTATATTCGCCTCGGTTGTTTCATTCCGTAGTATTCTGCCTAGGTTGTTTCTTGTTCTGAATGCGGTATTGATGTTGTGTTTTCCAAAGAATTTCGCCAGTTTGTACGTTGATGTTCCCATATATGTTAATGTAGCCCATTTTTTCCCTTCCTTCTCCTGTTCTTTGTTCGTTCCAATTTGTTTCTTGATGTTATCTACGAGGCGCTTTTTGTATCCGTTGTTTTTCGCTATGGTGTATATTGTTTCCATTTCCTTCATATACATTTGCCGTGTTAGTGGTGTTCTCTCGAGTCTTGTTATTAACTGCCTGATTGCTGCGTTTTTGTGTTGCTGGGGATGATTTGATGAGTTGTGTATTATTGTGTCCGTTGCTGTTGGTTTCCTGTATATTTCATATTCGATTCTGTTCGAGATTATATTCCTCTTGATCGTTAGGTCCAGATAATTAATTCTCCCCTCCTCTTCCTTTTCCATTGTAAATTTTATGTCCTTGTGTCTTCCATTCAAGTAATCCAGAATTTGCTCCTCGTTATCTCCTTCTAGTATACATATTATGTCGTCGACATATCTTGCGTAGAATATTACTCCGAAGTTGGTCTTCAATTCCCTTACGTATTCCTCTTCTAATTTCTGCATAAATACTTCCATGAGGGTGGCAGATGTTGGATTTCCCATCCCTAGTCCTGTTATCTGCCTATATATATTGTTGTCAAATTTAAAGTAATTCTGTCCCAGTGTCGCTTTTAGTGTGCCTGTAATTTGTATTGCTAGTTCCTTGTCTACCGTTTTGTCCCCTACTGTCCTATGAACAATGTTCAATGTATCCATTACCGGAATTGATGGATACAAGTCCTTCACGTCAAAAGAGACCAGTTTCGTTCTCTCCGTTATCCTCACATTCTCCAGTTTATTAATCAGTTCTGTAGTGTTGACTATTGTATGCCTATATTCCAGGTCTAAGGTGTCTTTCAATATTGTTCCCATATATTCCGAAAGTTTGTAGCCTGGTGCAGATTCGTACCAATGAGACCCATAATTAATTACGAATCTGCACCAGGCTACAAACTTTCGGAATATATGGGAACAATATTGAAAGACACCTTAGACCTGGAATATAGGCATACAATAGTCAACACTACAGAACTGATTAATAAACTGGAGAATGTGAGGATAACGGAGAGAACGAAACTGGTCTCTTTTGACGTGAAGGACTTGTATCCATCAATTCCGGTAATGGATACATTGAACATTGTTCATAGGACAGTAGGGGACAAAACGGTAGACAAGGAACTAGCAATACAAATTACAGGCACACTAAAAGCGACACTGGGACAGAATTACTTTAAATTTGACAACAATATATATAGGCAGATAACAGGACTAGGGATGGGAAATCCAACATCTGCCACCCTCATGGAAGTATTTATGCAGAAATTAGAAGAGGAATACGTAAGGGAATTGAAGACCAACTTCGGAGTAATATTCTACGCAAGATATGTCGACGACATAATATGTATACTAGAAGGAGATAACGAGGAGCAAATTCTGGATTACTTGAATGGAAGACACAAGGACATAAAATTTACAATGGAAAAGGAAGAGGAGGGGAGAATTAATTATCTGGACCTAACGATCAAGAGGAATATAATCTCGAACAGAATCGAATATGAAATATACAGGAAACCAACAGCAACGGACACAATAATACACAACTCATCAAATCATCCCCAGCAACACAAAAACGCAGCAATCAGGCAGTTAATAACAAGACTCGAGAGAACACCACTAACACGGCAAATGTATATGAAGGAAATGGAAACAATATACACCATAGCGAAAAACAACGGATACAAAAAGCGCCTCGTAGATAACATCAAGAAACAAATTGGAACGAACAAAGAACAGGAGAAGGAAGGGAAAAAATGGGCTACATTAACATATATGGGAACATCAACGTACAAACTGGCGAAATTCTTTGGAAAACACAACATCAATACCGCATTCAGAACAAGAAACAACCTAGGCAGAATACTACGGAATGAAACAACCGAGGCGAATATACTAGACAAACAAGGAGTGTACAAATTAACTTGTACATGCCATTATAGCTACATCGGGCAAACAGGACGAAAAATTAAGACCAGATTTAGGGAACACATCAGAGACTATAACAAGAAACTACGAGAACCAAAATCGACTCCAGAATCAAACTTCGCGAACCATATATTTAACAACAAATGTACACCAGGACATATTAAGACAACGGTTAAACTGCTTCACACACATCACAAAGGAAGGAGACTGAATGTATTGGAAAACATGGAAATATACAAACAGAGGACATTTGACGGACGAGTAATAAATGAACAAATAAACACTGCTTCGGACACAATATTTGAACCGTTGAAATATTTTTACAGGAAAACAAACACTACACCAGCACAAAAACGTTACGCAGGTGCGCAAGACCAAGGCAATAAGGAACATCATAAACGTACAATTACAGATTATTATGTCACATAAAAGGGGAAGAAGGGAAGGAAGGGGAAAACCCAATAGGTTCACACATAAACAAAAACGGACAACAAGCATGATCGTAAAAGAATTTAGTTAGGAAAGAAGACCAAAGCAATAAAGAACATCATAAACGTACAATTACAGATTATTAGGTCACATGAAGAAAAAAGAAAAAAACCCAATAGGTTCACACATGAACAAAAACGGACAACAAGCATGATCGTAAAAGGATTTAGTTAGGAAAGAAGACGAATGAAAAAGGGACGACAAATTAGGTAAAAAGAGACAAATGAAAAAGGAGAGAGAGAGATGCAGGCAAAAAAGACAGTAAGTGACGAACGCAACAACACGAAGGGAGACACGAATTATATAAACACAACTGACAATAGAACGCAACTAGTACGAAAAGAACACTGAAGATGGCAAACAGCCGAAACCGGTTTGTTCACAAACCAAATTTGACGAGGGTCGACGGAAAACCGTACCCAAATAAAATTTTTTTATATGTTTATAAAAATAAGCAAACAAAAAAACTTAAGTCTCTGCAGAGTTTATTTTTTCAATTTTAGTATACTGAAATATCCTACTTTAAATAGAAAATAAAAAGAAAAACGTTAGCTCACATAATAAAATAATACTCGTTTTGAAATTCTTAGGTTTAAATTAAGTTGGTTCTGTAAAACATACAAGAACTGAGCTTGAGACGGCTATAAAAAAAACTAGCAGTGGGATCGGAGTAATTCTTTTTGATTTGATTGTACCATTTAGTCTAAAATTTCAAGATATCATTGCATATTGCATAAAGCGTATGTTGGCAATTTAATTTTTTTCCGCGAAATCCCCAGTGTGTGGCGTGTAGATTTGCATGATTATTTAGCATTTGTAAATATTTATCATGGAGCGCTGTTAATTGTTCTTAGTATTTTGTGCAGGAATTCTCTGAAGAATTTCAGTATTTGAATTACTAACGGTTCCCTAAAGTTGTATTCGGAGAGTCTAAACTGTTTTCATTATAGTTTTGTATAATATTATTTTGATCTCCATTGACAATGTAGATTTTGGCGCTAAAAGCCAATAGCAGACGTTTTCTTTTAATGTGCTTTCGTGAAGTTAGCCTACTATCTAGCTGAAAACCTAGATACTTTACATAATCTGGCTGTGGAATGCTTGATCCATTTAATGATACTGGTGGACAGTCATTTTTCCGAAGTGTGAATATCACTTGAACAAACTTTTCCGTGTTGATCTTAATATTCTATTTTAAGCGCTTCTAAGTGAAAATCTTGCCAAACCATTATAGCGTGTCATCGGCATATGTTGCCGTAGTTGTGTCATTTGTTGTAGGGATATCGGATGTAAAAAGCCAAAAATTCCACCTTGTGGAACGCCAGATTGAATTCATCCAAATACAGATGTTTCACTGTTGACTGTTGAATAATTCATACAACAAATACCTATGCTTATGTAATTACAGTATGCAACTCTATACGCACATATATAAATAAGTGTATAGACAAATACTTTGGTCTCATGTAAAAATATTTTAAGTTACGTTTTCTTTAAAAACAGATTTTTTGGTATTTCCATAACATTTCCGACAAATGTACTACGTTTGATCAGTTTAATGCAACCGTAAAAAAATAACCGTACTAAAAGGATTTACATTTTAAATATTACATTTTCATAATTACAGTTTTTGTTTATCATCTGCTCCTAAGTAAAGCTATAATTATGTGAGTTAGGGCGTTTCTATACAAGACCAACAATATATGCATTCATACATTCATTCTTAATTTCATATTAATTCTAAACGCTTGTATTGAAAATTGTATGTACTGTGGATATATTTTTTGCTTAAGTTATGCCCTAAATACGTTTACTAAGTAACGGATATTCTTTAAAATGCTTTTAAAATTGAACATGCAACGGAAGTTAACCATAATATAAAACTTGCTTGAATAAAATTCATTTCGAGATCTCTTTAGCTGTATCAAACAAAATTTGTATGTATGTGTACAAATGAAAAAAGGAAACAGCACAGTATAACGATGGATAGCAAGATACTGGTTAAATCAGAAGCATATTACTTCATTATTTCGATTTTTTAATTGTATACTGCACATACACATTTTTCTTACCTTTTTTATTTATATATTTTTAATTATACGTTTATTTCTTGTTAATAAACGTTTTGTTATTATTGATAAATTAGAATTTTAAATCAAATTAAACGATTTCCAATATACACAAACTAAACATTATGGCAACTTTGTCGTCCTTACTGAGCGATGAGTCAACTTGAATTCATTTGTCAAGTGTTGCTTATGTAGTTGTTTTTCAAGGGTTATTGCACATATAAGAATATTTTACTTTAACATCATCCCTTATTGTTGTTGTTCTTATCATTCAGTTTAGTTCTGTTGTTTATCCTATTTCGTAGAATTTCTTATAAGCTCGTTATTTTTGCTTTGCATGAGAAGATTTCCTAGACAGTTTGTAAAGTACAAAACGGGTCGTTTCGTTTAATTTCTTTTACTGATAATTATTTTCATCAAAGACTTAACAAAGCATTTTCGTACAAAATTTGTCCCTATTAAGGAATTCGTTAAAATCTAATTAAAATTTAATGAGATATCGACAGTGGTACAATTAAATAAATTTTAAATATTTTGCACGATCCCATTAAAAATAAAAAACAAAATTATTTTTAATTTTTTTTTTACAAAATTGTCCTTGGTATACTTCGAATGTAGTGAATTTTGCAAAATAGTAAAAGGAATAATATATTTTTTATATTATTCTATAAATTTTTTACAAAGACTTTTGCTCAGAAAGCTAAAATTGTTTAAATAAATTTTACAAAATATTGAAATAAATTTTCGTACTTTCAATTTCTCACATTTTCTAGATTTTTCAATTCAAAATACATGTACTTTTATGATATAATTTTTAGTCGTAGTTAGGAAAATTATTTTAACAAATTAACCGAAAATTGATTTAGAAAACATAAATATTTACATGATTTTAATTATTGTGACAAATTTCTTATTAGTTGCAGTACGGTGTCAGATAATGCATCAGTTTACTATATCTGCATTATGAAATAATAAAATCTAGAAAAAGCCGAAAAAGATACACAAAAGAAAAAAAAACATCAACAACAACAATAATAAAAACACCAGCAATAAAATCAACGACAACATGTAGAGCTGCAAATTGAAATAAATTCACAGGAAAACTAACAACAACAACAAAAACAATTCCAAAAGAAAGAGTTACAAAAATTCAAATAATGTAAAAGGATGTTTTGTTAAAACTTACTATAAATTCACATAACTAAAATTTTTGTTAGAAACCATTTAAATAACCCAAGACAACACTTACCACATCCGCTTTTATAATCCAAGCAGTTTTGCTTTCAACAGAAAAATGTTGCTCTTGCATCTTTTTCGGCAGCGATATTAACACACATCCCCATACGGTCTTGTGTATATTTTTGAACATGGACATGTATACATCTGTATGCATTTAATGTATATGAGTATGTGTAAAACACGCGAGAGGAAGGAAACTAAATAAAAAAGGAAGTACCTCGTTTTTTCTTTGAAGTTAAAAATGTCTTTTTTATATGTGAAAAGAAACAACTAAAATCTACTCTACTTTACGAGGATACATAAATTAATGTTTGAAGATGTTAAATTAAAATGTATTTCTTACGTTAAGTAAAAGCAAAGACACTTCGTTAGTGTTGTCTCAAAAATGTCTAACTCAGTACATAATTTGGTAAGTATTAGAAATTAAATGATTTAAAAGTGACAAAAATATTCAAAAAGACCCACGTTGAAAAATAAGCAGTCTTTCGTTACACGTAAATTTCGAAAAGCTCATTATAACCGGAATTGATGAACATAAATCAAATTATTTGATTTTCTAGGCATTGCCAAAATTATTCTGTTCTAAAGACAAAAGTAGTTCCTTTGTAAGTTATTTATTAATAATATAAAATGGAGTAAATTCTTTATACGTTGTTCAGATAATCCTATACATACAAAAAATGTATTTTTGTGGAGGATTTTCAGAGTTTGAAGCTACTTTACTTTACTATTTACTTTAATTCTATTAAATATGGCTAAATAACATAATTAAGAAGTTTGTTTTCCAATTGTGGCAACACCAACCAACAACATGATAGTTTGGACATTTAGTTTTTTGACGTATTCGTAGCAGATGTACTGGTAACTGTTGCATAGAATTCAACTTTGCACGAAAATCGCAATAAAATAATAAAAATCCATTATGAAAATGGCGATTCTGTTAAAGTTTTTTTTTTTTTTTTTTTTTTTTTTTTTATTTATTTATTTCAAATAACGTTATAAAATTCAATATCAAACTAATTAACTTTACATTTCGTCCTTCTGAGACAGCTATTAAAAATTTGTCGTTTAATATGATTCGACAGGCTCGATACAAAATGTGCGAACACATCCCCCCGGGGGCACATGATAGTCTTTTTGGAGCCTACTATTCAATCTAGACTGGTGTCTTGCGGGGTGAGAGGGAGCCCAGGCCCCTTAAAGGTAGGAGCCATCTGGACAATCCACATATTTCCACGGGAATCAGTAGGCCCCAGAGTTCACTATTTACACATTTAGCTGTTCTCTGGCTGATTATTGAGATTGGCCCCTATATGGGAGTATCGTGGTGGTTGTGGTATTCGAGAGGCCCTCGTGAGAGTTTGTGGGTCGGATCATTCAAAATGAACACAATGAATGGTCCAGGTCCAGGTCCGGGTCCAGTGAGTATGAATGCCGTCGTGTTCTTAATTATATTAAGCTTCATGCGTTCTGGACCAGAGTTGGATAGTCTCCAACTCTTTAGCAAGGAGTAAAGAATGCGACCTACTTCGAGCTTTTGAAGTTGCAACTAGGAGTGACCGGAGAGGGCACGGACTCGAAGGCCTCCTAGAGCGAGAATGGCGCTACATACTATTCACAGTGATTTGACCACCATCTGGTGAGGGCTCGACCGCGTCGTTCAACTAAAAAAATTGCAACCGTGAGCTACAGTGTTGAAGCAGATCCAAATTTGTCAATTGCTCGACGTTTTAAACAATTGGGGTTATCCAAAACACCACATAGTGAATTTTGCGTAAGGATTTGACATTGAAGCCTTACAATTTTTAACTGGTACGGGAATTGAAGCCGAACGACTATTCACATCGCCGTAGATTCGCTCAACTCCTTCAGTAACAATCTGGCTGGCTTTTCTGAAAAAGTCATTTTTTCACATGTCAGCGTATGTCAACAAACAAAACTGTCACATATCGGCTTCCGAAAATGTGATCTGGAGGCGAGATTTGGGCCGTTCCAGATGAGGCTGGAAATGCGTTAACGGTCAATGGATTACGCTATCGCGTAATGCTAACAACTCTATTTTGGCCTATTATTGACGACGTAAATATCACTGACGTGTTATTTCAACAGGACGGTGCCACATGTCACACAGTCAATGAAAGTCAGCAATTGAGTGGCTAGTCAGGTCGTGTGATTTAACACCACTGGACTATTTTTTGTGGACTATGTTAAGGACAGCCAATCAAATCAATTCCAGACTTAAAAGTAAAAATCCGTGATGTGATTAACGAAATAGGACCGCCATTTTTCTAAAATGTGATTACCTGTCCACGGGGTCGTAGTGGACATTTGCTAGATATGATTTTTCCTTCGTAATTGCCGAACTTTTCTCTTAGTAACACAATAAAATTTGCATCATCTTTGTCTAAATTTTTTGTTTTATTTTGTTTTATAAAACAAACTTCGTGTTAACAATAGAGAGACAATGATATCGTTTAACAACACGAAAAGCAACAATAAACTTAAGTAAGATAACAAAAGTATGCGAAAGATCATATCAAAGAAAGAACTTAAAAATTAGTGACAATAATACGACAAATTTAATATGAAGCAAAGGCGACATAATGTGTTTGCTATCTAAGACGATAGCCAAAGTGTGAATAATTATCCTATAATGGCTTTCAGCTATGTATTACAATTAGACTCTGAGTTGAAAAGTTATACAAATTAAATAATATAAAAAATGTCATTAAAATTATTCGTTAGAAGAATTTAATTTTCCGGGATAGAAGAGGGATTGCAGAGAGAACAGACCCGACTTTAAGCCATTTCCTTTTATTATTGTGATATACGAGTAGTATGACATTAGTTTATTTTTAAAATAATTTAACTTTCAAATCTTAAACCTTTTCAGCCATGGCTAGACAAAAAAACCAATTATTTCTCATCTGTATCTGTAAATATTAATTATAATTAAGGATAACTTTTTTCCTTTTATAGTTTTTACACTTAAAGAAAAATATAGAAACTTTGTTCTTCATATTGGAGATTTATAAGTTGTAGTTTTGAGAAAGAGGCCTTAGGGTCTGCAATGAATAATTTACTTTGAATCCTTTAAATTTGTTAGTGTTTGTGGACATTTGATTCGAACTTTCCTATATTGAAAGTGACAGGAAAGACATCTGGAGGGTGTTTATTCCACATACGGACTGTGCTGCTAAAAGACGAATTTTCCCTGTAATGCGTAGTGCAACGAATATTGAGTTAAATGCAAAAACGTGCAAATAACTTCAACCAGTTCCCTAATTTCATTTGAGCACTTATAATTCTAGTAAACGATGAAACAGTGAAATACATCCCACATGGTGTCGATGCTAGAGGATCAATAGAGCTGGATACCTTTCTGTCTCTAATGAGCCTCTTAGTATTTGAGGTTATTATATTTCTAATTGCATTTGCTGCATCATTTTTATGTGTTCGGAAAGGATGTTTGTGTATGGCAGAATTTTTAAAGCATCTATATACATGTCGTAATGAATAATCTGATTGTGGAGTTTGATCACGATCTTCTATTTAAATTTTCAGAGATACTTTTCTTAGTGCCATATCTGTTGTGCAGTTTTTTTGGTCTGTTTTTTAGTTAATCAGTTTTGTATGATTGTTACTTATTGCGAAGTGATTCCGAAAGAGGATTGCCAAAATCTTATTTATGATTGTTAGCTTAATAAAAATAAAATATTTAAAACATTGTTCCAAGGCAGGGACATAGCAAAACCATATCTTTAACGAGTACAAAAATCTCACTAATAGGACCCTAAAAAAATTACTTTTACAGATTTTTGTAATTTTAATATTTTTGCAGCCTACAAAAATGTTTACTATTAAACAAAGAATAACCATCGTATTATTTAAGCTTTTAAATATGGAATATTTTGTACCCAAATGACAACCAAAAAATTGGATAAACACAAAGAAGTTCACAATGTTATAAAATGAAATGTAAATATTTTCACATAAAATTTATTATCAAGTCCTAAAAGCTATAAAGAGGAAATTGGGTAAAATATCAGTTGGGTTTATTTTTATTATTTTCCAAAAATCGTTCTCTCTTTAGAAATTTTTTTTTAATTTTATCGCCATTTCAAATAGTTATTGCGTGCAAACATGCATTTATATGGGCAATTCCATGAGTATATCAACCAGGCTTAAAAAATAAAAAGAACCATTAAACTGTGCTAAAGAGGAAGACATATTGTAAGGAAGTATTTATAGGCTGTAGGCAATAATAGTTTAAATTAGGTGTCTAGTGACTAAATTCGGATATTTTTAACATTTCAAGTGCACGTTGCAGCAGCAATTAACTATACCCATGTGGAAAGAGAGTTCAGTTAGTAGTATTTTAATGAAGGCTAGATGTAGCATCACATTAATGTTGTAAAAATATAATTGTCTTTATTTCTGTCGCAACTCTCTAAAATCAAATCCTGACTTTACTTTAAGAGCAATGTGTCGCACACCCAAAGACTATTTTTATGTGAATATAACTCATTAACAAGGAAAAATCTTTAAGCTTTTAGAGTATAAAACAAAAATTATACCTTATGAAAGTCGCAGAATTTTACATAACCATATTATCTATGTTCTTCGGCTTGATATTTTGGATAGCAATGTATCGCGAGTGTGTTTAATTTCTCTTTAACTTAAATACTCCCTGAATCGAATAAAATGTCCTCATCAATTTTTGGGTATTGCGTTACTTGCAAAACTTATTCCAATATTCCAAAATATTGCCATGCAATGGCCACGTAAGATGCCATAGAAATGCCCATATGTTTGATGGAATATGTTTTTTGTTTTATTTAATTTTTTGATTATATAGCTATTGTATTTTTGCTATTTTATGCATATTTTTTTCTCTTTATGAACAACTATTAGAATAAGTGTTAACAATATTTTCATACAATGAGTTCTAAAAGTTTGTTACGTAATTTCGTTTTCTGGTTTATATTATTTGTCATTTCAAGTTGTTTATTATATATGCATACTATAGCTTGTGTTATATAGATATGTATACATACATATATGTACAGTATACATGCTTGCCTGTGTTCGGTGTGTTAAAGAAATTTTCATGTATTTTTAGTGCTTGTTTCCGTTTTTGGTATAACTTGTTTGACATTGGCATAACATTGCAAAACTGTTTAACTGCATGTGGTATAAAAAGGACGGATGTGCTTGCAGAAATGCATATGCTTATAGAAATGTAAGGAGTTTTGAAATATGCGAATTGATTCGAAAATTTATAAAAAAACACCGATAAACCTGTCTATCGCAATTAAAAGTATTTATTAATAAATATCATTAATTAATATAACTAAGAGGTGCTGATATTATCTTTCATAAAATCTACATCGCAGTGAATAGTTTGCATCAAATATTATAATAAACATCATTTTAACGAGAAGGAGGTTTGACTTAGTCTTGCAGAAACTAGCAATAAAATAGTTCCATTCAGGATGTACTTCAAAATAAAATTGAGAGTTAAATCAAAAGATAAAGCATTCAGGCTTTAGCTGATTGATATATTGATATTAAATATCCCTTGTTTTCTTCTCGACCCAGCACTCAGGGGATGACTCCTACTTAACCAATGCTTTGCACCAGAACTAGTAAATTAGGTTATGGGGAGAAGAAAAGTGGGAGTAATATTTGTGGATATTCGATCTGAGTTTTTTTAGATTGAAAGTGACAGGAGAGACCTCTGGAGGGAGCTCATTTCACATACAAAACGTTATGCCAAAAAACAAATTGTCTTATTTCTCTAGAGCACTTGCCATTGTAGTAACGATAAAAATGTGAAATACAACCCACATTGCGTCGATGTTCTAGAGAATCAATAGAGTTGAATAGCCTTTTGTCTCCAGAGAGCCTCTTGGCCCTCTCTCATGTCTGCTGTCGAGCAACTCCCAAATAGACTGCGGGGTGCGGTCTCATACACTAAAGTTATATACTATTTTTAGACAGATGAAAGTGGCATGAATAGTACGATGATCAGATGAAGTGAAGTATCTTTTACATCGTTTTAGAAAACCAAGGCACTTGCAAGCTTCTTTAAAAACCTAAAAAATGTGCTTTGTCGATCTAATATCATACTGCATTTTCACGCCAAGAACATTAATAGTTTTCGATTCCTTAATACTTATATCACCTATAATAACAGATGCAGAACCATTTTCGAACACAGGTCTACGCATAAGTATGCAACATTGAGTTTTACGGGCAATAAAATCGTCTCAAAAATAGGGGTAGTGTGCTAGATTACATGACTGGGGTTGTGGGTTCGATTCCCAACAAAGGTCTTGATTTTTTTTCACTACAAATAAAAATTGACTGTCGGTGGGGCTGTCCAGTAATGAAGGCATAGTCACTGAACTGTCCTATACGACAGTTAATTTCCGTAACTATCCTTCTACTTTCATCACCTGTCGCATCTCTTCTCTATCCCTTTCCTAAAGAATGTAGCACAGTACTTTACTATATAGGCATTTTTGCCTGAAGTGCTACTTCTCTTTAAAAAAAATAAATTATATGTAAGAATAATGTAATTTTTATCCTCTAACTAAGTTATTTTTATTAGTTATTGAGTTTACCATACCTTTCAGATTGTTTTGATTAAAAAGTGATTTTCAAAATTAATAGTAAAAATGTTTATTTATTCACTTAATAATTATATAGTATAGTGAAGAAATAATATAAGCGCTGTTCTGTTATTTGGACATTATAATTTGATTAAAGTTTGAAATATTTGTTATATAATTGTTCATTATCAGAATAAATTAGGATTCTTTAGGTTGAATTTTGAGAGAATATTAGAAAAGTTATTGGGGAAGGGAAATATTTGATAATGTTCATTAAATATAATGGCATCGAACGAAGGCTGTGAACACTCTAAAAAGTAGTTTTGCTACGTTACTTTGCATTTTGATTCGAAATGAAGAACACGAAACACAAAGTAAAAGCTATACAAACTCGCGTGGATTTTTTTTTTAAATCTAAATATACCTGTGCTCAAAAATTTCAAGAGTTAATGAATGGGTTCACTGGCGCTTGACATTTTTATTCCCTGCTAAAATTTGTTAATTCATATAAATGCCGGCGAATATTTTTTGAGTCTTAAAAGATCAATTAAAAGTCTATTGCGCTTAAATAAAGCCAGCAGTTAGTACATTTTTGTTCGCAAATAGCACTCGCTGCTTAATTAAATAAATACTAAAACATTCAGTTGCTCATAAATAAATTTCAGGGTAAAAGGTAAAAGAATATTTTTAACATCAGTGTAACAACAGACAGAGTTTCAACAAATTTTAGCTTGTCTATAAATTGCAAAAGTTGTGTTAAAAATATTCATAGAAATATAACCTAAAAGCTTATAAGTAAAGAAAAAAGAAGAAAAGATAAATAAAAGATGTATTAAGGCATATTAATTTGAAAGTAGTTTATTCAAAATATTGATTCAAATCGAGTTTATAGTTTATTCACTGCTCCACTAACAGAAGTTGTTTTTAAAATCTTTTCTATTTTACAATTTATAAGCGCGTCTTATCAATAAATCGAAATAAGCATCGCTATCAATGGAAGCACTTACGGTAGCATAATAGTTAATATAATCTTCTTTAGTAACTTTAGCTTCTGCCTTCTCGCCAGCTAGGCCACCACCAAAGTTGTTTAGAAATTGTTCAAGGATTTCCGTTTCGGTTAAATCACCGCTTAAATATTTTGGATGATCACGCACACAATAGATATTTTTTATTTCTTTAGCTGTAATAATGCCATTGCTATCACTGTCTATTTTGTCAAATGCTTTATTAATGATAGTCAAACGATTAAGTGTCATGGTGGGCTATTAATAAAATATTGTGAGATAATTAAATTCGTTTTTCTTATTAATTTCATAAACTTACTCTTAGTTTATTAAGAAATTCGTTGGTATTTAGAAAACCATTTTGAGCGACATTAAAATTATCAAACAAAGTTTTCATTTCATTATGGTTACACTCGAGTCCTGACTTTTGCACACAATCCGTAAACTCTTTCAAACTTAAACAGTTCTTACCATTTCTCTCCATGCTGCGCAAGGATCTTGAAAATTGATAGAAATTTTATTTTGCAACACATAAGAAACTCTTTAGTTAGAAATTTTGCTTACTTTGCTAAGTCCATTATTCCAGTAGCACCTTTTGCATAACACATTAATCTCAGCTTATAAATTGGATCTTTTTCTACTCCATTGACTAATTCCCGTTTGGCATTATTAACGAGCAAGGCTTCCTTTGAGTAAAAATCTTCTCGATTACTCATCTTGGAAATGGGACAAACAAAACAAATTTAAATAATGATTTAAATTTCGAAAAAATTTTGATAATAAAAATTAATTAAATTTTAAAAAATATATTTTCTTGGGAGCTGACTTATAAAAAATGAAATAAAAAACATTTTTCATATTTTCATAATTGTGTACAAATTTGTATTTGGGGGAAGTAACCACGCTATAAATAATCTAAGAAAATATGACAAATGATGTATCCTAACTTTTGAGTGCATTACGAATTCTTGACTTAAATATAATGGGTTTTTTTTTGGCAAGAAGGTTCTTTTCTAAAACAAAATATAACAAAAAATTTTGATGAAGATGTTTAAAATTTTTATTGTATTACGAAGAGAAAATTTCGGCAATTATTAATAAAATATGATATCTGGCAAATGACCAAGATAATAGATGTTGGTTCTTTCATCAAAGTTTTAAATAACTTTTCGGTTCTATTTCGTTAATCACATGACGGATTTTGAGTTTTACACTCTGTAAGTTACATTACACCATAAAAACAATTCAGTGTTGTTAAATCACACAATCTGGCTGGCCACTTAACTGGTGATTGTTTTGAAATTATGCTATTGGGAAATTTGGTTTGCAATAAATTGATCGTTTCATTGTTGCATCCACATGACGGTGATATCCACGTTGTCAGTAATAGGATTTCGCGGTAGTTTGATCCATTGAACGTTACCGCATTTTCTGCCTCATCTTCGAAAAAAACGACCCAATAACGCCGCTGCAATTTTGCTTGTTGGCATATCCTAACAAGTAAAAATGGGCTTCGTCTGAAAACATTATATTTTTAGAAAAGCCAGTCAGTTGTTGAGAGCGTCGAGGAACCACAGCAACACTGTGGCTTCCGGCTGCGATATTTTCAGTTGAACTACTCGGTCGAACACGCGATGGTGTTTGCACATTTTGTACCGAGCCTATCGACTCAAATTTAACGGCAAAATTCTTAATAGTGAACTTAGAACGATAATTATGCTGTTCCGAAATATTACGAATTTTACGAAATGTGACTTTAACAGAAACACCATTTTTATAGTGGATATTCATTATTTTAATGTGATTTTCGTGCGAAATTAAATTCATTGTAACAATTGCCAATACGAATACGTCAAAAACAAAATATCAAAACTATCATAGTATTGGTGTTGCCACAATTTAACCACAAACTTCTTCTTCTATAAGGAAAATGCAATAATTTTGCAGAATGTTAAATCCAATCTTAAAACACTTACAAATATCCGTTAGAACCCTGATTGGTTCACTAAAAAATTCTGATTCTGCAACAGCTTCTGACGACTGATGGTAGTTTTTTACTCACATTCGGCATTCGAAATACTTTTTTTATGTGTAGTTGCCGTGACATTTAGACATTTGACATTTACGCAAAGTATGCAGTACTACCTTTGCTATAATAGAAACGTTTAAAACACGAGGTAAAGAGCGTCCTTAAAATGTTGGCCTACCATTTCAAACTATTATAGATAAATAGAATAATGAGTATAATTCTATTTGCAAAAATATATCAACAACAATAGGTTATAGTAAACATATTTGCCATTTTCCTTATATCATTCCTGATCCCAGAAAATTAAATAGAATCTATTGCTGCAAAAAATATTTTTGAGAACTAAAACCACAAATTTTTTTAAATAATTTTTCTAATTCGGTTATAAGAATTTTTCAATCTCTTTTCATATCATTTTATGCAAATTATATGCAGGATTTGTTTCTGCATCTAACAGTATGGAATACTTAATAAAAATATATATTTTAAATCAGCATTCACCATCAGCTTTATTGTGTTTTGTACTTTAGCTTCACTTTGAAAAAGCTTAACACAATCAAGTGGTTGCAGGATATGACACATTTTTAATTAACAAACTCTTTTACAGCCACTTGATATTTAATCAATATTTTTTTATTTCTATAGAGCAGGACAATACCTTTTCGTCGCTCCTGTTTTTGTTTTATAAAATGTTTATGTTTATTTATTATTAACGTTAATTAAATTTTACTTTTCGTTATAAAATCTTTAACAATTTTCTTTAAAAATATTTATATAAAGCGACTTGTTACACGTGGCTATCGTGTATTGATACTGTACCATAAAAATAAATTGTTTTTAAGAATATTTAAGAAAACTGGCAACAATTATTTAACAAAATATGCAAGCTACAACCAAACTACATAAATCTTTTATTTTTATTGAGACTCAGCATGTAGCACTAACACTAACGCTGAAACTAAAAAGGGAAAGAAACAAATCAAGAGTTGAGAGTAAAAATTTAAGGCGGAAACAACTTAATATAAATAAACCAAACGCCCCATAGAGAAAATAAATTTTCCATTCAGATTTATTTAGTTGTCGCTATAAATGTTCTTTTTTTACTAATATTGAACATTATATATTAATGCTAATAGCTATCGTCAGGCAAATATAGATTTTGTATATATAAAAAAGTGGGTGAGGTTTGTTTTTATTTAACACTATGATAACCAAGAAGAGTTTTTTAATGCCATAGATTTTGTGGTGCAAAAAGACATAAAGTACTTTATTGTAAAATAGCTAGCAATGTACAGTAGTTAACACGAAAATAATACTTGGACTGGAAAATTAACTTTTGGAATTTGAGAAATAGTGTTTCCAAGAATAAAGAGAAGTAGCACTTCAGGCAACAATGCCTAATTAGTCAAGTGCCGTGCTACATTCTTTAGGAAAGGGATAGAGAAGAGATGGACAGGTGCTGAAAGTAGAAGGATAGTTACGGAAATTAACTGTCGTATAAGACAGCACAGCGACCAGTGACCAAGCCTTCATCACTGAGCAGCCCCACCAACAGTCAATTTTTATTTTGTAGTGAAAAACAGTCGAGATCTTTGTTGGGAATCAAATCCGCAGCCCCCGGACTGACAAGCTAGTACCCTACCTACTAGCCTAGAGGGGCACCTTACAAAACTATAAAGCTATGAAAAAACCGTAAATTTATGAATCGCAAAATTAAGTTTAAGATGAAAGATAAAAACTAAGCGTTACAATAAATTTCAGGCAAAAATTAATTACTGGACCATTTAAACTCATATTTTTTTCGGACCAGCACTCAGGGAATGACCCCTACTCATTCAATGCATTGTCCCAGAATTAGGAAAATAGGTTATATGGAGGAGGAAAGAGTGAGTAGTGTTTGTGGTCATTCGATTTGAAGTTTTCCACATTGAAGGTGACAGGAACTGACCAGAACAAGTTCCCTAATTTCGTTAGGGAACTCTCTAGAGAATCGATAGAGTTGGATACCCTACTATCCCCAATTAGCACCTTGTCCCTCTCTTGTACGCGGTCAAGCAACTGCGAAATTAACTTTGGGGCGCCGATTCATACATCAGAGCTGTGTACTCCATTTTTTGATAGATATAGGGGTATAAAAAGTACGAAGATTGGATGGAGTGAAGTATCTTTTACACCGTTTTAAAAAATCGAGGCAGCACCATGTCCAACCACACATGAGCATTAAAATCGACTCTATTCAAACGACTCCATTTGGAGATTGTTGCAAGATCGTGATTGAGCGGTCATTCATATTTTGCAGTTTGGAACCCACCTGAAACTGGTTCAGGCTATTACTGAATGAATGCGAATGAAAAATGTTGCTAACATCTGGGATTATAGTTTTTTGCAAATTTGGTAGAGATATTGGGCAATGATTTTTAATCACACGAATAACTTTAATACGATTTAAGCTTACGGGGTTATTTAATCTCTAAATGTGTTTGTAAACGTTATTCATTAAAAAAAAAACTGGGAAAATTAAATACCAGCAGAATATAGTGGAACATTTTTTGTTCGGTGAATTTGCTGCATTTCATCACTTTTCTTTGCATCTGTGTACTTTAGATTATGGACATGGTTTTATTTAATAACGCATTTATATATACATTTAATAAAAGGAAAATTTAATATGTGCTTGGCTTTAATATTTAGTTTTCTGATGGAACTTTAGACATTTCAATTGTATGTGTTTGCTCCCTTGCCTTAATATAGGGTCATAAAGTAACCATATAATCCAGAATATTTTAATAAAGCAGTCATTGGCTTGAATAAGTGATTCGTTATAAGCGAATTGCCGGATCACAATGTTCCAATAGGTTTATATTATGAGAACGCAATGGCCAATTAAAAAGAATATTTTAGTTGAAAATAGATAAATAGATTTATTGTAAGAATTTTTATAAGGATTTATTGTGGTGTACAATATTATAGCATCACAAACAGTCCAACAATTCCAAGTTCTTTACCGTGGTTTCGGATTTAGTTATTTTCAGTCTGCAATGACTTTTTTTTTTTGTTTTTTTGGTTAAGGTACATATCTGGACACCTTGCGACGTAAATCTTGGTGTTCCAAAACAGATGATTTTCTCAATACTGTTCTCTTGTAGATTGTAGATAAAGTGGTTAGATACTATTCCTTACTATTATTTTGTAGTGGTTTTCAATATGTGTAACACATATTTGTGATCACTTAATAGGAATATCATGGCGATATTATATTTTTCTTGCCTATTTGTAATAATTTATATTAGAGAGTAATATAATTTTAGTTAAAATATAATGTATAAATCGGAATTGATTTTAATATGAGTGGAAAAATTTTTGTTTATTTTTTTTTTTCAAAAAGATAATGATGATTCATAAGACTTTAATATTCCTATATATCTTATATACTCAAATTTTAGCTCCGAACACAAAATTAAAAAAATACAAATATTAAGAACAGATATGAAGGATTTTTCAACAAAAAATTAATTTGTTCTAAAACAAACAAAACAAAAGATTTATATTAAGATTAAAATTTTTATTGTATTACGAAGAGAAAAGTTCGGCAATTATGAATCGAAAATGATATCTGGCAAGTGTCCACCATGACCGCGCAGAGGGATGTCGATTGTTTCATCAAGATTTTTAATCACTTTTTGGCGGTTTGAATTCGATTCGAATAATCCAGTGGTGTTAAATCGATCTAACTGCTCATAGTCGTGAAATTATGCGATCGAGAAATTTGGTTGGCAATAAATTGATCATTTCGTTGGCTGTGTGACATGTGGCACCGTCCATTTGAACCCACATGTCAATGATATCCACATCGTCACACCATACATAGCGCACCATACATAGCGCACCATACAGCGACACGTCGAGCATGCAAAGGCTTCTCAATAACCACTCTAGGATTTACTGAAGCCCAAATGCGGCAATTTTGCTTGTTCATATACCCTGACAAGTGAAAATGGACTTCGTCTAAAAAATGTTTATTGTTTCGGTTCCTGGAGGAATTAAGCAAATCTACGATGATTTAAATGGTCGGTCGGCTTCAATTCCTGTTGAACCTTGTAATGCTTCAAAGTCAAATCCTTACGCAAAATTCGCCAAGTGGTAGTTTAGCATAACCGAAATTGTTGATATCCTCGAGGAATTGGCTAATTTGAATCAGCTTCAACACTGTGGCTCTCAGCTGCGATGATGTTCGCATACTTTGTATCGATTTTGAGTCGACGGGTGAAATTTAACGACCAAATTCTTAATAGCCGTCTCAGAAGAACGATTATGTTGTCTGAAAATATCACAAATTTTACGAAATATAACCTTAACAGAACCGCCATTTTCATAGTGGATTTTAATTATATGAATGCGAATTTCGTGCGAAATTTAATTCATTGTAACAATTGACAATGCATCTACTACTAGTATGTCAAAAAACTAAATGTCAAAACCATCATGTTATTTAACAAACTTCTGGTTGAAAACCCGGATTAAAGTGGTCTCAATCAACTTCTTGAGAGTACATAAGAAGTAGGCCTTCCATTAGCATATTTGTTCTTTCAGTTTCATTGTACACATACGATAATTGTTATAAGATAATTAATGACAAATTAAGTCGCTTTCTTTATAATTTAAATTATATTTGGAAACAGAAACATACTATCCGATTAACTTGCTTGTATTCCATACCAAAATGAAACACGTAAACCAAAAGTTTTTAGACCATGGATGCTTAAAAATTAGACTCTTGATATTATGATAGATGTTTTACTGCTATAGTTACTTTAAAACATATAGTAAAATATGAAGGGTGCGATATGATATTCATGAAAATATTTTTATTTTTTTGAATTGTGATAAACAGACACCTCAAATAAGTGCAGTATATGTGAAGTTGTGGTCTCTATAGCAACAAGTACAAACAATACAGCTTAAAATTAAGAAATATTCCTATAGTCACGTGATTTTAACAAAAACTTTCTTTTGCCATAACCCATATGACTTTTGCAGCAACAATAATATGAAAAGTTGAACCATATGTGATGGATGACGGTCACTTTTCATATTTATTTCCATACATTACTAATAATTCCAGTTAGAATTTTCATAAAAAGTATTTATTACCCATTCTTAAAAATTTCCATCCCCGCTTTATTTTCCTGGAAATATGTGTAATTATAGTGACAACATTTTAGCGCTTCCTTTTGTATTCTATAGGTTAAACTTTATTGTGCAATAATATTGAATGCCTTGATTTTATATTATTTTTTTTAACTCTTATAAAGGTACTAAAACATTTTAGAAAATGTTATCGTTGTGTTCCATATTCGCAGTATACAAATCAAGCTTGATCTATATACATATCCATATTCTATTTAATTGTCTTGTATCGGCCGTTTTATATTTTAACCTTTTGAAGGTGTCAAAAATTGTATACGGGCTCAGGAGTGAATAAAGGATAACAAATACATTGCAATAATAATATATAAAATAAATAACGGGAAAACAAAGTTGTGTTGTTATCATTTAATAAATTATTGTTTTTTTTTAATTTTACAGCTGTAACCATGCATTCGGCCCATTTGAAAATTTTCGTTTCATCGATCTCACCGTTTGGTACAATGGTAAGATATAATAAATTTAATAAATACATTTTTATATTCAAAATGTATTTAGTTGTATAGTGTTAAAGTAAACAGAAAAAATTTTGAATTTAATTAAGATTAATTTAAATTTATTTCTTATATGTTCGCTAACCAATCAAGCGACAACAATTTTTTAACCTCATACACTCACACCAAGAGTTGTTGGTTAAATGCAGTAACACGCAAAAAAATAAACATAAAATGTTAAAACAAACCTTTGATTAATATCATTTCATAGTTACTAATTTGTTCGTTGTGCTTAAATCTTGTAATAATTGAAAATGTATTTGTATAACAACAATATGATAGGTGTGTTCTGCTAATTATAGATAAAATAATGTAAACACTAGCAGCTTAGTTTGAGTTTATCTTTCATGAGTTATAGCAAAAAGGGGAAAAAAAACGTAATTGGATAATTTTTGATTTTGTTGTTTCAACTTTTATAGCTTCAGGTTTTATTTTCATATTTTTTCAAAATATACAATATTAAATTTGATGTCTAATTTTATATGTAGTTGCTAACAGTAGAGATTAAAACCCCGAGTTTGCTTAGATTACTTTAAAGGTAATCTGCATTGACAAGAGTTATACCGGAGATAAATTTTTTTTCCTTGTGTAAGACCGTAAGATATTCTTGTAACAAAGTGTTGCGACAAAGTAACAGTAGTAGAACAGTAGCAGTAAGAAAACACGAAAGCTGTGAATAGCTGTTAGAATTTTGGAATCAATTTTTAAAAGCCAGGAAATTTTTATATCGGACTCTTTATAAGGTGTGCAAATGTCCGATCAATGTTACAACGCAAAGAAAATACCATCAGCATTTTAATACTGCAGAGGCTACCAGCGTAAATATGATTAGAAGTTTAATGAGCCGTTTTGAAAATTTGGGTTCAGTGGGTAATGAACTACGAAGAAATGTTGTTCGTCCTGTTCCCACTGAACAAGCTATAGAAGCTGTACGAGAAAGTATTCACACGAATCCAACTGTGCCTACTCGACGACAAGCTACTCAGTTGAACATCTCCAGAACATCGCTATGATCTGAAGTTTTTTTACATATAAAATTCAATTGGCCCAAGAATTTTTGCCGAGGGATGCAGCACAATGGCTACAGTCAGTCCAAGTTGGCTCACCCGGTATTAACAATAATTACTCATGCAATAATAATTAAAATCGTGGTTATAATCATGCAGCATAGTTACAACATAAATATTTTCACCATAATATCTACCATCACATGTCAATGTGACGTGATCTGTTACCTAAACATACAAAATCGTTAAAATTGAAATGCACTTTACCAAACATATTTCTTAAATCAAATTTTTTTAAAAATCTATAGATACAATTTTGATATTTTTATTCTTGCAGTGGTAGAAAAAGTACTTCGCGTTTAACTGTTGCTTAAAGTAGTAAAGTATTTTAACATCTCTAACAAATTCATTCCCAAAAATATATAAAAATTAAATTGAATAATAAAAGAAAATGAGAACACAGAGTTATTATTTCTTATGATTAAAGAAAATAATGACAGATGTCTGTAGTTACGTATGAACTAACACAGGAAAAGACAACAGAAAAGTACTCTGTATACACAAATAATGTACACTATGTGAACAGGGTTATCAGTTATGAGAATTTAATCAAAAAATGAAAATTTCTTTTAAAAAACGAGGAATGAATAATAATTTTCGGATATTAGAGATTTTTATGGGGAAAATTAAAAATTCATTGAACATTTGTTGGAGTCGGAGATTTTTTAATATTGTTGCAACTACCCAACATTATCCTTAGTGATCATGCTGATGTCGCTCTAAATAGTAATATGATCACATTGTGATGAACTTCGTATTGGGTATTTTGTCTTTTTTATGTCATTCTTAAAAAAACTTTTAAATCGACACTATTTGAAGCTATGCTTTCCAACCCCAAAATAGAGGCAATAATTCGAATCTGAAACAATAATTGAAAAATAATAGTGGGGTCGTAAAAACTCCTTTGTATATTAAACATTATATTACAAGATGAAACAGTTTATTAAAGCCAATATGGAAGGAAAACAGTTTTTTCATTATTTAACAGAATTCAAAAAATATCTTGGATTATACAGATTAAGCTACGCTAAATCAAAACTATTTTATCATCTTTCATAACTAATATTAACTACACTCTGTTATAATTGCCAAAAATTTATATAAAATTAACTCATTTTAAAATTGAAGTTTCTTATTTTTTGAATAAACTAGAAAATAACTTAGAAACCCTGTTTGGTATGTGGAATAACATAAAAAATGTAAAAACAATTTTATGAACTAAACTGCCATAAAATGTAGTAGTCGATACTATAATTAAATTTGTTTTTCCATGTGAAACTCAATAATATGGTCGTAGTCCTTATGAAATTTGTCTATACGTCCTTTACAAAATTAAAACAAATTTTTACGCCTTAATAAAGCAAATACTTTTTTCCGATAAGAACATCCTGGTTTTTTTTCTCAGAATTTAAAAGTTGCGCAGAGAAACTGTTGTTTTAAATATAATTTTTGTTTTTTAGGTTTTTTAAAAAGAAGTTTGTTTTCTAAAACAAATAAAACAAAATATGTAGATTAAGAAAATTCAAATTTTTATTGTATTACGAAGAGAAAAGTTCGGTAATTACGAATGGGGAATGATAGCTGGCAAATGTCCACTACAAACACGCTGACAGATGTTGATTCTTTCATCGTTACATTGGCTGTGGCATCGTCCTATGAAAACCACATGTCAATAATTGGCTAAAATCGAGTTGTTAGCATCTCGCGATAGCGTTACCGCATCTCCACATTTTCGAAAAAAAATGGCGAAATCACGCCCTCAGATCGCATGACGTACCATATAGTGAGACGTTGAGCATGCACTTCTCAAGAATCGCTCAAGGATTTTCAGAACCCATATGCTGCAATTTTGTGTGTTGAATAACCCTGACAAGTAAAATTAGCTTCGTCTGAAAACACAACCAGCCGGTTGTTCCTGAATGAGCGAATCTACGGCGACGTGAATCATCGCATGACTTCAATTTCTACACCAGTTGAACCTTGTAAGAGTTCAAAATTTAAATTTAAAGTCAAATTCGCCATGTAGTAGTTTTCGATAACTCTAATAATGGAGAACCTCGAGGAATTGACAAATTTGGATCCGCTTCAACACTGTGGCTCACGGCTGCGATATTTTTAATTGAACGAGCCATTCGAATACGCGCTAGCGTTCGCAATTTAATGACCAAATTCTTAATAGCGATCTCAGAAGGACCATTATGTTGTGCGAAAATATCACGAATTTTACGAAATGTAACTTTAACAGAACCAACATATTCGTATTGGATTTTAATTATTTTAACAATTGTAACAATTTCTAATGCGTCTACTACGAATAAGTCAAAACTATCATGCTGTTAGTACTGCCACATGAAAGACCCATATTTTAGAAATGAGGTTTTAAAATTTGTACTTTGTATTTGAATTTAACTTTTTATTTGTCTATCGAATCAATTTAAAGGACACTTTCAGATTCTCAACATTAAAAAAATATATTGCGAAGTGTACACCAAAGGCCCATAACAGAGCCTTACAAATTTTTAAAAGCTCATACATTTTTAAAAGGATAATAGCGTTATTTAAGATTCTTTTTTAAAAATTTTTAACGGATCTTATCATAATAACTCTATCCAACTCTATAACTTTTTTATTTATTGTTAAAAAATAAAGTCTATGTCTATTCGTTTCAAAATATATGAGAATATATGCACAACTTAAGGCCATTTTAGAAATAGTATAGAATATATTTTTATAGCTATAGTAGCAAACACACTTCAAATGATTTTTTAAAAAATAACGCCTCACAGTGGTATATTTCACGACAAGGCGTCCAAAAATCCTAAAAAAAAATTTTTTGTGTCATCGATTTATTTATTTTTTTCGACTTTTTCTTTTCGAATTATATCTCTAGGATTCGACAAAACTGGTATTCTGTCCCCATGGTATTGGATAAAGACGCCAAGCAGTCCCTTAAAAATTAACAGCAAGCATATTTAAATCCAATTTACACTGATTAAATATGTAAGTAAAAAATATAAGTAAAAATATAAGTTAAATAGAATAATAAATAATAAAAATTTTGTAAACAGAATTTTATTTTATTTGAGATAAAAAGGTTTTCTAAAACAAACTTCAAAACTTTTTCCCTGTATGGATTCCCTACCTATTTGTTATGTTGCGATAAAAAGTATATTATGTTGTTTTTATACCTGTTATCAGAACTTACATTTGTTAGTAAATTGTGATCACTAGGACCATTTACCGAATTTGGACTGTAGACCGATGTAGACTGATTACCCTAAAATTTAACAGGCACATTAAGGCTTAAATTAAAATTTATTTTGCAAAATATTATATCAATGTCAAATAGATATCTAAAAAATTTATGAACTTCAAGCCCGTATCCCATTGAAAAAGTATGCTAAAGTAAGAAATAAAATTGACTCGGATAGACGGCTTAAATTAGCAAGTAATTTGTTTGTTAGTTTAGTTAACATTACTATTTACAAAATGCAATGCAAAATCCCTACATTACTGATAATACTTATATTTTTAAAAATCTTTTGTCAAACATATATAACTTTACTTCAATAAGGCTCCATAATAATTCAATACATTAAATTTAAGCTTAAGATGTCTTGTGTCCAACAAAATTTCCTTAAAAATTCCAATTCCGTCAAAAGCTATAGAATTTTGACGGCCAGCTAAAAAAATGTGCCACTGTGCGTCGTTTAAGCGAAAATGATGTCTGAAAGTGGAACATCCTTTCATTATTTCGTATTGTACTGGAATTTATAGTGGTCTAGAGTATAGAGATAAAATGAGGTATTAGGTGTTCACCTTTTGTAAAAGAAACCTATAAAGCGCAAAGTTAGCGTAAAAACACTAGTCCAAAATTCGAAATTTTAGGGCACGGCTTTTTAACATGAAATGAAACTCAATAACTGATTTTTGTTTAATTTCAAATAAAATTTTTTTTAGTCACATCCAAATAAACATTTTGGTGCATAAAATAATGCACTTGGAAATTATTGAATTGTTTTTATCTTTATTGGTTAAAATACCAACTACAATCATAATGGTGTTTATCACTAGATAAGAAAAAAATCCTTTATATGGAAAAACTTGCTTGAATTTTTCATTTCCAAATTAACCTCAACCACAAAATGTCAATTATTTTGTCAGTTGGTATTAAACAATTATTTAGCCAAGCAATATATCACGCCTCCAAAAAATATTAACTTGAAACCTACAATTTCTATTTAGAATTTTTTCAAGTTCGCAATTTGGTTTGCTTGAATAAAATACGGAAAAAATTTAAAATAAACTGCAAAAAAGTAAACCATTTTACCCGCACTATTGCGGTTTGATAACATTTCCACCAGTTTTTCGTTTTTATGCACAAAACTATCATGAACACAATCATACAAATTTAAATATGTAGATGTATATGCATTTTATGTTTAACCAGGAGCTTAGTGACTTTTCTAAACAATTCTGACTTCTAACCTAAAAAGGGACAGTTAAACAGTTGTGGTTATGTAATTGTAGTTATGTCATTAGTTTGCTAATGAACAGAGACTGTTAACGAGATGGCAATAAAGTTCTTAATTAGTTAACTTAGTTAACTTAATTAAAGCGTATTAAAATACTCAAGTTTTAGACAAAATGTTATAAATAATTTTTCAATCATATCTCTTTATATACAGAATAAAATGATATTGGAAAAATATCTATTCCTTATAACACAGTGATATGACAAGATTTTCTGAAGCAGTTAGCCGCTCATGCATAATTTTAAATTATGTGCTAGCAGGCATTTTACCCTAGCTCTCTAGAATCTGTCAAAGAGTCTTTTAATTAAATATTTAAATTTGAATTTAGAAAAATTTGCTAAAATATTATTACGAAGATGTTTTGTTTCAGTTTTAAAAGAAAATAATTATCAGTAAAAAAGTAAACGAAATGACCAACCTGTCTGGTTTTCTAAGAAATCCCATACACACAAGATAACAGCCACAAGCTTTTAAGCTAAACAACAGAAAACAAAAACAACTAACTCTGAACAGAAACAAACCACACAGCCAAGTAAGCGGCAACACAGAATAACAACAACAATATGGGTTGATGTTAATGTAAAATATTCTTGTACTTATATGCGAGAACTGTTTAAAACAACTAAATAAGTATATAAGTATCAATTGCTTAGAAAAACCATAAAAATAATATAGCAAATGTTAAGGCGTCACAGTGATGAACCTACCATCGTGTTTATTTTGTATGTATTGAAAGAAAATAAGTCTGTTAACTTAATTTAAAACTCTAAAGTGTTGTGTTATTATTGTGCCAGAAAAAAATAACTTTATATAACGAAACGTTTATTAGAAGGAATAAATGAAAAATATGTTAGAAGCAGAAAATATCTAAAAAAGTGGCAAGAAAAATCCTCAGTCTTTATCAATAATTGTGGATGCTATAACTTTAAAGGCTTTATAGAAAACTATGCTGCTTTAGAAGAGTTATTCGATATTTTTCATTTTATATAAAAAATGTCAGTTGACTATCAGAACGTCTGGATTTTTTTTTTATTATTGTGGAAATATAGGAAAAAATGCACTATGAGAATTAATTAATGAGTCACTATAAAACTTTATTAGGTATTAAATAATAATAAAATAGTTTAATAATTTTTATATTTACCTTCATTTAAAGGCAAATTGCTGGAATAATAATTTTCATAATGTGAACCTCCTTGTCTTGTCTTTCTCTATGTTGCTTCTTTTTTTCAAGAAGTAGCACTTCAGGCAACAATGCCTATTTAGTCAAGTACCGTGCTACATTCTTTGGAAAAGCGAAAGATAGAAGAGATGAAACAGGTGGTGAAAGTAAAATGATAGTCGGAAGTAAACTGTGGTGTAAGATAGCAAAGCGACCAGTAACCATGCCTTCATCACTGAGCAGCCGCACCGACAGTAAATTTTTATTTTAGTAGTGAAAAAAATCAAGGTCTTCGTTGGGAATCGAACCCACAACCCCCAAAACTGACAAGCTAGTACACTACCTACTAGCCTACAGGGGCACCTGTACATATTGTGGCAATAGGAAACAGAAAAAACAGTTAAAATTTTCAATTGCGAATTTAGAATAATTGATAGTTTTTCACTTATCTAGAATATTGTTTTTTGTATTTTGTTTCCACATGAAGCGAATTTTTAATTCTTTCAATACTTGGGTTTCACTACGAATATGGTGAAAAAGAATAACGAATAGATCAATGGATTTTTGAATATAACTTACCTTTGATTACAGTTTTTTAATAATAAAAATTAAATATTCGAAAATGTTTACATTTAACAATATTTTTTCTACGTATATTTTTTAACGTACTACCGCGGAAATTTTAAGACCTGCTAGATTGTGAGCAATAGTGTTCCGGTACGGAAACATGAGCTCCGATTCCGATCTTATGTTCCTCTGGTTGGGGTGAATTGGCAATAACCAGTTTTTTTTCAAATTCTCATCCCAGAATTAAGTACTAGTTGAACCCAGAGTGGACTGGGACTGGTGCAGCCATTCCCACAAACAAATAGATCAGAATGACAGTAAACATACAAACGATTAACAGCCACTCACACAAATGCCATTATACACCACCTAGTTGCGAACTGGAGAGATTAGGAAAAAGACTTAACCTCTTTACTTTTAACTTTGCTTTTTCTTGCTTACTGAGGGAGTGAAATATGATATCATCGGGTTTATTATTACCATCGTCAGGTACATCTAATCTTTGTTGGTGGATATACCACTTAATTTCCTGTAGAGTCTAAGGTGTTGTTTTTAGTCTTGTTACGAAAAACATATGGGAAATATACTTCGTAATTTCTTATTACTATCAACAACTTAACTACAAATAAATTATTGAAATAACCGCCCTCAAATGTTGCTTAAAGAAATTCACACCATGTTGTATTTTAATTTTAATTCTAACTAGGTGTAACAGAAATTGATTTGAAATGTAAAAGTATATATTAGAAAATATAACTAAAGCAAAGGTTCAAAAGTACGAGGAAATTTTACTTTTTATGTTTATAAAAATAATTAAAGAAAAATAAAGTTTTCACAACATTTACTTATTTTTAACATAAGGCTATTTAATAATCCTATTTCAAACAATGATAAAGACGTCATTACAAACAATAGCATAATTATTTTCTTCAAATTCTTGGGTTTAATTTAAATCTGTTTAGTGCATACAAAATATATGTTTAAAATCGCCAAAAAAGCTAATAGTGAGATCAGAGAGATTCTTTTTGATTAGATTATAACAGTTTTTTTTTTGTTAATAATGCAAGTTTTTTCGTCAAATTCCCTGAGTGCACTGCCAAGCCACAAACAACTGAACAAAAATTAACAATTCATACGATTTCTTTTAAGAAAGATATCGTGCAGTCATATCAATTAAACAGAAGAGTAGTATAACCAACAGTAGATGCCAAAAAAAAGCACCGACGTTGCACGGAGCCGGCAGATAAAAGCAAGTTTTGCGGACTGTCTTGATCCCATTCATCTTTCTACATCATCTGATGTATTTATACAATCTACCGATGTCCTAATAAAATCCAACTATTTGCACTATATTTAACCACCTGACAAAGTGCAAATCTATTTAATGTATCTCACGAAAGTAATTTTTATAAAAGACGCAATAAGGTTATCAAAAATTTTGCAATTATGTTATTAAATCTCAAAATAATAAGTAATTTATTCATCGGAATCATTTTCAATCTAAGCTTAGATTGAAAATGATTCCGATGAATAAATTACTTATTTCCATTGCATGTGCCCATTGCTTTCTTAGAAATTTTGTAAAATTATTTACAAATATTTTTTATTTTCTGAATTTTCAAATTACATATGAATGGTTTCTAATGGCAACCCTTATGTAGAAATGATTGAAAACAAACAATGTTTTTTGTTGTTTTGAAATGTTTTGCTGTGTTTGTATAGAAGTGTTTTTGAGTCTTTTTGTCTATGCTATGTTGATTTTATGGAAAAATTCTCATGGAATCAGTTTGGCTTTAGATATAAGACTTTTAGGTTTTTCTATACAATATTGGGGTAAAATTCACTGATGAGCTATGTGAGCAATAGTGAAATTGCAATATGGATATACTCTCCCCGCAGTAATACATTTCAAATATTTTTTATTTTTATTTAAATAAATATTTCGTGAGAGTATCATGAAATATTTATTTAAAGGAATCAAACACGAATAATAAAATTGCTTATCTCAAAATAATTTTATTAATAAAAAAATGCACAACCAAATTTTATACAACATACAGGCAGGCATATAAAATTTTCCAAAATCTGTTTTCACTAACAGAAAGTAATAAAAGCAATTATCTTAAGAGTGTTTCTGTAATTCATCTCGTTTGGCGCTAATTGAAGTTTTATGGTTATAGTTCTGTCCGCGATAGAAAAGTATTAAATATTCAAAATAAAAATTGAATGGTATCTTAAGTCCGTCTACCTGCTTTGATACTTATTTTTGTTTCTGTGAAAGAATTATTAGCACAGTTCGACATGTCACCAATCCAATGGAATAAGAAATGGTTTGCTTTTTGGTAATTTCTGTTTTCGTGGGGCCTTCTGCGGCAATTCACATATTCTTAATAAAGTGTTTGTACTAAAAATTTGGCTTGAGTGTCCAGAAACATACGTATCGATAGCAGCATTTACAATTAAGAAATAAACATTATAAATTATCATGCATTATTAACAAAAAATAATAACTCACTTCAGATATATTGCTATTGATAGAAATTTGCTAGCTTAAAGTAGATATGAAATAAAATAAATTGCTGATTATATTCGAACATGTAAATGTTTTAAGCCAAAAACAATTTTAGATATATTAAGAAGAATTGAGCTTGCAAAGAATAAATAAATATAAGAAGAATAATTAACGCATATACAAGGGAAGGCTAAATTATTAGAAAATTTTTTGTTTTAAAGTAACAGGGCAAATACTTTGTTTTTCTTGAAAGCCATTATCACACCTTCGACCATTTTAATAATATTTTGAGATCCGGAATTCTTTATAATTTTTAACTAATCTGTCATAACCAGGTTCACCCAGTGACCTACTAAAAGTACAAGCAATGAAACAAATCCCTTAAATTACAACATTATGCTTAAAAATAATATAAATAAAACTTTTATCTTACACCAACTTAATGTAAACAAAATAGCAAAACCGACAAAATTATCCGAATAATGTATCATTCATTATACTTTAGTTTCACGGTTGATCAAAGTTGTTTTTACTAAGAAGACTAAAGTTTAAAATATTAAACTGAAAGATCTGATAACAGATATGGAACTTCCGAACCTCCAAACTCCTCTTCATTAAGCAAACTTTTTTTCGCTACAAAGAGCATCTAGTATGTTGGCTACATCTTATTTTAGTAAATAAACCAATATTTTTAAGGCATTTTTGCATGAAGTCAATATGATCAGAATTCCTGTTAGATAACGGAGAACGCTATTTCATTATATTTAAAACTAGGGCAACAGATAAATTTTCAATTCAAGAGCTAAGTCCGTTTTACATGAGAATTATGGATATCCGAACTATGATTTCAGAGCTGAGAACGACAAATTGTGTTAACACTTCTGTTAAGTTAAGTTTGCCTAAATATCATTAATCAAGCGCTAATTTAATAAATCATTTTTATTAAATAATTTGTTTATCGATCAACCTCGTTTCTGCCCAAATGTTTACGTCCATTAGAAGAATTGCCGTTTTTGGACTAAGAACCATTATTCATCTTAAAATTGATGCGTTTAACATTCTGATGTCATTATTGACTTGTATTTCTCACGAAATTAGCAACAAATTATCGCAATGGCGAATGGCTATCGATATTTGGTTCCTTCAAAATGGCATAACTTGCCTTAATACATATGTACTTAGAAATCTATTTATTGTATAACCCATAAAGTGAAGTCTTTAAAGCACATGTTATTTACTGGTTCTGGATTGTTTTGTATGGGGCTATGTTAGGAAAGGGACTTTGTAAGCCAACATTTATACCACACGGCTAGATTTATTTGAAGGAGTCATACAAAATTTGATTGACCCAACCGGAACCAAATTTTAATAAAAAATAGTCTCTTTCCAACAACATGCAACTAAAAAACATCTCTTACTTATCATAAAACTGACAATAGTTTTTCTCTTGCATTTCTGTTTTTTTTTTTAATATATGAATTTTATTTTAATTTCTTAAAATATTTTTTTATAAAAAAAATTACAGTTTCTAGAAATTTGACAATAAAAAAACTTTATAAGCGTGTTCGCAAATAGTATGGCCGCAGTTGATACAATATACAATTTTGTTTGTTTTGTTTTATTTTTGTCGCGCGGGCCAGCACTTAGGGAATGACCCCTACTAATGCAATGCAGTGTACCAGACCTAAGAAAATAGGTTATGAGGAGGAGGAGGAGGAGAGAAAGAGTAGTATTTATGGACATTCGATTTGAATGTTCCCACATTGAAAGTGACAAGAAAGACCTCTGGAGGAAGTTTATTCCACATTGTGACGACCAAAAGTCGGCAGGCTTGTTTTTGGGTCACATATCAATTAAATCACAAGCAATTAGACTCTATATATATATTTTTAAAATTTTTTAATTTTTTTTACTGAATTTCATAAATTTTTACATTTTTTACATTTCTGAATATTTATTGTTTAATAATTCATAATTTTTTTAAAAGAGAACATTATTATTATACACTTTTCATTTTATATAATTCATAATTATATTTTATAATTACATTTATTATTTGTTAATGAAATATTTGAAATTATAATAGCCGTTAAGAAGCGCCACCTATTAACATGATTATACATCCGTAAGGAAAACATACCATTAAACACAACCCTTAACAATCGCAAGCAGCTGTCGTTTAGTGGTATGGGTGTGTATGCGTGCCTGGCAGAAACATATAAAAGCGAGATAATTACGTTTTTAAAGAGAGTTGGCCGCGGGCAAGTAACCGGGCAAGACTTCTTTTAAGTGAGTTAGAATTTTATTCAGCTTAATTAAAATAGTCTTGCGAATAGGTCCAACTCAGTTAATCAGAGTCCGAATTTTATTCGACTTTGAATTAATTGAGTATAGCTTAGGTCTACGGCTAAGCAAGTGCTATCGCTGCTTCACCTGGCCAGAATTGTATTCGCCCAGGTGACTGAGGCCAGAGCAAGGCCGCGTTTTGTTCAGCAAGACCAGAATTTTATTCGCCCTAGCTGAACAAGATCGAAAAAAGGCTAACACCAATTTAGATGTGAAAAGGTCGTCTCAGAATCTTATTCGTGACAACCGCAACAAGTCAAAAATTGGTGGACAGGCAAACTGTTCTGCTCAGACTGGACCAGAATTTTCTTCGCTCCAGTGTGAGAAGTAGTAGGCTAGCCGGCGGAGAGAACTCTTGAGGGCCACGAAGCGATGGATCGTCGTTGGTGTGGTCAGTAGTGCTGTAGTATAATTTTACTTAGTTTAAGAGTGGATTATAATAAATTTTATTAGTAAAACAAAAGTGTCTCTTGTGTTATTAGTGAAGCAAACTTTTTTTTTTGTAACGAACCCTGGACGTCGCGAGCTCTATCCAAGCATAACGCGAGAACGTGTCTGCACACTGTTCTGCTAAAAAACGAGCTCTCCCTATAATATGTGGTGCAATTCATTAGCCAATCGATCACAAATTGATGCGCTCTCAACGAAAATCGAATTAAACGCAAAAACGTGGGAGTAACGGAAACAAGTTCCCTAATTTCTTTAGAGCACTTACCATTGTAATACAACCCGCATAGTGCCAATGCACTAGAGAATCAATAGAGTTGGAAACCCTACTGTCCCAAATGAGCCTCTTGGCCCTTTCTTGTATGCGGTCGAGCAACTCCAAAATTTACTTTAGGGGCGCCGACCCATACATGAGGGTTGTATTCCATCTTTGGACGGATATAGGTGGTATAAATAGTACGAAGATCGGATGGAGTGAAGTATCTCTTACACCATTTTAGAAAAGCGAGGCACTTGAAAGTTTCTTTAGAAACGTAAAAAATATGTTTGGTCCATCGAACATCACACTGAATTTTAATGAGAAGAACATCAAGAGCTTCCAATTCCGTAATACCTAAATCACCAATAGTAACATGCGTAAGCATGCAACATTGCAAGTTCATAATTGAGTGTATCATTCATGTTCCGCCTTTTGAAACTCACCTTCGACTGATTCCGTGTATTACCAAATGAATACGAGAAAGAACGGAACCTTGCGGCAATTCTGAATTTACAATAGGTTGTAGATTGAATAAATGATTTAACAGGATGCCTAAAGTCTCAGTAGCACTTTCCAACAAATGCTTACTTACTTAACTTGACAAGGGTTCTCGCCCTTGACAGTTCTTGGCTATTTCCTATGGGGTAACGTTAGCTGGCATATGCTGCAAAAACCTATATTATTCGCGACATATGGCTAGCAATGCTTGAAAAACTGACCCCAGTAACAGCGTTGGCCGTATGCCACAAGTCACATTTAAATGTTAATATCATCTATTGACATATTGGTTTGCTGATTTTGATTTGATTTTTGTAGTATTTATTTATTTGAGCTTTAAAAAAGTCAGTTTTATCGGGTTAAAAATTTTTTTTTTTGAATAATAGAAATGCTCATGGAAGGAAAACTTTCCCTATAAAGGTAAGATATATTAAACATTTTCATTGTAATGTTACAAAAATCAAATCCTTTTGCTTTTTAACTTAGACTGGTCTTTTGTATCTGAGAATTTAATTTGATTTATATTATATGCAATATACAAATAGTATGGCTGTAGTTGATACAATATACAATTTACGATAGGTTGAAAATTAAATAAATTATTTCACAGTGAATGGATTCCTGAAGTCTTATTAGCATTCTCCAATAAATGCTTACTTACTTACTTTATGCCCTAGGCCTATGAATACGATATCATTGCTGTGTCAACTGTATAACACACTAATATGCAATATGACTCCAACATTTGTCATAATGCTACTGATTCTCTGGTAAGATCCATCATGACGCCCTAAAAGGTACTTTTGCTTACATACAAATTACTTACCTATGTGCGATCTATATAACATGCCCTATTTTTACTAGTTTCAATTCCGAAATGAAACCTCTCTTTGAAAAAAAAAATGAAACAAATCCGATTTTTTTTTCACATGTTTACTTTCCTACTTTCTGCTGCAATACTTATCAAACCCTTACAAAACAACAGTGTTTTTAACTTAGGTGTACTAAAAAAAAATATAAATAAAATCAACATCTTGTAGCCTTAATAAAAATAGTGTTTTCAATAAAACAGTTGAATGGAAAATAAAAACAGAATCTTCAATTATTGAGCACCGAATTCCGGAGGAAGTTGTAAAATCAAATGTCTTCCTTAATGTGTGAAATTCAACTCGGAAATAATTTTGCACATTGTAATGGCTCCACAGACGTACGTACATACTTTTCAATTCATGATTATTATATTACCAAAAGCAGCATACACAGAACTGTATTTACAAATCCTAAGGTGTTTTTCTTGATATAAGTAAATAGTTTCATACATATGCTACAATCTACTATCAGATTAAATAATAAATGAAGTTTTAAATGTAAAACAACACCTAAAATTTATTGCTATTGAGTTTAAAGGAATATATTTCTTGACGTTTTGTTAGTGCTTTAACGCAAAGAACAAAACATTCAAAACCACAGAAAGTCTTCCAAAAAATCAACTGGAAAATTCTGGTGGAAGCAGAACCCGTTAACAGTTACTTAAAAATTTACGCTTAGTAAAATTAATAAAATATATTTTTTATATTAAATTATATTGAAAACTGTAAATATATTTTTATAAATAATAAACAATTTTAAAAAGGACAGAATTTTTCGAACATTTATGAAAATAGATTTCTAAAATGTTTTGTTTGTTTAGTTACGTGTTCATTTCCTTTAAAACTAGACTATGGTACGGGAACGTATTGCATTACACTCAAAATTTTTTTTCCAAAAGTTAAAGAAATATAAGTTAAATAAAATATTTAAAAAATGCACTAGGTCATTATTTATAAAAAAAAATTTTTAAAACTTTATTTTTTATTATTTTTCAATATTTCACCAAACCATTGGCTGGCATCATCAGGATAAACAAAAATAATGAGTAAATAATTAATCAAAATTGAAAAAAAATTTTTTTTTATTAATAAATTCAAAATTATCCTTTTTATATTTTTATTTATATCGAGCTCACTTATACTATATATAATAATTATAGGTTTTTGACCTTTTTTATTATTTTTTAGTAGTTAATTATTAAGAACTATGTCATTATTTAATAAAAAAAAAGTTAAATAACTATAATTATTAAAAATAAATTTAAATAAATAAATAAAATAAGAAAAATTAGTTGAAAAAATAAAAATTTATTGAAGCTATTAATCAATGCCACTAAGTTGTTTATATGGTGGAAGGCTATTCGAACGCAAGCAAATACCGGGCTTTTCCAAAAAAAGGATGTTGTTTAATTGTGGCGACACCAACGACATAATAGTTTTGACATTTAGTTTTTTTTACGTATTCGTAGTAAATGCATTGGCAATTGTTGCAATGAATTCAATTTCGCACGAAAATCGCATTAAAAAAATGAAAATCTACTACAAACATGTTGATTCTGTTAAAATTACATTTCGAAAAATTCGTGATATTTTTGGAGAAAAAATCGTCTTTCTGATGATATTAAGAATTTGACACTATTAAGAATTTGGTCATTAAATTTGAATCGATAGACACGATACAAAATATACGAACACCAACGCGTCATCGACCGGGTCGTTCAACTAAAAACATTGGAGCCGTCAGCCACTGTGAGAAGCAGACCCAAATTTGTCAATTCCTCAACGTTTTCCACAATTGGGGTTATTCCAAACCACCATGGTGGTAAATTTTGCGTAGGGATTTGACTGTGACGCCTTAGAAAGTTTAACTTGTTCAGGAATTGAAGCCGATCGATCATTCATATTGATTTAGATTCGCTCAATTCATCCAGGAACAACCGGCTGGTTTTTCTGAAAAAATATTTTTTTTAACGAGGCGCAGGGTTTGCCAACATCCAAAATTACGACCGCATTTGGGCTTCTGATAATCCTAGAGCGATAATAGAGGAGCCTTTGTGTGCTCAACGTGTGACTGTATGATGCACAATATGGTCTGGAGATGTGATTGGGCCGTTTTTTTTTTGTTAATAAGGCTGGAAATACAGTAGCGGTCAATGGATCACATTATCGCGGAAAGTCAATACCTAGATTTTGGATTCTTCTTGATGACCTGGATATTAAGTTATTGTCAACCAAATTTCCCGATCTCATAATTTCACGACAATCAGTAGTTAAGTTGCCAGCCAGATCGTGTATTTTAACACCACTGGGTTATTTTGTGTGGGGCTGTGTTAACGACACAGTCTACTCGGAGCCAATCGAATCGATTTCATCCTTAAAATTCCAAATTCCGTAATGTGATTAACGAAATTAGACCGCCATTTTACCAAAAAGTGATTAAAAACTTTGAAAATAATCGACATCTGTCGGCATGTTCATCGTGGATATTGCCAAACTTTTTTTTGTAATACATTAAAAATTATAATCATCTTAAACTAAATTGTTTGTTTTATTTTGTTTTAGAAAACAAATTTCTTGTTAAAAAACACTTTATAATTGCCACTTAGACACTCGATGTTAATGTGGTGGTATTATAATATTTCGGTTTTTAGTAGATTGGGAGAAATGTATCTTTTTAAGCAAGTATTTAGCTTTTAAAGCTGGCCCCTTACAGATTATGTGAAGCAGACCATAGACCTATTTAATAATATTATTATATAGAATATGAAATTTTCTTTTACTAACAGCGTCACAGTTAGCAAATAACACACATCCATATAATAAAGTTGAAATTAAGTATGGTTTGACGAGCAAACTTTTCATCCATAGTTTCACATATACCTGACCAACTAAAGCTTTTACGTTAACCAGTTGTTAAATATTATGCCGAGGTTTTTTGCCTTTTTAACAATTTCAATATTCTTGTCATTGAAAACAATTCAATGCCCCTAAAAAAGTTGTTGCTCAAGCAAGGTCCGCTTTCAGCTAGGGACCTAGTGTAAGTTACACATCGGTTGCGTTTAGATGGATGTTGCATTCTGAAAGCACTTTTTTCAAATCATTTACATTTATTTAAAATAATAGTGGTCCTAGAAAAATAGAATTTTTATTTACCATTAATGTTAAGCTGTAATCAGAACTTAAATAAATTACTTAAATGAAAAATAAATGTATTTTTAATAAATCCTGTTTAATTAAAAATCAGACAGTAAAAATATATATCGTTGCTATTTGCAAATGTCTGCAATATTTTCTAATCACACACAATAGCAAAAAAGATTATTTCATTTGTACTATTTGCCTTTTTTGAAAAATGAGTGTGAATTGGAAAATTGATTACTAATTTCCTTTCATAGTAAATTAAATTTATGTTGGTAATAACAAAAAGATTTTTTGCTTAACGTGTGACTTGTATAAAAATATGAATACATAAATTAATATCAATACCAATAAATATTCGATAAAAACATTTTTCTTAAATATGTTTTTAGGCACAAATAGAATTTATAATAAAATAAGAAAAAAAATCCAGGAGGCATTTATAGAACAGCACTTTCACAAGAACTATTTGGATGTTTTGTTAGTTTGAGTCTTGAGTATTGCTTAACATTTTGAATTGGTTACCTAGAGCCACCACCCGTAATCATAAATGTCGATTTAAATTCTAAAGAAGCTTCCCGGATTAATAACGCCAGTAATAAGATGCTCATAATATTTAAAACAATTTTTTTTATTTCTCTTGGTATTTTGCTTACTACCTATTTATGTCAGGAGAAGAAGCAGAAATAATTCCTAGTCTTTTATCAAATGCTTCAGAACTGTTGGCTTTTTAATCATCCAATGAAAAACCGAACTCCTCAAAATAGTATTTTTGTTCTACGAGAATCGCTGCATCGCTCTGACACTAACAAAATTCGATCTTGAATCAAACCTTTACGTTCAATTTTTTAAAGCTGAAATATTGAAGCATACAATAACATAATAACAGCACCTTCCGGCGCATTTAAATATGTAGTTCACAACATAACGATCTTGGTTTTGTTCGACTGAGAAGAAAGGAAATATATGTTTCTGATCGATTAATGTATTGTAGCCGCTACGAGAAGGGACTAATAAAAAATGCATTGTAATTTTAAACTGAAAAACAATATTGGCATTTAGAATATATTTTTTTATCTCCATTGAAGGGCTGAAGCCTCTTTCAAATCATTTCTCTAACGCTGACAAGCTTTATTTTAAAATAAAAATATTCCATTTAATATTGTTACGAATATGTCTTGCTCAAGTTTCAAAATAAAATAATTAAGCAATACAGCAAACTACTGGTTACAAATTGCGTAGAAATTTATACACACACAACCACAATTTGATATGCTGTTTACTAACTGCCTGGCATGCAAGAAAAAAATACATGCATGCTGTTTATCATCTGAACGCGCATGACAAAAAAAAACTAATAAACAACACACAAAAACAAAATGCGATACAAAGGAAGTAGAAGATTCTCAAATTTTCTAGACTTTAAATGGACAAGTACAAATAGGGAAGCGACTGAGTGGATAGTCAGTCAGTGTAAAATAAACCTCATCAAGTAAAGACGTGTATTTTAAGTAAATTGTTCTGAAGTGTCAACTTTGTGTAGTTAAAGTAGATAAAATTGTTATAAATTTAAATTCTAAAAAACTGGTGTTATTTATTTTGCAATAAAGAACTCACAACAAAACGTTTATAAAAGGTAAAAACGTAACAATATGTTTATCGAATTAATTCCTTGCCATTATTGCTTTTTTTAGTTCCAGTTGTATGGCGTTTGACATTTTCGAAGTTGCCACGGTTATATTTAGAAACCTGTAACATTGTAACACAGGAAAGAAATATGCGTTTGGGAAGGTAGTTATTTTTATTTAATTTATATTATATTATAATTATGATTAAACAAATAATTTAAAAAATGTTTACCAGCCTTCAGCACATTCTTTGAAAAGATCCAACTTTATTTTATAATTTTCTTTTTTTAAAAAGGACATCAGAGATTTTTTTATATCTCATAGTAACAAAAACCGAAATAAAACATAACGATTGGTTTGAAGATGTTTTATGCATAAACACATTATGTAACTTTCAGGGTAGCGACTGTTACATATTCTCGCAAAAATAATTAAAATCGATCCTTTAAAGGTGTGAAATTATTTTATGTTGTAATAGCACTTTATATAATACTAGCTGACCCGGCAAACGTTGTTTTGCAATAGTAATAACGAAAAAATTGGATTTACTCAATTTTAATTAATCTTTCGTATAGAGAAAGTGCTATGTTATGTTATAGTTCGACTTGTAATAGAAGTTAAATGTTCCCAGATTGAAATATGTCATAAATGTTGTTGATTTGATTTGTGGAAAAATCGTAATTTCAATGCAAATTTGCCGAATCATGTTTTTCAGGAATTTTCCGAGTTTTCCGCTAAGAGTTTTCTATTTTGCAATTCGAAAAGCTACAATGGAACAATTGCACACAAAATTCCATACTAAAAATTAATTTTCGATTTTTCCAATTTCCCGGATTTTCCGTACGGTTTTCCCAAAATTTTCTCCTGGCAATTACAAACAACTGAAAAAAAAATTTGGGCCTAATCGGCCCAGCCGTTCTAGAGTTATGGAACGACAATAAAATGTACACTTCTTCTTATATATAGAGATGTATATGAGGGTATTTATTATTTACTTACGTCAGCTAAACGTGGCATATCCAATAGCTATATTTACACTATTGTCATACCTTTCGGTGAAAATTACCCTTACTGGCTGTTTGTTTGGTAAAAATGGCGAGTGCTTTCGATGCGATCACCTCATTATCATGACGCGTTTTAAATAGTACTGGAGAGTTAGTAATAGCATTTTTCATTCGGGTGATATCTTTTTGTGTAGTTTATCCATCGAAAGGTGTTTACCGTTTTTTGCAGTGTATGAGTAGTTTCAGTGGTGCGAAAACTACTTCTCAGGTCGTGTTTGCCTGTTCGTTTATAATATCACTTTTAATAGTTCTTGTTTTGTAGAATTGTACGTTTTCAAGAATGTCTAGTCTTGCTCCTTTTTTTGCTAGAATGTGGTAGTCTCATTCATTCATCTATTTCCCTTGGTGCGTGTCCGTAAGTGTTAAACTGTAATACTAAGTTGGAGTCTTATCTTTTTCGTTTAAGCGAGCGTATGTGTTGAAAAAGTCTTGTTTTTAGTGTTCGTCTAGTTTGTCCTATATAAGTATGTTTACAAGTATGTCCGTATACACCGCTGGAACTAAATTTGCTGTATTTTTCGAAGTCCAGAAATTGGTGCTGGTTTCTATTCTATTTCTTTTTAAAAACTTCTTCAAAATTTAAATATAATTAAATGTTATTAATAGATATGTTAAAGCTTTACTTTTCTCTTTGGTGTGGTATTTTCACAATAATAGCAAACTAAAAAACCAAAAAAAACATAATAATTAAAAATATTTTGTGTTCACAAATACTTCGTCAGTGCAGTAAAATAGAAGCATCTTAATTTCGAAATGAAGCCTCTCGATAATTGTAATATCTATAGTAAAAATAGACATATGGTAGTGGCTATTGATTATAAAATTCTTTATTCAAAAGGCTTAAAATCGTAAGGCAGAAATATTGTCAAAACTAAATAATAATTAGGAATTTTTGCTCTCAACGATTTTTATTGCCAGACGATGTAAAAGAATCTTGTAAAAACTCTAGCCAATTTTTGTGGGTAAATATATCCTTGATTATTTACAACAAAGAAATTTAAGTCCAAAAAAAAAATCATTGTGGTGTAATATAAACAATTCTAGTACTTGGCAATCATAACAATAAAAGAGTGTATGAACTTGTATGTTTAACTACAAATAAAAGCAGAGAACAAGTAACATAAATGAATGTTCATTTGTTATTATGTCCATGTTAAAGAATTACACATTTACATTCTTGATTTCATGTTTTTGCTTCTTCCAAACAAACCTTTTTTTATATTAAACAAACATGTCTATTTACATTTTTCCAAACGTATGTAAGCACAAATGTAAGCATGTTTTTTTCTCTAGGATAATGTTCTGAGATATGGTTGGTTTTATTTTTTATATTTTCATATGTATAAATGGCTGTATATCTTTTGTCAAAAGAATATTTAAGATTCAAAAATCCAAGTGCAATGAGAGAAATAAAAATATTTTTTTTGTTTGATTAAAAATATGTTTATGTATGATTTTTATGATTTGTTTTCTTTATTATATTTTTATTATAAAAAATATTTAATAAAAAAAATTATAAGAAAATATATTCGAGTAAATGACTGTTGATAAAAAAAAATTTGTTATTTGTTAACTTGTGCAACAGAAGGTAATTGTATGTGAAAAAAGCACAAAACAATCTTTAGTAAATATCAGGAAGTCCAAGATGAAAATACACCAACGGACTATATATTTTATCATAGTAATACAAACACCTATGTCAATATGAAAGTCAAACTATGTAAAGAAACTGGACTCCGAAGATTTACTTTCCAGATATTTAAAAGACTTGTTGCAGATAAAAATTCTTAATCGGTCAGGTTTCAATAAAACTTGTAACAAAATAGTTTAGAAATCAAAATATTTATTTAATGTTTAATAACTTTTTGTGTCTTAAGTAAGTAAGAGATGATATTTTTGCATTCAAGGGACAACATAATATAACCGATACATAAGGATATAGTTACGCTTAAAGTATAATTGAAGGATTCAAAGTGATACATATCATAACCGATACATAAAAAAGCAGTTACATTTAAAATATAATTTAAGAAAAGAAAATATTTTTCTGGGCTTCTCGTTTTCATTTCTTAAACATTTGTTTAGATAGAAGCACAGATTTTCGAATTTTTTTTATATAAAAAATACCCCAAAACTGTAGAATCGCCTTCACTTTCAAGTTATAAATGTTAATTTCAATACACCGTTCGAAAAATTTAAAATATTTCCTTGAAGTAAATTCCCATAAAATTGGAAATAATGGCCATTTAAGTTTATTATAAAAAAGGAAAACCATTTACTATCTGTTAAATGGCAACACATTTAACAAATCTAACTTTGTTTAATTTTATAATATTGTATTCAAATTAGTAGGATTTGCTTTTTCTATTTCGCTTTATTGAAAAATTGTGTTAGTTTTTAGTTGTGTTATATTCTTTATACTGTGAACAATAAATTGTAATTTTACTTATTATTAAAGCAGAAAATCTTTGAGAATTTTTTAATTTCAACAGGTTATGGGCCCAGGTCCGTAATAAAAATAGATGCCCTGATTAAAGTGTTCAAATAAGACTTATAAAAGAAAGCGTTTGTCGCAAGAAGTGTCAATTCATTTTTGTGTTCCCGATAGACAAACTTAATGAAGCTAACTATTCAACATGGAGCATTCAAATGAGAAGTATTTTCATCCAGAGCGATCTTTGGGGTATTGTTTGTGGACGAGAAGTAAAACCCGAGGATCCAACATTACCGGCATCTTTGGCTTATGAAACAAAAAATGAGAAGGCGTTATTAGTCACAATTTTATTATGCTTGCAGTCTAGCCAGCTGAACCAAATAAAAAGCTGTGTGTCAGCGCCTGAAGCCTGGCGAAAACTGCGTGAAATCCATCAGCCGAAAGGACCTGCAAGAAAAATAATGCTCTTCAAGAAGTTGTTATATATGTCCATTAGGGATGGTAATATAACTGAGTTAGCTGAAATTGAAGTAATGATACGAGAAGAAATGTCATATTGCTGTTATCAAGCTTACCAAAGGAATACGATGGATTCGTTGTGGCAATGGAATCTAAAGACTCCTTACCTAAACTAGCATCTTTAAAAATGAAGCTGTTGGAGAAGGGTGCAAGACAACAGGGAGTTTGCGCCAATAGTGACAGCAATAACAAAGTTTTAAAAGTTACAAGATTAAGTAATATAAACCACAAGATTGAGAAGAGGCAAGAATATGACCGCAACAAATACAATAAAAATAACGCTAAAGATAAAAAATGTTACGATTGCGGGCGTCGTGGTCATTTCGCCGCAAATTGTAGACAAAAAGAAAATAAAACCAATCAGGAGCGTAGGAACGAATTCAATTGTTTTTTGTCATTGGCATTTTCCCAAACAGTCAACAGCAGCAACAATAATGTACAGTTGTGTGTACATAGCGCAGCTTCATCGCATTTTTGTTACGATTACAAATTATTTGATGAATATGAAAAATAAAACGAGGCTGTATGTTTACCGAATAGGCCGTGGTAGAATAATAATAAATGACAATAAAAATAAAATTATTCTCAACAACGTTTTACATGTGCCAGAATTAAGAGGAAATTTCATTTCCAAAAGCAAGATGATAGAAAGAGGCATGGTTGCTTTGTTTAAAGACAATTATGTTCAAATAAAAGACCAGAAAAACAGTTTCGTTTTAAAAGCCTTCAACGAAAATGGTACATATGTATATGAATATAAACCTGAAAAATGTATGAGTGTAGGAGTAAAAGATACTTTAATTTCCAATCTTTAAAGGATATGGAGAAAAATAACACAGTTAGAGGCTTAAAAATAAGAGGAAATTGTAATGAGCCTGTGTGCGAAGTAAAACCTTTTGAAAATTCTCAATTTAGAGCAAAACAGTTATTAAAAGTTATTCATTGCGATATATGTGGACCAGTTAACGTTCCGTCCTTTGCTGGATGCAGATATTTCGCAACATGTATCGATGATAAATCAAGATATACTGTTGTGTATTTTCTTAAAACGAGGAATGAATTTAAGGACTGATAATGGCCGGGAGTACATCAGTAATGATTTCACAAAATTTCTAGTCAATAATAGCATAAAGAGACAGCTTAGCCTACCTTATACACCACAGCAAAATGGTGTAGCCGAAAGAGCCAATAGAACATTAGTTGAGATGTCGCCAAGTATGCTTTTTAGAAGCCAATCTTGAGGAGGAATATTGGGCTGAAGCTGTATTAATTTCCGTGTACTTACGGAACAGATCTACAACAAAAGTTTTGGTAAATAAAACGCCGTTTGAAGTATGGCACGGCTTTAAACCATCAGTTGCCCATCTTAAAACGTTCGGTGCAAAGGCAATTGTTTTAGACAAAACTCATCATAAAAAATTTTTGCTCAAAGGTAACGAAATTGTGTTAATTGGTTACAGTGAACAATCAAAAGCATATAGGCTCTATAACTCCATCTCCAGAAAGGTTCACGTTAGTCGAGACGTAGTTTTTATAGAAGGTCAATGCAGACAGATTATTTAAAGCCAAGATATTTTGAATTTTTATTGGATAATGATAAAAATCAAGTTGAACAACCACGAGATCACGACACTGAAATCGTTTCTAGTTTAGAAACAATCGATAGTTATAATCATTCGGATGCAGCCGATATTTCATAGCACCAAGATTTCAATTTTCCAAATCAAGTGCCAAAAATAGGACGAGGCCGCCCTAGATTGATAAAAACGGGAACTAGAGGTCGTCCGAAAAAGGCATATAATACAGTTAACTCGATTTATGTGCCAGACAATATAAATAATGCATTGACGTGTTCGAATTGTAAGGAATGGAGTGCTGCAGTCAAAAATGAATATAACTCTTTAGTAATGGATAATACTTGGGAGTTAATTGATTTCCCAAAAGGACACAAACCTGTGGGATGTAAATGGGTGTTTACCGTAAAAAGGATAAAGAAGGTAATTTAGAAAATTTTAAAGCTAGACTAGTTGCCAAATTCTGTAGCCAAAAATATGGTGTAAACTATGAGACGTTTTCGCCTGTGGTAAGATATGCTTATATACCATTATTAGTAGCATTGGTGGTAGAACATCAGCTATTTATGGAACAAATGGATGTCTCATCTGCCTATTTAATTGGTGAACTTGAAGAAGGTGTCTACATGATACAACCTGAAGGGTTTGTCGACGAAGAGTATCCAAACCTTGTACTAAAATTAAAAAGTCATTGTATGGCCTTAAACAAAGCGGTAGAGCTCAGCATACAAAGTTAAATGACGTTTTAAAGAACATGGGATTCACGCAATGTATCAGCGAGCAGCGTATATATACAAAATATATAAATGGTAAGATTAATATTATCGCGGTTTTTGTAGATGACTTCATAATTGCAAGTTCATCAAAGAAAGACCTGAATAAAAGATGCTATAGCCAAGAAGTTTAAAGTCACAGACGGTGGTCGACTGAATCATTTCTTAGGTATGGCATTTCATAGAGAGGGAGATACTGGTGCAGTAGAATTATGTCAGACACAGTACATAAAAGACTTATTGAATGATTGTGGAATGAGCGATTCAAAACTAGCTGCAACACCATTAGAGTGCGGTTTTCAAACGTCCTGTACCAATAATGACTGCAAAATAGTAGATGCTACGAAGTATCAGTCTGTAATAGGTTCGTTAATGTATCTCCCAATTTCGACACACCCAGATATTTTACACTCAGTGTGTAAACTTGCACAACGTAACACAAATCCTCATTCGGAACATTTGTCAGCAGTAAAGCATGTACTGCGATACTTGAAGAGAACTATAAATTTCAAACTTCACTTTTAAAAGACTGGGAAGCCTACAGTAGACTATGTAGATGCTGATTGGGGAACCGATGGAGTATTTTCATTTGTCAAAGCAAACTGTGTGTTTGCCTAGGAAGCCAAAAAACAAAATGTAATGGCCTTATGTTGCACTGAAGCAAAGTATATCGCTTTATCTTCTGCTGCAAAAGAAGCCATTTATATTAAAAATCTTCTTAGAGAGTTGGGCTTTGAAGAAAATGGCCCAATATTATTATATAGCGACAACCTTAGTGCTCAGAGTTTGGTGAAAAATGCTACGTATCACACAAGAAGCAAACATATTGTTCGTTAATTTTTTCTAAAGGAGTAATTAATATAGATTATGTTCCTACTTAAGAAATGTTGTCAGATATTTTTACAAAAAATTTATGTAAAACTAAACATCTTAAATTATATAAGCAATTTTATTTTTCGTGCTTGAGTCCTTTAAATAAATATTTCATGATATTCTCACGAAATATTTATTACAAAAATTTTTATTAAAAAATAAACATTTTATGATATTCTCATAACACATTTATTTTTATTGGAATAAAAAAAATTGCTTATATTGAAAATGATTCCGAATAATTATAAATTACATCTTAAATTATGTAATAATATGGGATTATATTGATATTCTATCTACAAGAAATGTGTTGGGAGGGAGTGTTAAATGGCAACACATTTAACAAAGCTAACTTTGTTTAATTTTTAAATATTATATTCAAATTAGTGGGCTTTGCTTTTTCTATTTCGCTTTGTTAAAAAATGATATTAGTTTTTAGTTGTGTTATATTCTTTATACTGTGAACAATAAATTGTAATTTTACCTGTTATTAAAGCAGAAAAACTTGGAGAATTTTTTAATTTCAACACTATCTAATAATTTTTAACTAGTTTGAACGTTAATCGTTTTGTCAAATATAGCTCCGACGTTTAATATTACCGCTTTTTGTATAAAATGTGATTTAAAAATGCTACTTAAAAAATATGTATTAACTTTAAAGTTTTTCAATGCCTGCTATACAAGATATTTTTTGGTACAAGGGTATGTTCACCTAGTAGCAAATGCGCAGCACTCTTTTATTATTTTCTGTGGTCTTGTACGTATACTTAACAAAATTAATTTATATATTGCTGATACTTACTCAAAATAAATTAAACTTATAATTTAATAAAGCTTGATCTCGAATTACCATAACTTTAATTATAACTTTGTAGGAAAATATAACCTGAAGAAGCAAAGAATACTGTTGCAACGAAAGCTTATATTGGGCATTAAAAGTATTTTGTGTAAAAACGAACAATTTATAAAATTACTATTTTTACTTCTATTAAGTATGGTGCGTGTGTGAAGAACAATACACGAAAAAGAGAAGAATTAGCTATCACAGGTGTTTAATTGTTTGTTAAATGGGAGATCAAGAGTTCTAACATCAACAGAGCCTTAAGTATACAGAGAGAAAACAATTGTTGTGTAACCGCAGTGGATGATATCAAAACAAGAATCTCGTATCTTGACAGAGTTTCAATTTATTGGTATCCGCATAGTGCATGTTTGCTTAACAATATATTGAGTAGTTTGAATATCGAGATCGTGTAAATCAGTTGGATTAATGGTTATGCTTCTGAATAAGAGATCAAATATATTAAGACGCATGTTAAGTAAACGTTAAACTATGAATACAACTCTACCCAGACTCAAAGAGTAAGTTACAAGAAAATAAATAGAGAAAAAATCATAATAAAATGACTTACTTATATCTGTAATTAAGGGAATTTCTTCGAATGTAAATAGAAAAATGAAACATTTCTTGTGTGACCTATATTTTGAGGTAATGTAACCTTATTGTTTCACTGAAATAATTTTAAGGCTAACCAATTAATAATAAAAATCAAGCTTCTATTATATAAATCTCGCAACCTAAGTTACCATGAATTTACTTAAAAGAATTTAAATTTATACACAGATTTATATTATTTTATATTTCTTATTATTATAACTTGCACAATTGACGAAATTTAGTTTTCTTATAAAATGACATTGCAAGGCGGCTTAAAATACTTACGAACTGTTAGACAGTCTACATAAACATATTCTGTTTGCTTTAAAATTTTGCTTAAAAATTCTTATTTGTCTTAAACTATTCGTCATGTAAGCCGCTAAAAAGTTTCTTCCGACAGCAACTGTACCAAGCTTCTTGAATTCAGAATTATAAATTAAAATTCGCCTTAATGTTCAATAAAATATATGAGTAAGCATATATGTAGCTAACAGTTAATTTCTTGCTCTTCTCTGTTAATTTGTATAACATGTGTCTTAAATGTAGAAGTTGAATTCAACAATCACCAATATTGTGTTATAATATAATACTTTTAGATAGCCTAACCTTATAATTTTGACCTTGTTTTAAGTATAAATAAAAGTAATTTTTGTTTTCGGCATTTTATTATCAATTTGAGATCTGTTAACAAATTCTGTAATATTTTTGCATGAAATATTACCTGCTATTGTTTTGTTTTAATCTACACTACAAGAATAGTTGATAGAAACCCGTACAAGTGTATGAAAAAAACATGGATATCGTCACTTAAAAAGCTACTGGAGCCACGACGTTTTATATACGTATATTAAGCTAAGATATTTTTACTTTAGAGCCGTGTAAATCTTTTGATTATAAGCAATACAACGCCGTTTTTTACTCTTTTAATACTTACACCTTTAACTTATATTAAAAAAATTATTTATATTTTACATTTGTTAAAATTATATGTATATAATAGTTTTAAAATAGATAAAATTAAAAAAAAAATATTAACATCTAACAATATGTATTTATTTTTTGTAATTAAATCGCGTCATTGAAAGTTCATATTTCTAAAAATCTTCAGCCAGCCATTTTATTTTAACCCCATTACTTTTATTTTGCACTCTCCGATGTTTGCAATAATTCTCGTTTCCTTTCTTATTTGCATTTCTTATCGCAAAAAGAGATTTAAAGGAAGCGTGGCTTCTAGAAATGGTAACACAATATGTACAAACAACTAACCAAATATATGCTCAAAATGTTGGTTGGACAGAAATTTTATTGCATCAATTATGTTGGCAAGACTTCTTATCTTTATATATATAATTCTACTGTACGTGTGTTGTGACTGAACTCCTCCTAAATAGCTGGACCGATTTGCATAAATTTTTTTGTATGCGTTTGGGTGGCGCCCGGGTGGTTTAGATTTACAATTCAGTCCAATTGGATAAAGGGGCGTGGTACCTCCCTTATAAAACCGAAATTAAAAATCTATTAATCTATTTAAACAGAACTTGGTATTTCGGTTGAGTGAGTATATTTTAGGTTCTGCTGCAAATATAGGAGGGATTTGATAAAGACGCGTGATACCTCCCATACAAATCTTCTTTGTTTATATAATTCTACTGTACGTAAGTATGTAACAGAATAAATTTTTTTTGCATGCGTTTGGGTGCCACCTTGAATGGTTTACATTCACCAACGAGCCCGGCAGATGGCGCTGTAGGCGATATCCAGGTTATTTAACTACACGACTGGATCAACTTGAATGAATTTTTGTGTATTCATTCATTCAATGCATTTAATTTTTTGTGCGCTGTGTGTTGATATTATATGGTATCGCATTTACATTAATATCGAGCACTGCTTACTTCAAAAATTCACGCATGCCATAAATTTGTCGCCAGCCGCCAACTGTCTCCAATGTGCTTTGGCGGATGACGGTGAAAGGCCCAAAGTAAAATGAACTCGATTACTGCCGCCATTAAAACAGTCGCGGTGGGCATCGAGCTTATTTGTTTGCATTTCTTCTTTGCGACCTCATTAATTTATATTTATTAATATTTTAATTTTTATACTTTAGCAATGTTTATTTACGTTACTGAAAGATTTGTAGAAAAAATACTTAAAACTTTAGAATCAAACCAAGTTGAAAAAAAAAATTTTACCCTTAGAAATCATCCAAACTAAAGGGGTTTTTAACAAGAAGTTTGGTTTCTGAAGCAAAATAAATCAAAAAATTTAGATTAAGATGATTCCTATTTTTATTATATTACGAATAAAAAATTTTATGGGAAATGCCCATCACGACCACGCTGACAGAATGGCGGTCCTATTTCGTTAATCACATCACGGACATCACGGAAATCGATTTGATCGATTCCGTATAAACTCTGTTCTTAACATGGCCCTACAAAAAATAATCCAGTGGTGTTATATTGCGCGATCTCGCTGGCCACTAACTGCTGATTGCCGTAAAATTATGCGATCGGGAAATTTGGATTGCAATAAATTGATCGTTTCATTGGCTGTGTAACATGTATGGCATCCATCTGTTAAAACCACATGTCAGTGATATCCACGTTGTCAATAATGGGCCAAAATTGAATTGCTAGCATGTCGTGATAGCGTGAACCATTGACCTTTACCGCATTTCCAGCCTTATCTTCGGCCCAGTCCCGCTTCCAGACCACATAGGGAACCATATAGTGACACGATGGGCATGCAAAGGTTTCTCAATAATAGCTCTAGGATTTTCAGAAAATGGGCTTCGTCTTAAAATATTATTTTCTCAGAAAAACGAGCCGGTTGTTCCCGAATGAATTAAGCGAATCTGCGGCGATATGAACGGTTTAACGGCTTCAATTCCTGCACCAGCTTAAACTTGTAAGGCTTCAAAGTCAAATCTTTACGCAAAATTTGTCATTGTGGTTTTGTCATGGTTTTGAATAAGCCCATTTGTTGGAAACCTCGAGGAATTAACAAATTTTAATCTGCTTCAACACTGTAGCTCACAGTTTGCGATGTTTTTAGTTCAACGATCCAGTCGAACACGCATTGGTGTTCGCACATTTTGTATCGAACCTATTGACTCAAATTTAACAACCAAATTCTTAATAGCGGTGTCAGACAGACGATTATGTTGTCCAAAATTATCACAAATTTTACGAAATGTAACTTTAACAGAACCACCAGTTTAATAGAGGATTTTAATTATTTTAATGCGATGTTCGTGCGAAATTAAATTCATTGTAACAATTGCCAATGCTATCATATTGTTAGTATTGCAGCACTTGAAAAACAATATTCTTAATGAAAAACCACCAAATCTGACAACAAATATAAGAACAACTAATGTATAATAATTTTATTTGTATAATTGTTATAGCAGTTATTGGAGTTAATTAGGCGCTATTTTCCATGCAGCTAAACAACCAGTTAAAAGCAAACTCTTTTTAAAAGTATTTTATAACAATAACACTAATGTATGGCAATTTTGTGAGCATCATTTCGATATTTGTGGAATACTGTTATAATATAAAAACACTACACAACATTGTCATCAATGTTAATTGGGGTGTAAACTGTTAACTGTTAACAGTGTGCAGAGATTGTAATGTTATGTACTCATATAATATAAACAATAACAACATAAAAAGATGCTGGGTTATCTTTTTGTGAAACTATAGTACGTACTCTGGAGACCTAAAACAGTTTTCTTAGTATTTGCAGACAAAGGGAGAAAAGTAATAAAAAAAAAAAAAAAAACTGTGAAAATAGCACAAAATCAGGACATGAAACAGCAGCTAGATTTATTTGAGAGTTTAGTCACAGCGTTAACTTTCGGTCGAACACAACACTTGTACGAAAATTTAAAAAAAAATTTCTCCAAAAAAAAGAAACTTTATTTGAAAAAAAAAAGAAAGTAAAAATAATGTTTGTAAAAGCAGAAAATTGTATTAAGAAGATAAAACGGCAGCTAAATTAACTTCAACTAAAAATGTTTTAAAGTCAATTATTAATTTTCGTTTATAATAAAAATATTTTGTGAAATTCGAATAAATTTTTTTGAAGTGCGTTAATGTTAAAATCTAAAAATAATTTTTAAATGCCAAAGTTCTGTTTTGCAACAGATAATATAACAAATGATAGAAGCATTACTAAACAAAGAAGAGAACAAATTTTGTGCAATTTACTTACGAGGAAAATATATACTTTCTTTAGCATAACAGACATGTTATGGCATTTACTTAAAGTTAACAAGCATCCTTAGCTTACTTGTCGTAAGTTGTTAACATCACTCATTGGAAGTTCGTAATAAAAGAGTTGCGTACACATACATAAACATTAAAAAAAGGTGTCATTTGTGTTACAGTGCATACAAAGTTTAAATGACTTAATATGGTTGAATATATAAAATCATAATGAAAATAAAGTGATTGTGACAGGTAAAAAAGTTAACGCTATAGAAAGCTTTCCAAACTCATAGTTGAACAACGTACTCCTCTATTAAAAAATAACTTTAGAAAACAACAACTATTAAATTATTTGGTTTTTTTTGTACTTACTCTCATACTACTTTCGACGCTGATGTTGAGCAACAAGCCACTTAAGCCACCAACAACATAATTTCCAACACTTATTTAAGCCAAGATAATCATCCCATAAAAATAAAATATATTATAAAAAAAACAAACGTTTTACCTCGCATTTTCATTTAAATGCTAAACAAATCCTTGCTTTCTTTTTGTTTGTTTTGTGTGAACGACGTTTTTGATGACGTGCTTCTTGTTGCTTAATATAATGAAGTAAATAGCATAATTATGCTGAGAGGGTTTCCTTCATTCATAAAAGATGCAAACAACTACAGCTAAGGTTTTCAGCATATAAATTTGTGTATAAGTGGTTTTGTGTATGTGTGTATGTATATATATATATACATGAATTTATTCATATACATTTATATTTCTGCATAAAAGAATAAAAATAAAATGGGTAGTGCAAACAAAAAATATCAACCTGAAAACTAGAACATGGTTTATAACCAAACAAGCATATTTATTTTACTTAAATAAACCATAAAATTGGTAAAAAAAATATTAAAGAAATAAATAAATCATAAATTTATAAAGCAATAAGCCATAAGAGGTAAATAATATTTAAAAACAAAAGAACAAACTAAACAAACATCTTTTTCAATTTACAACCTCTTTGTGTTATTGTATCTGTTTTATAATAATAGAATGTATTGAAGCCACAACTGGGACTAATCATATATTTTACTTACTTAACAGCATTTTTGTTTTTTACAGTTGTAAAAATAAATTATTTTCTTGCTATAATTTTACAATATATAAAGTAAAATACTTTATTATATGAAACAAAATAAAATACTTTATTATTTGTAAAAGTTTCTATAAATCAGTTACACATATCGAGAGGTTGCGAATTGAACAACTATAAATATATATATATTATTTTAAATTAAAGTTGATTACTTAAATGAGTTTAGAATTCATTAAAGTACATATGCTTGACTTGAATAATAATAACAAAGGCCAACAATTATACATTTGAAAAACAACTATTATTATAAAAAAAAATTAAAATTTAAAGAGAAAAATATTTAAACATAAATAAGAAGAAAACAAAAATTCAAACACCAGTAATAAAGAAAGAACAAATATAAACCACAAAATTACATATATTTAAAAAAATTTAAAACCAATAAAAAAAAATAATTCATTTCAACACTGTGCCCTGCTAGTGAGAAGAACAAAAAATAATTTATATAAAATAAACCTTAAAATAAAAGTACTTTCATTTATATACTTAACTTATATTTAACTACCTCCAGCAAAGATATAACACATTTTTTTCACAAAAATCATATTCAACGAATATTTCTAACGAAATGGATTATTTACTGCTCTTAGTATTTTCTATATTTTTTATTGGTAAGTGTAAACGTAGTCTTAATATCTTAAGGATTGTAAAACTTATAATTTATTAATTAAATCTAATATTATTTTTTTGATCACCTAATATCCTTTTTTTGTAGGCCATATCGTTGAATTCTCTTTTCCAGAAATATCCAAATATTTTAGAATTTTGTCTATTTATGTAAATAGAACTCGTTTGCTCTTTAAAAGTTCTTACAAATAGTCACATTTGATTTATACATTTAATCAGTAGTAGATGAAAAATATTAATTTCTAATAATTATTAAAAAAACGGGTAAGAAAATATTACTTAAATAGTGGAGAGCTATAAAATCGCTTATCATCGTTTGTGAATGAGCATAAAATGGACATAGTCTGTAAACTGTAATTGGATACATTAAAGATCTTGCAAAGTGTGAATAAAATTACAAAGGAAGGTCTTAAAGCAATGTCTATCCAAGACAATAACTGTGTGATTCGATTTACACCCGCGCCTAGCCATGAAGCCTTAATCAGATGGTGGACCAAACCACTGCATAGTTTGGAACGGCATGCTCGTCCTAGGAAGCCGAAGCTATAATTCTATGCAACAGAACTTTCTAGTTGCAACTTCGATAGTTCCAGAGCAGGGCTGCAAATCATCACACCTTGCTTAAGAGTTGGAGACTTTCCAACTGCTGTCCAGAATACATGTCTAGCATGCTCACTGGACTGGATCAGTCACTTAGCGTGTCATTAACAGTGAGATGATCCTGGCCACCTTAATAACCATTATACTGTTATAGGGCCGCGAAACCACAACCACCACGATACTCCCATATAGGGGCCAACCTCAATAATCAGCCGAAGAACTATTAAATGTCTAAAGAGACAAATAATGAACTCTGCGAGCTTACTGATTCCCGTGGAAATAAAGTGGAGTTTCCAGTTGTACCCCTGCTGACTTCAGGGGACTGGGCTCCCTTTTTCCCCCAGTTGCACTGTGTCTAGATAGTCGAAGTTCTATAAAGACCATATATATGTGCCCCCGGGGGGTAGTCCAAGACAATAAATAAGAATTTTTATTTCTGTGCCAATAATTGTGTCTCCAGTGTTAGCAGCCATTGTGAGCTTTAAATAGTAAAGAAAAAGAATCGCTGAATAATCTAGGCAAAGAAAATCCATTGCAATTTGCTAGAGAACCATTATGAGCCATTCTAGTAAGAGGTCATGTTTATAATTATCGTCTTGTAGTTTTTAGTGATAAAAAATTATATTTGAATAGTCCAGAGTTATTATTTTCAGGATAACAGAAAAGAGGAGCAAAGACATCATTTTGGTGTGTTAAGATTTTTAGTGATGTAAAGAAATTTTATTTAAATATCCCAGAATAATTTTTTTCAGGATAACAGAAAAAAGAAGCAAAGTCATCATTACAGCACAGAGAGGGAGGTATAGATTTTCGAAGAATAAAACTGACTAGAAAAGACTCTGCTACAAACAGATTTATCTTAAAAAAATTTTATTTTTGGAACAATTTCATGAGTTTTGCATCATAATGACAAAACTGTAAAAAACTATTTATATGAATTGAAAGAACATTCGTTTCTACTTAAACGTAATTGAAGATGAGTGGTGTTGGCTTCTCCGCAAGGTTTATGTAAGTGACAGTTTGACTATAAAAAATCTATAATTTAGACCATTTAGGAGTTAACACCCACTATTAAAATTTCCAAAATATTATTCATTAACTTTATAATAATTTATCCTATTGTAGTATTATAAAAATGTTTTTGATTATTTAAATGTTATCTTAGAGCTCCGTCTTTTCGGTAACAATTGTTCTGCTTATATACTATTATAATCAATCTCTTATTTCAATACTTAGCCTAATATATCAATACATTAAGAATGCTTATAAAGTCTTAAATCTAAGGGAACCATATTGAAATATAATCCAATTTATATTGTTATTTTAACAAATTCATTAAAAAGAATAACTATTTATTGTAAATATTTTGGGTGCAATATCAAACGTGCTGATCGTTGCATTATTTTGCAAACCACATGGCTAGTGTTAAGACCAGCATGTGAGAAATGTAACATCAACTTATTGTTATCAAATAAGACTGTTTCATCACAGCACTTACGGCTTAAAAATAAAAATGTGAAAGTAATAAACTTTCACACAAAAAAAAAGTTAAGTAACTTAAGAAAAACCATTCTTAGTAATAATAATGCTGTTAAAAGACATCGGTAGCATATTATATTTAAACAAAAAATAAAGATAAAATTATGTTTTCAAAAGTTTAATGGAAAAGCAAAAAAAAATAAATTTTAGTTCCATAAATTTTTGTAAACTTACAACATGAGTAACTTACTGCTCTAAAAGAAGAGTAAAGAAGAATCGTTATTATCAAAATATGAAATGAAAATATAAAAATGAGTTATTTAAATTCTGCAGGAATTTAATTATAGCCCAGTTTGGGTAACAAAAATTATTATTGAGATATTGAAAAATAATATCGGAACATATTGTCTTTGATGATTCCCTGTCTTTGTTTTTTTTACCTTAAAATATAAACAGATATCATTTTAAAGTGATATCATCTAAATTAAGATTTTATAAAATTTTTAATAAGCCTTCTCAAACAATATCATATATTTTTTTACATTAATCTCTAAAAAAATATGGGTATTTGAATAGTATCAAAAGATTTTGAAAAATGTAAATTTTTTATATATAAATTTTTTAAATGTACTTTAGTGCTCTTTTCGAGAATGAACCAAAAGTATAAAAATATGTGTAACTTTAGCCAAGTTAAATTTTGCTGAGGATAAGCATCAATAGTTTAGAATTATACAAATTTTATGACTGAATTGGTATTGTGACAATATTGTCATTTGGCGAGTGGTATTTTACATTTTGGAATTACCCGAAAGATTACAAGATTACAGATTATTTTTTCTATTAGATTTGTTGATCAGTTGTTTTATATCTTCTCGTGCATAATATCACACTTCACTTTGGTAAATCATTGTGAATTTAAATAAATAATAACAATATAAGTGTTTGTATCAGAAGAAGTATATGCTTTCATGATTTATAATATGCTACGAAAAAATAGTAAAAAGTAAAATGAAGTCATTTTCACAAAAATTAGCGGGCGCTGACACAAAAAAAATATTTATTTTATCTAAATATTTTTATTATTTATATAATATTTGTTGTTTGTTGTTTTGTATTAAAAAATAGTTTTTGAAATGTTAACAAACGGTATACATTTTCAGCGTGAAGCTGTGTAAAAATAGTCAATTTTTCGGAAACTCTTGTTTGATTTCATTACCTCAAGTCCAACCAAGCGTTTATTATCGCATGTACTTTTATGTTTATCCTTTAACATAAAACTTGTTTAACATAACGAATTGGCATAAAACATCTTTCGTTTTTTAAATTATATTGTTCGCAAAAGACCCCCAAACAGAGATTGGCGAACTATTTTAAATTAAAAATAAGATAAGTAATTCTAAGGCCTCTAAGCTCTTAAATTATAGTATTTAATTAAAAGGTTTACTTAATTAAAAATAAATATAAATTGTAAAAATGAATTGTAAAACAATTTATGTACATATTTATCGAATATGTAAAAATGTAAAAATAAAGAAGATTATAATTTTAAATATGATTCTGAGAAATATAAATCATTGCATGCGGCCACAAAACATACTAATTTTTGTGAGAACTAACCTTCTTAATTTGAATTTACATATATTCAGATTATATTTATATATTTTGTCTAAAAAGAGAAATATTTAAAGCAGCTAGATGTTTGCAATTTTTCTGATATACTCAAAGACATTTTTAACTGGCTTTGCCAAGCTATGGGGAACCACAACAGATTCTTTGGCAGACTCTCTATTTTCCTTAGTCTGCCCTAGATGCCCTTTGGAGCTTATATTCTGGTTAAACCATCTTTCATACCAAACAAAACTTTAGAAAATAAACGTTAATTGAAAAAATTGAGTCAACCACGATTTTTTATATGGCTATGATGGAATGGTAAGCAGTCGATGGCAAGCAGTTCAGAACATTATATAACAAATTATCGTCTTTCACTGTTTCATTGTAAATTCGTAGACCAATATATATGATATTTTATAACTTAATATGACAATATGACAACTCAGCGACTTTAAAAGTTCTAAAACATTAAATAACGCTTCGACTTATATCTACATATAGAATCATATAATTAACGCTTTACCATAGAAAGTGATGTCCTAAATTCGATTAAACTTATGCAGCAAATGTAGGGGATATTAATATTGAGTTGTAACCGCGTTATAATTGAGTTTAGAAGCATGCCTCTACAGTTTAGTAACCTTGGCAACATAGAAACTATACTTTTCGTGAGGCGGGTTAAGTTACTAATGATAAGACCTTTATCCGATGGACTGTATAAAAAAACTAATAAATATTTGTATAATGCTACTAGAAAATAATAAGACATTGAATAATTAAAGTCTAAGGATAAACATATGAATCTATCTGTACCAGTGGAAATTAAGAATAATCACTTAAGTAAATTAACTACTCAATAATCTCGAATAACTTTAAATAATGTTGTGTAAGAAAACAGACAAAAAAATGTCATTTAAAATTTCTATAAAAAAATTAAAGGATATACATTGAACACACTATAAAAATCCTGAGAATAGACATAAAAATTAATGAAAATAAATATTTCAGAAATCTTGTATTTAACACGATACAACTATTATGTCATGGTGGTCATTAGAATGGTAATGTGAAAAGGAATACACGAATCGGCAGAGCATTGAACGAATAAAACAAAATAGTATACAAATATTGTTTTAGAACTTAATGCTTCGAATGAACATTTTTTGCTATTTTCTATAATTGTCGCTTTACGCTCACTAAAATTGTTTAAGTGGAAAAACAGCTTTTTTACACGGAATAATATAGTTAACTGTTCCATAAAACAATGAGATTATAGACAAAACTGTTCGGTATACATGCATATATAGTTGTGAAAGTTATTAAAATCGTAGACCTTATCGGATTTTTAGCACCGTTTTTCGCCAACTTTACAAGGCCATTACCATTAGAAATTTTTTTTATAGTCCTTTATCTATATAATCTATTCTGCAAAACTAGAACTTTTAACTACAAGGAACAGGTAAACACGACCTGAGACACCATTTTCAGGCCATTCAAACTAATTATATGCTCTAACAAATGGAAAACACCCTCAGATGGACACACCTACTTGGCAAATAATAATAAAAAACGGAAATATTAAATTAGATCCGCATAAAATGTCAGGTGGCGGGGCAATTTGAATACATAAATACTGTTACGTTTATTTTATTGCAAGATAATATAAATAATACTTTAGCATTTTAAATTATGTTAAACGATTTATTTACTATCAATATACATAAAACGAATGGTAACTTTGTTGTCTTTAGTCATTGATGACTCAAGTTGAATTAATTTTATTTGCTTAGCAATTAGTACCTAGATAGCTAATTTAAGCAGTTCTTGCACATACAAGAATATTCTACTTTAACATCATCCCCTGCTTAGCTGTGTGTTTGTTTTTTTTTTGGTCTGTGTTAATTGTTTATCTTATTTGGTAGAATTTCTTTTAAGCATATAATGTGTGTATAAAAAAATACGCAGTTTGTAAAGTTCACAGTGGGTAATTTTACTTACATTTTTTGCTGATTATTATTTTCTTTTATAACGATCAACAGATCAGTACCACCTAAAACATGATGTCATCACATTGAAAGCACTCGCCGATAGTACCAAACCAACAGCCAGTAACGACGGCTTTCACCGAAGCGAATGACATCAGTATTTTACAACAAAACAACAAATCGAGATAACTTAATACCACAAATTTGAAAAGTTCTTATTCTTGTCAAACTAGTTTTTCAATAAACCATAATGCTACCAGCTTTCATTAATTTTTCTTTTATAGTTCTTTAATATTTTACTATTTGTTCATTAAAGCATATTTGCTATAACTTTCAGCAAAATTTAAATTTTTTGTTCAATTTTATCTATCCGGTGTTAATTAACCTATAATTCCTTATGCCTAAAAGAATGTCATTTTTATGGTTATAGCCTTTTATCTTCTCATTTAGATATATATACTTTTTTGGCAATTTATATGCGAATACCTTTAATGCAGGGTTGAACTCAGTTAATGGTTTTTTAATTTAACATTGGCTACATGCAGTGTCTCAAATTATATATTATTGTTAAATATTAGTTTACGTAATTTTTGAGTGTGACTGCAATTCTATTAAAAAACGTTAATAACTTCGCGTTTAAACTTATGTCGATATGTATAATCATATACAACCATTAAATATTTTAAATTTATTAACTGCATCTGGGCACATACGAGTAAATCAATATACGTTAAGGATATTAAAAAAGGAATATAAATAAATAAAAGATAATAATAAAATGGATGTTGTAGTAAATAATAAATGTGGAGTCGTTTTAATATTTAATGAATTCATCTTGATCCATGATGTTCTGCTTAAAATAAATTTATTTTTATTTCATTTTTATTGTAGATTTAAAAAATGTATGCTGTTTGTTTGTGACTGATTTAAATGTTCCGGAAATTGTTGATTTTCGTGATAATGTCACATTATCATGCAGCTATGCCATGAGTGGACATACATTAAATTCTGTCAAATGGTATAAAGATAAAATGGAGTTCTTCAGGTAATTTAAAGGGAGTTGAAATTTTTTATTTTTTAATCAAAATTGGAATGGAAATTTATTTATACATTTTATGCATTATCTGGGAAATAAGTCAGGAGGATTGATAATAAAATTACAGAGGTAAAAAAAGGTGTGCAATAGCCTAAAAGAAAAAGTAAATTAAGTAATTTAAAATAAATATAATCAATCAAAATGTTAATTTTAATCACATGCGTTATATGGTTACTAAAAAGTTATATTTAGGAAATGAAGTACTGAAGAACAGGGTTATTTATTCCTGATATTGTATTGATAAAATACGTAGCCGAAAAAATATAGAATCAATAGGAGTTGTGCCTTAGTACCGCCCACTGAAATTAAAGAGATTCAGCAAATTTCGAGAATTGTTTTGGATTTTCAAACTTTATCGATAATTTAATTCGAAATGCAAAAATAAAATTAAGCTGCGTCAAGTTAAGGTGCCCCTGTAGGTCAGGAGGTAGTGTACTAGCTTGTAAATATGGGGGTTGTGGGTTCGATTCCCAACGAAGACCTTGGTTTTTTTCACTACAAAAGATAAAAATTGACTGTCGGTGGAGCTGCTCAGCGATGAAGGCATAGTCACTGGTCGCTGTTGCTGTCTTTATACGGCAGTTAATTTCCGACTATCCTTCTGCTTTCACCACCTGTTTCATCTCTTCTCTATCCCTTTCCTGAAGAAGGTAGCACGGTACTTGACTAACTAGGCATTGTTGCCTGAAGTGCTACTTCTCTTTAAAAAAAAAAAAAAAAAAAAAAAGAACTAAATATATTTTTATTTGAGTATGGTTTTCCGTCGAGCCTCGTCAAATTTGGTTTGGAACAAACCGATTTCGGCTATTTGCCATCTTCAGTTTTCTCTGTGTACTGATTTAAGCAGATATCAACTAAATATATACCGTGAACGTAGCATGACTGAGAAACATATAGTTTTAATTTTTTTTTCATAGTAGTAATATATAGTGCTATTTTATAAGTAACACCTTTAGTAATGTGACAATTTAGTAGTTAAAAACATATTTAAATAAGGAGCTTTGCCGCAAACTTCAAGCTAATTTCTTCATGATAGTGGCTCAATGAAAATGGTGTGCTATCACTGAGAGTAAAAAGTAAATTTGTTTGCTTTATTTATTATTATAGCACACCGGATCCATACTTTATATAACATTTCTGCTGAGAAAAAAATTGAGTAAAATATTAACTAATAAAGCCTACAGTATTGCCAATTATAATAACAATACAACTAAGTGCTTCGAGACGCCAACTGATTTTCTGAATTCTTTGAGGCACTATATTGTAAATAAAAATGGTATCTATTAATGAAAAAATATTACGGCAGCATTGAGAATTAAAAAAAAATTATTGAATATTTAATTCTATTTTGATAAATTCGACTTTTTTTCGAAGACGTGTCCATGAATAAAGTTAACGCAAAGCGAAACTATTTTCGCAATCAGGCCAAGCCAGATCATGGAGGTTTTTACTATTATTTTTTGAAAACCTTAAAATATTTTATAAGTATTAAAACTAAATGGGAATTTTAGAAGAGTTCGCATGCCTTAACCAGCATGCGTTTCGTCCTTTGCTTTGCATTATATTTAGTCAACTGCACATTAAAAACTCAGTATGAAAACTGTTAAATTTTTATTAAATTCTGAAGCATTTATTTTTCAATTATTAAGTTCTATAACGCGCAACTACTAAATTTTAAATGCTTTTCTCTGTAAAGGAGCATTTGGCATTTTTCTCTTTTATATGGTTTCATTTGTGGCGTTGATTGTGGTTAAAAAATTAAAAGGAATTTAATTAATATAAAAATTTATTAATTAATACGCACAGGCTTTTAAAATATATAAACTTTAGTCATCAATATACATAAGTGCATATAAATTTATATATATATATATATGTATAATTTAATAAAGCAATTTAATTTTTGTAGATACTCACCAATGACACATCCTGTTTATATAAAATTTCCAGTTGTGGGCGTACATATGCCAGATGGTAAATACTTTTGCAACGAATCATCATGTAGAGTAGAACTTAGTATGTTGAGTGCAAAATCATCGGGTGTTTACAAATGCGAAGTGTCAGGAGATGCACCAAATTTTCAATTGGCAGCAAAGGAGGACAATATGACTGTAGCAGGTGCGTGATCATAAATAATTCGAAATTACAAAACAAAATATTTGAATCTGAAAAGTATTTTTTTATTATTTTAGCTCTACCTCAAAGTGATCCATTAATAGAAAGCTTTAATCCTATGTACCGTATGGAAGATTATCTAAGTGCCATTTGTACCTCAGATTATTCCAGTCTACCTACCAGATTAACTTGGTTTATTAATGGTGAACAGGTAAATTAAACCGTTACCACTCTCTACTGCTCTGTCTTTTGGTATACTTTTAAAAATAAAAAAAAAATATTTATTATCGGTTCACAAAATAGTCTTTTTGCAGTATGGATCGATTTAAAGGAAATACTGATTAAATTAGAATTATTGTAATATTTTGCTCATGATATTTTTTTTATTTATTTAGTATTTTTATTGCTTAAACGTAATTGATCATATTAATTTTTTTTTCTTAAATTACTGCAGGCTTCTTTGGGAGAATTACAACCAAATGTTGACACCAGCATTTCAGCTCATGGCTACATTTTAAGACGGCAAAAATTGCAAGTACATTTTTATTTAAGTGGTCCGCGTTTTTATCAGGCTGGTAAAATTTTACAATTGAAATGCATAGCAGAGATTGAAAATTTTTCAGAATTAACACGTGAAACATCCTTGAATGCTGCTCTAATACCTTACGACAATTTAAATAATCAAATGCTTATACATGCTGGAACAAATGGTAAGTGTCGTAGCTTCAAATTTTTTGCTTTTTTCTATAAATTATGAACATGTAAACAATTTCTTTTTTATAAATGGTTTTACAAACAATTTTATGTGTCAAATAAAGTTTTTTAACAACATTTTTTTCAGGTCATAAGTCTAAATCTTTACGCGTTAGTTTTCAAAGTCTTTATTTCTCTAAAATGTAAAATTATTTAAAATTTATAACTTTTAAAAGACCTGCGATTTATTAGAAATACACTCACAGTATATATCGCCGGTAATATGTTTTTCCATAATTTGATGAAATGCTATCAAAGGCGAAATTAAATATATTAATTTCACTTTGTGCGCAAAAGGTTTATTAGCAGCTCAATGTGTGCCAAATCAAAATTTTTATTCCTTACATTGATGTAATAAGATATAAAATTCAAAAGCAAAAAATTGCCCGGTTCAATTTTGGCTTGTTGTTGTAGAATAGTAAGACCCTGAATATATGACGATTTGTTTTGAGCGACAAAAATTGTTTTCTCAAAGGTATTGGGATCACAACGGAATAAGTAATTGCTATGAAGTATCCACAAGTCATAATATCTTCACTCTGTTCAAATTTCGTGATGTTGGCTACAATCATACCTCATACTACTACGGTGTTGGAAAAAAATGTTTTGGGAATAACTTTGCATTAGATTTACATGATAACAAATTTGCTGTTGTCATTTTCATTAATGTACGAAATGCTGCCAATAGATACAATACAATACATATTGTATGTTATATTCTGGTAATTTTAAAATTTATGCAACATTTTTTGTAGCATGTTTTTAATTGAAAAATGTTTCCAGCAATATTTTCTTTTCCAGCGAAGTAATATGAGCTGTGTGTACTTTTCCGGGTATTACTATCTACAGTGGAGAATCCTGTTCAGTTGCTCTAAAGTTTTCGAAAATTTTAACAGAGAACTGAGCTTCAGAAGTGAAACATAATCTAAACAAAACAATAAAGGGTTTTTCAACACGTAGTTTGTTTTCTAAAACAAACTAATTAATTTTGATTAAGATGAATAAAATGTTTATTGTATTACCAAGTTTGGCAAATAATGAATGCAAAATGATATCTGGCAAATGTCGACTACGACCACGCCGACAGATGTTGATCTTTTCATTAAAGTTTTTAATCACTTTTTGGCAAAAGGGCGGTCTTATTTCATTAATTACATCACGACTTTTTAAGTTTTAAACCTAAAGTGGATTCTATTGCTCTGTTCTTAACATAGCCCTACAACAAATACTCCAATGGTATTAAATCACATGATGTAACTGGCCACTTAACTGCTCATTGTCGTGAAATTATGCGATCGGGGAGTTTGGTTTCCAATAAACTTATCGTTTCATTGGCCCTGTGACATGTAGCACTCTCCAGTGGAAACCACATGTTAGTGATATCCACGTCGTCAACAATAGGTTGTTAGCCACTCGCGATAGCGTGATCTATTGATCTTTATTGCATTTTCAGCCTCTTCTTCGAAAAAAAACGCCCCAATCCACACCCCAAAATGCCTTCTCCAGACCAGATAGCGCACCATACAGCGACACGTTGCGCACACAAAGGTTTTTAAATAATCGCTCCAGGATTTTCAAAAATGGTTTTTTCAGAATATGATTTGAATGAATTGAGCTAATCTACGGCTTCAACACTATGGCCCATGGCTGCGCTGTTTAGAGGTACACGACCCGGTCAAACACGTGTGCTGTCTGCATATTTTGTACCGAGCCTGTCGACTTAAATTTATCAAAATTCTTAATAGCGGGCTCAGAAGGACGACTGGGTTGTCCGAAAATATTACGGATTTTATGAAATGTAACTTTAACAAAACCACCATTTTCAGAGTCGATTTTAATTGTTTTAGTGCAAATTTCGTGCGCAATTTAATTCATTGAAACAATTTCCAATGCATCTACTACGAATATATAAAAAAACTAAATGTCAAAATTATCATATTGTTGGTATTGTCACAATCGAAACACAAAATTCTTGTTTAAAAACCCGATAGTTTCTAAAAAATTAAAACTTTACGGTATTTTTTTTTTTCTTTTAAGATTTCAAAACATACACTTTACATTTCTCTCATGTACTATATCTGATATAATTGTTTGCAAAGAAATATACTTTCTAAAGTGGCTACAGCCCTACAACGAAAAGGAAAGACCATTCTTTCGAGACCTATGGGATGGGTGCGTTTAATTTTTTGTATATTTTGTGCTCATGAACAAGAACAATACAAAGTTTAATGGCACAACCATTCTCAGTGTTTCTGTTTTGTTTTTGCTTTATTCACTACAAAGAATAAAATAGAAGAAAATATTACGTTTTATAAATTTCATATTCTGATATTTAATCTAGTTTTGTTTTTAAAAAACACTTGGAATTTTTCTTTTATTTTTAATTTAATTTTTTTACAGGGGGAATATCGTCCAGCACATTGACACCAACAAATGACAACACAATCATCTTAAATATTGTTATGGTGATATTTTCAACAATTTTAAGTTCATATACATTATGATCTACTCAAATTATAAAGTCATTTGTTAAAATAACAAGTTATTTTTAAAATAATTTGATGAATGCTGTAGTAATAGTGTAGGGAAAGATAAAAGCAAAATAGAACTCTAGTTTAAGCAGCACTGCGATGAAAACAGGAAATGGATGTAAAAGTCTGAGTATAAGATGTTAAAATAGCGAAGATAAACACAACTGAATGCAAGAAACCAACAACAACAACAACAACAACAAAAGCATGTAAGAAAGAAGTTACTATATCATATTAGTTAGTCTCTTAATAAAGAACAGCAAAAAAATAAGCAAATAAAACATAAATAGATATTAAGAAAACTCAAGTAAGTTTTAGTTGCTTACACACAAAAAAAGAGAATATTAAGTTTTATGAAATAAAACCACAGAGAAAGAAAAAAACCTTTTTTTCAGTTACAGTTTTTGTTTTAAATATTTTAAATAATTTAATGTAAATATTATTATTATCATCATCGTCATTCTAACAGGAAATCAATATAAGAGAAAAACTAATGAAAAAATATAAAATATGTGTAGTTTAAATTAAATATGAGAATAAGAAAATCGTAAATATTTAAATAAATTTAAATTTAAAATTAAAGACGTAAGTTATATGAACAGCATAAAATTCAAAAAAGAATTAAATTCTTATTTTGCCATTTAAATAAATTCAGAATAATAAGTAAATTAAAAACCACTAAATAAACTGAATATAAATATTTTTAATAATAATAGTTTAACGTAACGAATATTGTGTTTTAAACACTGGTTAGTTATTATTTTATTAATAAAAAACAATATGAAAAGACTCAAAATTACACAAAAAAAATAAATAGTGACTAATAACTGCCATTTTTTTTTAAATTATATATGTTTTTCAAACGAATTTAAAACAAAGTTGTTTTGCTTCAATTACTGCCATAAACGAATTTTCAGCAAATTTATATTTTACAATTTTTTACCTTAATATTTAGTATAATTTGTTCTTTTTTTTAGTTTTTACCCTTTAAACACTTAAACTGAATATCAGGTACTTAAAAATATTTTATTAGTAATATCTGTTAAATAAGTATAAAAATTATTAAGAAAAAAATGAAATAAAAAATTAAAACTCGTTTATTGTAAATGCTCGAATGACTTTTCAGTACACAGCAAATTTGATGAAATTTAATATTTAAGTGTGAAAGCCAAGTGTCCAACTCTGACTTTATTGGATTAATATCTTAAGATAAACTTTTTTACTCTTTTTCTTTCTTTCAATTTTTGCTTGAAGTAACGAACTGAATTTTCCTTATGTCTTCTATTTTGCATTTTAGTTTTTGCTCGTTTGTTATACGTTAAAGCATTTTAACTACTGAAGGATCAATTAGTCGATTTAACCATAAATAAGGTGCCCCTGTAGGCTAGCAGGTAGTGAACTAGCTTGTCAGTATGGGGGTTGTGGGTTCGATTCCCAACGAAGACCTTGTTTTTTTTCACTACAAAAATAAAAATTGACTGTCGGTGGGGCTGCTCAGCGATGAAGGCATAGTCACTGGTCACTGTGCTGTCTTTATACGGCAGTTAATTTCCGACTATACTTCTATTTTCACTACCTGTTTCATCTATTCTTTATCCCTTTCCTAAATAGTGTAGCACGGTACTTGACTAACTAGGCATTGTTGCCTGAAGTGCTACTTCTCTAACAAAAAAAAAACCTTAAATAAGAAACACTAATATTATTTGTTTTCGACACCTTTCGCTTCAAATTGATTTTAGATGCTGTCAATAACACACATGTGGAGTTTCATTTATTTATTTGATACTAAGGTCCAACAGAACATTAATATTTTAGATGAGCCTGCCCATGATCCTATGATTAAGGGTAGCCAGGGCTATATGTTTCATACTCTTTCGGGCATCATTTGCAGGCATCATCTTTTATTTGGAAAATACTCCGTCTCAGTCACCTGTTAATAAAACAGTTTCAAGCTGACGGGAACTCCTAACGAGGTGTGACTAGTCCTTCCATCTCTTTTTAACGTATTTTGTCCATCGCTTTACGATAAAAAAAGTTAGATTTCATTAAATTCCAGTTATGGAAAAATGTTCATTAACACAAGCCTGCAGCAATATATACCCTTTCGCATGTCAATGCGAAAAGGTATACATAACACTTCTAGCTACATAGTCATTTATTTCCACACCCTTGACGTACAAGTCAACAATTAAATATATATTATTGTAAAATTTATTTTAAGCCTAAATTGTTTTTTTTTTGTTTTTTTTTTGGAAAAGTGCTCAGAGCCTAGATAGACTGGCTTAAGGAAATTTATTGTATTCATAACTGAAAGGTAAATATTTAGCTGAATGAAATTTCCTTTCTCTTAAAAGTTACAAAAGAAGCTACTTCTGCAGAAAGCAAGATTTACATATCAATGAAATCTTTCCTTACAATAAATACCTATCAGCCTTAGGTCATCGCACATTGGTTTGAAAACGTTTTTTTTTAATTCCTAGCTGCCTTCATGAACTAGTTAAGATATCTTAATGAAATTTTATAGAGGCCAAGCAGAGATATTCGTTAGTGAAGTTTCATGTAGTGTTTCGTTTCAGTTTTACGCAGAATGTGTTCAAACACATTTTTGATTTTTACATGCTCTTTATACGAGTAGATGATTTCAGAGGAAATCTTATAATTTCTAAATAAACAATTTATTAAAATTTTTTATGCGTCACTTTCTTAAGATGTGATTTACCTTTAAAACTGTAACTTTCACGTTAATGTGGTTGTTTAAGAAAAAAAGTATAGAATTTGCATTGTCAGAAAATCTAAACTAATCGAGATATTCTTGGAAATCCTCAAAGCAATAAAAATAATAGAGCCTTTAATGAAATGACAAAAAAAATATTTTTTTTTTATTTTAGCAAATAAATAAATGTTTTTTTAACACATAAATTCCTTGAGCGGAGAAAAAGGTTCAAAAATTTTTTTTAGAAAACTGGTTACGCTGGCTTTACTAACTACAGGACTATCAAATCCTTTTTGGAGTATGTATCCAAGATACAGTGCTTTGATAAACTGTTTACTTATTTTCAATCTGTGCATCACACTCGGAGGAATTTTTATATAAGTTTTGTTTCAAAATTGGCTTTATTTGTATTTGCTATACGTTGTATTTAAATTGGTTCAAAAAAATTTACTAGTACCGAAGTAAGTTTCAATTATATAAGAAAAAACTATATCACCTTTTTGAGGAAAATTCTAAAAAAACGGCAATTTAAACATTTTTTCAATTCAGAGAATTGTAAATTTTTAACCAAGAACAAAACTTACTACTCTTCTATTGTAAATTTTATCAAAGATATCACTAATATCTTAAAATGGTAATCCAAATGGTAATAAATAAATAGTAAATTAAGGTCGGTAAAAAATTAGAAAAAAAAGTGTTTTAATCTGATTTCCCCCAAAACTGAAAGAAACTGTGCAATAAATAAAGTTTTTATGGCATTTTCAAAAAAGCTTTATGTACGAGGTACTCAACTTTGGGGGCATACCCATTATCTTAGGAAGCTGATAGTCTGCAATTTCATTCACAAATACCAGTGCTTTGAAATTCCATCACGATATTTTAGGTTCTTCTTGAGATATCGAATTATTTCCAAAAAAAAATCCGTTTTCAAATTCCTGTGCGCCGAAATGAGTCCTTTATTTTCATTTGTTCATATTCCGTGGTAGTGCAGAAAATCGATATTTGTTTAAAATAGAAAAAATAGTGAAATAGAATTCATGACTAAATGACGCAGTCGGTTAGAGATCACTTTTAAGATCTTTTTATCACTGATAGCAGTTCCCGTTTCAATTTTTAAAATTATAAAAAACTTTTAAATATTCTGATAATAAATTTTTAAAAAAGGTTTTTCCTACGCTTAACAACTAATTTAGTCAGTGTGGTACACTTTGTAGCTTCAAAATACAAACAATTTGCACATAATTTTGTTACATGCACAGTTGTAAAATAAACTTTAAAAAATTCATGTTTGTTGTAAATTTTTTAATTTTTTTTTCAATATTTTTTTTTACATTTCCTTTAAAAACACTTTTTGCATATATATGTTGTAAAATATTTTCAAAAAATTTTTATATTTGATATTAAAACTATTTAAACACCTAAAGCACACATTTCTATAAAGTTGTTTCATTAAAACAAAAAGAAACAAATAAAAAATTGCACTTAAAATGGAAATAAAAATTAAGTTAAATTAATTGTAAAAATAAAAATTTATTAATTGCTTAAAAAATATATAAATTATTTAAGATTAAAATAGAAACAACTTAAAAAGTAAAAATAGCATTAAGCTCTTTAATAGTTGGTAAAATAAAATAAAACAAAACAAAGCAAACAAATAAACAAATAAAGAAAAAAATAAAACAAGTTCAAATGTGTTTTTATTAAAACTAGTTGTAAACAACGAAGGAGAAACTGGCCTCAATTTGCCCTTAACTTGTTTAATGGGGATAAAAATTTTATTATTTTTGCTGTATGCTACTGCACAAATGCAAGTTCGTCAGTAACACTTCAATAAATCAAATACATGGAATTAAAAAATATATTGCCTTTGTTAAGCATTTCAGTAGAGGTGAAGTTGAAACAAACAAAAACGAAATAGCAATTTGAAACTTGTGAAGTTTATATTACAAAACATAAACATCATGGTAAACTGATTTTTTTGAAGAAAAATATAATATTTACCTCTTGATTTCTTAGAACAATTTGTCTAAAAACTATAACCAATAGGAGTGATGTCGCCAACTACAAAGGTATTGCTAAACTTAGCGAAACCTGGGATTTTCGTTATGTATCGTGAATCATACATGTGGTATCTATCATATCTTTCACGAAAACTCCAATTTTTCTCAGTAATGGTTTTCACGAAACATCATCTCGAGAAACTAAAATGTTAATTTCCTACCAAGATCAGGCATTGTGAAGAAACAATTTCTTCTTCAATAAAATAAGAAACAATTTTCAATCGAATCCAAGAACTTTCTATAAGTTTGTCAACTTTAAAAAAAGTCAATGGTGTTTTCCCATGTTATGAAGTATACAAATTTTGAATCGGATGATGCGATATTCTAATAAAAATTTTGATGAATCCAACCCTTATCAACTATCAGAGATGACATATCGAGCTATAGCAATTCCATTTCTTCATGAATAAACAGTTTTAAACTGTTTGAAAAGCTTAAATTTTCATATAAAAATATGATGTCGATGGTATTCCGAGTTGCATACTTAACCACTGTTATAGCACTGGCAAAACGTTTTACAATAATGTATAGCATATCATTCAAATTTGGTTATTTTCCTAAAATGTGGAAGAATTCTTTTATTATTCCATTATTTAAATCTGATTGTAGGAATAAGGTTGCCAACCACAGAGGTATTGCGAAATTTAGCGCTATTCCTAAATTTTTTGAGAGAATTGTTGCTGATCATCTTTCCCATTAAGTATGGTCTGTATTGGTTCCTGCTCAATATGGTGTTAGAAGGGATTGTTCACCTGTTACTAATCTTTTGGAATTAACAACGCTAATTAATCGGGGATTTAATGAAAACAAACTAATGTTACTTGCAACAACTTTAGTAAGGCGTTTCACAGTCAACCACAAACTTCTGATAAGGAAACTTGACCTTATGGGATTCACTAACAATTGCCTTACGTGGATTAATTCACATCTGTCAAACAGAATTTAAAACGTTAATTTTAATACGCTACTTCCTTAGTAATTTTTTTTTCATCTGGTGTGCCGCAGTTAGCCATCTGAGTCCTTTATTGCTTTCCTTGTTTATTATTGATCTACCTGATGTCATTAAAAACTCAAACATTCTGTTGTGTGTAACCGACATGAAGATATCTCAAACATATAATCATCACGCTGATCATAATCTCCTGCAAAAGGTCTTTGATGCATGTGGTTCCTAGTTTAATATTAATCTCATGGTGCTGAGCCTTACATAGCGCAAATACGTGTGTTTTTCCGAAGATGTCACATAAATATGCAATTTATTTTAAACGGCTAAGAACTTGAACTGATTTTAGTTTCAGATCTCGTTATGTTACTTGATGCTAAGTTAAATTTCGGACAGAATATTTCGTTAGCTACTAACAAAGTACGTACAATTACTGGATTTTTAAAACGCTCGCCGTAGGAGTTTAGTGACCCATATGCCCCAAAACATCTTTGTACTTCTCTTGGCAGACCTATTCGGGAATATGGCTCAGTAATTTGGAATCGAATTTATAAAGTCCATAGTAATATCATGGAATCAGTTCAAAATTAGTTCTTGCTATTTTATCTTCAGGGCGTACAATGCAATCCCTTCATTCTAACATCCTACAGTAGTAGACTCGCTCTAGTAAAGCTGCCAACTCTAAAAAGCCAAAGAATAATGTTAAATGTCATTTTTGTTTAAAAATTTATAAAAGTTCAGATATGTTGATTAGCAATATTTCAATTAATGTTCCATTTCTACGCTTTATTTTAATCTATCGGTAATTAAAGTATTCAGATTAAATTATGCTCACTTTGGCCCGTTTCTGCGAGTATGCAGTGAGGTTAATAAATTTTATGAGCAAATTGATTTTGCCTAAAACGTTAATGCTGTTAAATATTATCCTACTTTATATTTGAATAACTAAATTTCGGTTTTATGTACTATTATTATTTACTGTTTTAATGTCTGTAAGGGCCTTGAGTCGATAGACTCAATATAAATAAATAAATATTCTGAGTCTACTGTATTTAAGCTAGAAAATCCAGCTGAAAGTAAAACTAGCTGATAAGCTCATTGCCTCATTAACTAACGTATGTAATGCGTTCTCAATGAATAAGTGTACATCGGCATTGCATCATAGAGTAGTCATACGACTAACTTAATCTTGTAATTATTATCTAGAGCAACATCTAATCTGACAAGCTTTTTATGCCTATAATCTATTGACTTGGTAATTGGTCATGTTTTCGTCTGTGATTTCATCAATGTAAACGCACGTTAATTATTTTTTATAGTCCATTACGATTGAATAGATGCAGACATGTATAAACCTTTTGTAACATATCTTTGAATAATTTAATTGCTCGGGGTCAATATTTATCAATTAGCCATAGAAACCTACTCCGGATATAAATTTGGAATCCAAGATTCACAAAAATAACGTATTAAAAAATTGTCAAGTGAACTATGGAGAGGCGAATAAATAGGTACATCTTAAAGGCCTTGAATTTAGAAAGGTGACGATAACAATATTTTAATTAATTTCATTCATCTTCTTCTATATATATATAAAAATTAAGCCCAAAATAGGTGTCCGTTGCTTGCCAGTGTTTGACGAGATGCGCCATCGGATTTCCACCAAACTTTCACAGTACCTTCGCAATGGTCGTTCGCTAGTTTGTGTCTTTGCTTCCTGCGTTTACATACAATAGTGCGTCCATAGTGCGTGTTTGAAACAAGACAAATTTTTCAAAAAAATTAATTTTTTTTTCATTGAATACTTCGACTCAATGTTTTGTATCAAATGAAATGAGTGTTTTCGTTTGTACGTTGCTGTGTGTGTGCGTGTGCTTGCACAGAATGCGACGGCAGTACAAATCAAAATATGCTCATGTTTATAGCAAATGGATGTGCAAACAAATAGAAAATTTTGTTTTCCACATTTTGTTGTATTTTGTGTGTGTGTGTAATTTACGTGCTCAATTGCAAAATGATCCATCATCCGAATGTTTTTCAAAGCGATTGTTAGATATTAGGAATGGCGCAATTCCAATTGACCCCACCACAAAAATGATCACACTTCCAGATAATTTTTGTCACTTTGCACAATCAGGAATTGGTCACAAACGTATTTCCCGGTATTGCACAAAATTTTAAAAAACCATGATTGGTTGGGGGAAAGAGCTATCTTAGCTGCGAAAAACGCAGATGTTTCGGATATCAATGTTACAATTTTGAACGACATTCCCGGGGAAATTTTTACCTACAAATCGGTTGACTCTGTTACCAATCAAGACGATGTTGTAAATTATCCAGTCGAATTTTAAAATTCGCTTGGGTTACCTGAACTGCCGCCCCACCGCCTACAAGTTGCTGCTCCAATTATTTTGCTTAGAAATATCTGCCAGCCACAACTTTGCAATGGGACACGTTTAGTCATGAAAATGTAAATGGAGCAGAAATTTTAAAAGGAAAATATAAGGGTGAGGATGTGCTGATACCACAAATTACTATGATTCCTCCAGATTTGCCGTTTGATTTTAAATGGCTTCAGTTCCGCTGTTAAATGATCCCTGTTCTTCGCACGGTCAATTATATGTATCATGTTCAGGTGTTAATCAACCAACTGCCCTGTTTGGCTATACCGCGAACCAAAATCAATCGAAGAATGTCGTATATGTAACAGAATTGCAATAGAATAAGACGTATTATATAAGCACACAAAAATATTGTATTGTGAAAAATATAAAATTATTAAAAAAAACATAAAAACGAAAAAAAAAGAAATTGTGTTCTTTCTGATTAATTTTCTTAAATGATTGAATTTTTTGGCACACAAATGACTTGCAAAGCAGTCACGGGTACGCTAGTTATATATATATTAGTTTAATAGGACATGAACAATTTCTAGTTGTATAGTTGTTTTTTTTCTAACTACCTTCCGACAGATTTTGCTTTTTTACTGTCAGTAACGCAAAAGCTCTTAAATAGCATAGGGTAGATGTAATCTATAACTAATTTTATTCACATAAATTTTTAGCTTTCTTTAAACGTTTTATGGGAATATTTTTGAACTTCCATGAAATACATATGTACATATACATATGCACATATGCATATCATATACATATACATTTTTTTTAATTAAAACCATAACGAGAAAATGAGTTAATGATGATAATAATATGTAATTACTAGTTTTTTATTATTAAGCACTAGCTCTTTTTTTTATAAAAAATTTTAAATTTTATTTTTCATTTTATTTCAATATTTTGCCAAACCATTGGTTGGCATCTTCAAGATAAACAAAAAATATGTAGAAATAATTAATTAAAATTGAAAAAATTTATTGATTATGTATGTATGTATGTATAGTTATAAACAATTTTTACTAATAAAAGACTAATAATTACATATTAAAAAGATCAAATAACTATAATTATTATATAGATGATAATAATATATTATGTGTTCCCTTTTTGAGTGTAAGTGCGGATAATTTATTATAATTTATAGGGCAGAGAAAATTATTCTACACTGTCGTTAAATTTGCGTAGATAAAGATTTGGACGATACTTCTATTCTTGTGAAAAAGTAATAGTTTTTAGGTTCAATAAATGTGGAATGCGTTTATCAGATTTTAATAATAGTAACTTTAGGTTGAAAATGAGAAAATCTGTTTTCTATAAAAGAGAACTTTAATTCTCTTAATTTTAATTATTTACTGCGAAAAAGCTGAAAATTGTTATTTACTGCGAAAAAGCTATAGTTAGATCTTTTATGTTTACGATTTGTTCTTTTGAGCTTAGTCGTAATGGTTAATTTTAAATTTCTTTTTCCTTCAGATTTTCCTTCTTACCGCTGCACAGTGGTTTGAAAAGTTTTTTGTTTTGGAAATAGTTCGGTAGTTTGTGAACCACTTAAAATATCCTAATGATATGTCAGACAGGCTAAGCAAAAGCAATTTCTGAAGCGAAGTTGTGGATGATCGCCCCATAAGAGTGCCTCAGCGATAAAATTGTTTGGAAATGTCATTTAAAGTTTATTTATTACTAAACTGTTAAGAGTTTTAAAATAAGTAGACCTTGAAAATATCTACAAAAAAATGTGCGTTCATAGTTGCATGAATATGTCACACCATTTAATTTGGAAGAAAATCAAACTAAAATTTCTTTTTAAATTTTAGCGGGTTTTTTAAGATTTTCCCTAAAAAGGTGGTATGGTTTTTTTACTTATATAACTTAAACTTACTTGGGTGCTAGTAACTATTTTTAGACTATGTTAAAGACAACCGATAGAAAATGCAAACAAAAGAAAAATTTCGTCAAAAGTTGTAACAGTTCACCCTATCCAAACATAGCCAATTTTGAAACAAAATTTATGAATTACATCTAAATTCCTCGGAGATCAAAATACCGATTGAATAGAAGTAAACAAATTATTATTAAGCTCCATATCTTGGCTACATAGTCCAAAAAGTATTTGACAAAGTCAGCGTGGCAAGTTTTATAAAAGAAAAAAACATTTTTTCTCCATTTAAGGAATTTATGTGTTGAATTAAAAAAAAATTTAAGAAATATTTTAAGTTTTAAGTTGCTCCTATGCATATATTGTTCCAAAATTTTATAAGAATATCTCGATCCAATCTGATTTTCTGGCAACTCAAACCCTATATTTTATTTTTCAAGCAACCACTTAATCGTGAAATTTTCAGTTTTAAAGATAAATGACATCTAAAAAATGCGACCCATAAAAAATGTTAAAAATTGTTAATCTAGATATCATAAGATTTCTGTTGATATATCTATTTTCAAACCACTGTGCGCTGCACAAAATGCAAATACCTTAATTTTTTTCATAATGAAAATTATCGTGATGTGTCTAATAATCAAACAATAAAAAAAATTTATTGGATAGAACTTAAAAAGTTTGAAATTATTTTATTGATTTTTTATAGTTTCTCCAACTGTCAACTAAACGCAACTCATTTATTTTTACTATTTGTTTGTGAGTTACTTTTCCCTTGCTGTGTGATATAAAAATGCATTTATTTGAAAAAGAAATTTGAATAGAAATATTAATTTATCGCTTGATTTGGTAAATCAGCCTTGCATGACTTATTTAAATAATAACTAAATGTTTGAGCTTCAATTTACTTAAAATGGATAATTACAATTTTATTTTAAATTGATAGAAATCTAACTTATATTGTGGTACATATTACAAATTGGTATCTTAAATCGACTAGCCTGAAGAGTTTGATGTATTCAAATCTTAATTCTTTAATTAAGTTTTTTGTAATTTGCGACGAGGTCAAGTTTGTGCATACTAATTTAAACATAAAAGTCTCAATAATATTAAAAAAACGGGTTATTTACTTTGTAAAAATAATTTGTTGAAAATATTTGATTGTGGTCCCAACATTTATTTCTTTTTATATGAAATTAAGCAACTTACTGAAAAGCTACATAATTGGACGAAAATTTTCTGTTGTTGAAGGAGACTTCTTCAGGCGTATCACAAGGAAGCATTCTTGGACCAGTTTTATATTTGATATATACCTGCCATATGCCTGTAAGTGAAACTGTCCACACTTCTACGTTTGCTGATGATACAGCGTGTCTAAGTTCGCACGAAAACTCCTATCAAGCCTCCATAAATCTTCAGCAACATATAACTCAGTTGTAGTTGTGGTTAAAATTATGAAGAATTAAAGTGAACGTTCAAAAGTGCATCCATGTGACCTTCACCCTGCGAAGAGATAATTGTTCACCCGTTCGAATCAATAATCACATTGTTCCTCACCATAGTTATGTGATATATCTTGGTTTACGTCTTGATCGTCGCCGTACATGGAAACATCATATTGACTCAAAGCTAACACAAATGAAACTTAAGCTAGATTGTAAGCTTCTAATTTACAAGAGTATTTTGAAACCAATATGGTCTTACGGAATCCAACTTTGGGGCACTGCCTCAGCTTCAAATGTGGATAGAATTCAACGTGGACAGAATAACATTTTACGGTTGATAACTTCCGCCCCATGGTACATCAGAAATTCAAACATACATTGTGATTTAGACATACATCAAATACGCAGGCAAAAATACTTAATGAAGCTTTAAGACCATCCTAATCCCCTTGCTCGCAATATCTTGGATTATAGTGGACGTAGCCGATTAAAAAAGAGGGATACCGCAGCTTTAATCCTCAATGCTACAGATGACACATCTTAGAAATATTTGTTTTGTTTTTTTTTAATGTCAATTTTTTTACCCAAAAGGTTAGTTCTGACATGGTCGGGACTAATGTAACTTTTTTTTAGAATTTAAGATTTTAAAACTTATTGCTAGTTCAGTTTCTTGAAGATACAATAAATAATTATTGAAGAAACAAAACGAAAAAATATGAAATTAAAATTTATGTGCCAATAATTTTGATAAATTTGAGGGCTGTCGTTACATACACAATAATTGCAGAAAAATTGACGAAATGTTTGCAGAGGAGAGTAAAATTACCTTTTGGAAATTTTGAAAAAATTTCACGTTTTATATGACTGAAATAACTACTTTTATAATATGGCGCAATATACCACGAAGGTAAAAGCAATCAGTACAAATAAAAAAATAATTTTTATGATGCTTTTTACATATTTTTTCCCATCAGTTTTCATTTAAAACATTTTATTCTAGATTTTTATATGATTACTTTTAATGATATCAAAGATCTAACATGTCACCAGCTGATCATTTGTGAATATTCTTAGGAGGTAAGATTTAACCCGATGGTGGTCAAACCACTGGGGTGATATGATGCGTGCGCTCGCGCCCTAGGAAGCCGAAGACATAATTCTAGCAACAGATCATTCCTAGTTTAAATATCGGAGGTTTCGGAGCAGGGCCGCCAACCTGCACTTCTTGCTGAAAAGTTGGAGACTAACCAACTCCTGGCCGAAAACACATGGCAAACATGCTGTGTAAGCCATAACCAGACGGTGGATTATACCACTATGTATGAAATGTAGCGTCATCCTCGCCCTATAAGGCCTTAAGATACGTATACCCTGCAGTCACTCCTAGTTGCAACTTCAGGAGCTCGGAATAGGGAAATACACTTCACTCCTTGCTCAAGAGTTAGAGACTATCCAACTCTTGGCCCAGAACGCCTGAAGCTTAATAAAATTTAAAAACCCAACCGCAATCATGCTCACTGAACCTGGACCGTTCATTGTGTTCATTGTCAAACGAGGGCCTCGAAACCACCACGATACTCCCGAAAGGCCTACCTAAATAATCAGTCAGAGAACAGCTAAAACCCTAAAAAGACAAATAGCTGAACTCTAGGGCTTTACTGTTTCCCGTGGAAATATAGTGGAGTTGTTCAGTTGGCTCCTGCTAGCCTTGAAAGAGCTGGGCTTCCTTTTACCCCCGCTGACACATGTAATGCCGGTAAAATACCGTTAAAACATAGCAATGTACCCCCGGTGGGAAGGGGGGGGGCATGAAAGTGATGCGCGATTTGATATACATCTGTACCTGGCAGTTAGCCCCAACCAGATGGTGGTCAAACCACTGTGAATTATATGCAGCGCCATTCTCGCCCTAGAAGGCCTTCGAACCGTGCATTCTCCGGTCACTCCTAGTTGCAATTTCAAAAGCTCGAAGTAGGTCGCAGCCTTTACTCCTTTCTAAAGAATTGAAGACAATCCAGCTCCTGGTCCACAATGCATGAAGCTTAATATAATTAAGAACACGACGGCATTCATAGTCACTGGACCTAAACCATTCATTGTGTTCATTGTAAATGATCCGACCCACAAACTCTCTAAATGTCTAAAGAGACAAATAGTGAACTCTGCGAGCCTACTGATTCCGTGAAAATATAGTGGATTGTCCAGATGGCTCATACTAGCCTTTAAAGGGCCTATCTATCATGTGCCCCCGAGGGGAGGCATGAAACTGAGTATGTGATTTGATTTACTTCCGCACCTGGCTATGTAACCTTTATCAGATGGTGGTCAAGCCACTATGTATAATTTGCAACGTTATACACGTCCTATAAAGCCGAAGCCATAATTCTATGCAACATAAACCTTCTAGGTGCAACTTTAATGAGCAGGGCTGCAAATCATCACACCTTGCTAAACAGTTGGAGACTTTCCAACTCCTGTCCAGAACACATGTCTAGCATGCTCACTGGACTGGATCATTCACTTTGCGTGTCATTATCAGTGAGATGATCCTGGCCACCATAATAACCATTATACTGCTATGGGGCCGCGAAACCACAACCACCACGATACTCCCATAAAGGGCCAACCTCAATAATCAGTCAGAGAACTATTAAATGTCTAAAGAGACAAATAATGAACTCTGCGGCTTACTGATGCCCATGGAAATAAAGTGGAGTTTCGAGTTGACTCCCTGCCTATCTTCAGGGGACTGGGCTCCCTTTTTCCCCAGTTGCACTGTGTCTATATAGTGGAATTCTATAAAGACCATATTTATGTGCCCCCGGGGGGGGGGGGGGCATGAAAGTGATGTCATACCTCCCGGTGGAAACCGTCGTCACTATCTACTGTGTATAACGCCGCTTGATAATGACGTCATCGCATTGAAAGCGCTCGCCAACCGTAACAAACAAGCAGCCAGAAACGACAGTTTTCACTGGAAGGTTTGACAATAGTATTTACTGGCGGAATAAATCCAAACAAGTTAATACCATCCATAAAAGTGTAATTAGTAATTAAGTGTTAATTATTAATTAAGTTAAACTTGGTGAGCTAAAGCTTAAAAAAGGTAAAATAATATCGAAAGCAGAATATTCAGTGGACACACTAATTTTTTCATTAGTCCTTATGACAACTGATTTTACGGTTCCATACATAAACTGCTAAAACGTAATCCTTATGTTTGCAGTATAATGCCTATCCATCTCTGGAAGCGCATAGGGTATATACTTAAGAAGTTGGTATTTTTTCTGACCTGTAAAAGGCAGTTTTATTAAAATTGAACTGTCACTAAAACTATAAATCGCTAACAACAAATAGAAGATTGTTTTCTAAAACAATATAAAACAAAATATTTCAATTAAGATGATTAAATTTTTTTTTATTACGAAAGGAAAAGTTCGGCCAGTCTGCTTGAAAATTGATATCTGGCATATGTCCATCACGATTACGTTGAGAGAAGTCAATTTTTCATAAAAGTTTTTAGACACCTTAATCACATGACGGATTTTAAGTTTTTAGGCTGAAATCGATTCAGTTGGTTCCGCGTAGACTTTATCCTCAACATAGTCTCACAAAAAATAATTTAAATAATAGGCCAAAAAATAGTTGAAGGTGTTTCGCGAAAGCATGAGCCAGTGACCGTTACCGAATTTTTAGCCTCATTATAGTAAAAAATGTCCCAATCACGCTTCCAGACCACAGCCAGTATCATGTTGAACATGCTAATACTACTCAATAATCGCTCTAGGATTTTCAGAAACCCTAATGCGGCAATTTTCTTTGTTGAAATACCCTGACATTTTCACTTGTGGTTTTTTCAGAAAAACCAGCCGGCTATTCCTGACTGAATTGAGTGATATGAATGGTCGATCGGTTTTAATTCCTGCACCAGTTAACCTTTGTAGGTTTCAAAGTCAACAATCGGATTATCGCAATTATTGATAACGTCAAGGAATTGATATAGATGTGCTTCACCACTGTGGTTCACGGCTGCGATGGTTTTAGTTGGACGACGCGGTCGAACACCACCATTTTATATTGAGCCCGTCCACTTAAATTTAAAATCCAAATTCTTAGTAGCGGTCGCGAAAGGACGATTATGTTGCCTGAAAATATCACGAATTTTACTTTAACAGAACCACAATTTTTGTGCTCCTAATTTTTAAGTAAATGCCCAAATCCTCAAATGCAAGCAATAATAAAAAACGTTGTTAGTTCCGTGGTAATTTCTAAAGCTGTAACATTTTTGTTGTTGGTGAACTTTTCTCTATAAAAAATTTTTCTAATTTACTAATATCTAGCTTTTGTAATTGGTTTCATTTTCTTGTTATTTCAACAAATAAATTTAATTTTTATTATATAAGAATGTGGACTGTAAACATAATATCTTTTCAATAATTTTCAACAAGGCGATGTTTAATATGCTAACTGGATTTTAATTTTTTTATTTTACCTGATTTCATTGTAAAATTTTAGCTTCAAGCACTTTTATTTAAAAAGACAACCTAATTTATTTGTATCTCTGGGTTATTGCATACAATTTTAGCAAAAATGTCTACAATTTGACGTTTTACATTAGAAAAGATATGTTATACAAAAAAAAAAATATATATATATATATATTATTATATATATTCATATTTTTATTTAAAATTTCGATAAAAGTATGTGTGTATTAAAAAAAAAGCAAATAAGTTGTTTGGTTTATATTTTAAATAAACATTTAGTTTATTGAGTTCTTTTATTGCAAAATAATTACAAACAACTTTTGTCGCTTTGAATTATATTGTACGATATATGGAGATGAGCTATTCTTTCGTTTATATCCAAAAATACTCGACGGTAACTTAATATGTATATTCACTTGATCACGTTCGCAATTCGACTGCGTTTTTGCTGAAAAAGGTCTTTATATAGTTCTTTAAGCGGTCAATATTTTACTACAAAAGCTATAAATCATCATATTTACTTCAAATGTGTTATTAATATTATGATAAGTTAGTGTAGGTGTTTTCTTGATTGTGTGTCTTTTTTACTTTTCATTTTCGATTATTAATCTTAGTTCATGAAATTCGAATATAGCATGTTGTTTTGAGCTTATTAGATTTTTTTTTTAAGTTGTTGATTTATTAGCGGATCATTTCTCTTTACTTTGTTTAGTGATAACTATCTTTTTATTATTGAAACTAACTGTTTCCGTTATAATGCATATGTGCCTGTTTCATACCAAGAGATGCACTAAGAGCTTGAAATCATGTGGCAACTACTTAATGGTTTTTATACATGGGTGAACTTTTAGTATTTAAACATGTTTACCAAATTAAAAAAATAAAAATTAATACCTGTTAATTGTTAAAAAAGAAAATTCTGTATGGAAAATATGTACATGTATACACAATAAATATCTCTGAAATAATCTTCAATTCAGTTATTGAAATTTTTGCCGTTAGCACAATCATGTCACTTCAACATGAATTTTCAACATTTAACTGCAGAAATCTGATAAAATATTAACAACTTTGTTGTTGCACTCCTTGTTTATATTTAATTTTTCTCAATGCAAATGAGTTAATTTACTGAAATGTATGAGAATGATAATGTGCATATGTTGTATTTAATTTAAAAGTTATGTTTTTTTTAATTATAGAGCGGTTGAATAAATAAAATATAATTAAACAAAATAAAGCCATGACCGTGTGGTAGATTTTATGTTAGACTAAATACATGAGGAGAAAGGGATTTGACCTTCAGTAATGTTAATATAAATATGTATCCTACAATATGGAACACAAAAATATGTCCTTAGATTTTTACAGATTTTAGAAGTATTTTCTATTTTCTATATTTTTCAAATTACATAAGAATGGCTTTCAATGTAGAAAAAATGAAAATCAAAAAATAGTTTTGACATTTTTATTGTGTTTTTGTATAAAAGTATTTTCGAGTTTTGTTGTATTTTCGATGTGTTGGTCAAATAAAATTCTTATTTAATCAATTTGTTTTGAGATATAAGACTCTTGTGTTTTCTATACAAAATTTGGGGTAAAATCCTGTGGTCAGCTTTTTGAGCAGTAGTAAAATGGCTACATGATTATGTTTTCCCCCCACAATGATACTTTAAAAAAAAAATTTCAATTATAAATATTTCAAGTTTAGAGGAATGTATAGCACAAATTAAAAATGATTCCAAATAATAAAATTATTGATTTTTAAGATTTTTTAATATTATTTATTAAAGCGTCGGTTTTACCAGCAGTGTGTTGTAGTTATTCACGCCACACACTCCGTGGCTCCTGCGAAACCAACTAATTGATGTCATGTTTAACAAACCTGCGCATTTAACTAGCAAATCTATCGAAATTCCCTTGGTGTCACACGATCTCTTGTTAACTAAACATAAGCTTTGGTAAACTAAAGAAATCATTCAAACAAAAATGTGTGACTCAAGAGCGTCTCAAACTAATTAACCCTAGAAAGATAACGTTATTTTTTAGTACGGTAAAGATAACGTTACGTCTGAAAGACATATGGTTTTTAACATCCTTTAAAGGACTTAAAAATAAAAAAATTGGCATAGGAGTTATTGAGATCATTTATTTATTGAATTTTCTCTTTGATAACCATTAGAAAGCTACTGAGATCAACTGAGAATACTGAGCATATACATTTTCTATCACTACAAACCACAGAGATGGAGTACAAAATTAAAAGGTCATACGTCTGATAGACGTAACTTAGCTATGCAGTGTTAATGTATTGTTTAAAAATTGCACTTTTCAGGCATATTAGCCATGGCTGCTAAGGTTCTTGCGATGGTTGGTTCATAGTTTCCTTAGTTTATAGGCGCCTTAATGATCATATCTATACTTGTAACATAGAAATGTTTCAGTAGTATATATATATAAATTAATGCTCAAAGCTCTGCTTAGATTTGAACCCATAGTCAGCATCTTGGCTTAGACATTTCAACGTTAGGAATAAGGGAAAGTAAAAGACAGTAAATTATTTAACATATATCATCACGTCAATATAATGCCAATAACTCTGAAAAAAAACTGAGTTACCATACCGCTGTATTGAGCAGCAGTCATAGGCTCACTTTTGAAAAAGTATGGACCAATTTTACGAATGTTTTTGTTTTTCCACAAGTTTTAATCACTATTGTCGGCGGCTCTCTCAACTTATGAATTTAAAGTTACGCCCCGTTCATCTGGTATCTGCCTTGATTAGCATGACATAGAATGAACACCGATTTAATCTTCATCTGTCTACCCCCTGGGCGCACATTTATATGGTCTTTATAGAACTTCGACTATCTAGACCTGTGCAACTGGGGGAAAAGGGAGTCCAGTCCCCTGAAGGCAGTAGGGGTCAACTGGGAACTCCACTTTATTTCCACGGGAATCAGTAAGCTCGCAGAGTTCCGTTATTTGTCTCTTTAGACATTTAGCTGTTCTCTGGCTGATTATTGAGGTTGGCCCCTATATGGGAGTATCGTGGTGTTTGTGGTTTCGCGGCCCCATATTAGGTTTGTTGTTTAGTGTGGTGGCCAGGATCATTTTGCCGTTAATGACACCCTAGATGAATGATCCAGTCTAGTGAGCATGCTAGACATATGTTCTGGACAGGAGTTGGATAGTCTCCAACTCTTCAGCAAGGAGTGATGATATGCAGCCCTGCTCTGGAATCATTAAAGTTGCAACTAGCAAAAACCTATTGCTAGAATTAGTCTTCGGCTTCCTAGGACGAGCATGACGTTCCTATTTATGCATAGTGGTTCGACCACCATCTGATTAAGGTTCCATAGCCAGGCGCAGATGTAAATCTTATCACGTAGTTAATCTTCATCTGTGTATATCTCAATTGTGCAACTGCATTCTTAAACTGGGAGTTGACAGAACCCTGAGGTCACAATACAGTAGCATGTTTTCATTTGCTTAAAAATATTATCGGTTTAAAATTGAGGAAGAAATATGGAGAACAACTTTTCTTTCTTTCCTTTCTAATTTATATTTCTATTTCATTGAGTTTGAAAAATAACAAAAAAATATTAGATTGCAAAACAAATTGATAACATATTAAAAAATTAACGCTTATGTAATTAAGGCGAAGTAAGCTCGGAAAAGTGTTGATCAACAAAAAAACAAAAAAAAAACGAACGCAGAAACTTCCATAACTTTTAGCTTCTTTTATTTATAATTAAATTTCATTTAGAATTTAAATTTAAGTTAGAATGTTATTTTTATTGCCTTTTAACCCTAAAATTTAACAGACATATTTAAAAATAGGCACACATGCCTTAATTTATATTTACAGCATTTTTTATTCACTAATAAATTTTTCTGTTCTGAAAATATGTATAATAAAACCACAACAAGCGTTTGCTTTTAATGTAGATATATTTTTTTATATACTTAATACTTTCAAATAGTTAATATTAATGAAATTAAAAGAAAAAATTAAAATTGTATACATATTAATCCATAGCATAAGCTCTTGTCATCATTAATTGGAAATATTCATCATTATCTATGGAGGCGCTAATTGTGGCATAATAATTAACAAATTCTTCTTTGCTTACCTACGAAAACAAAATAATAATAAAAGCAATGAAAAATATATGAAATAAAAACATGGAGAAAATAAATTTATATTCAAATTTAATTCGTAGTTTATGTTCATTTTACCTTGCCATCTAAATTGCCACGACCGCCTTCAAAATTATGTAAAAAGTCAGTTAGAATTTCATCTTCAGTCTTTTCACCGCTCTTAAACTTGGGATGTTCACGAGCCGTATAAACATTTCTTAAATCTTCCAGCGTAATAACACCATCACCCGTTTTATCCATTTTGGCAAAGGCTTTATCAATTATATCTAAACGAGCTTTTGTCATGGGAGGCTGTAATCGCAATAATCGTAAAAAGAATAATAAACAAAATTATAAAAGCATGTTTAATGAAAACAAAAAGCAAATAACAAAAAAGTAAAGAGAAAGGGAAGCCTTATAACACAGTTACATTAACAGGATAATGTGTAATAAAATTTTATAGATTTCTTGAGATTTAATAAACAAAATCAATTTTAATATTTAAAAGCAAAATGAAAACATACTCTTAATTTAAGCAAAAACTCTGTCATATTTACAGAACCGCTGCCATCTTCATCGAAGCTATTTGATTAAAAAGTTTAATAAAAAAAATAAGAAAACAGTTTTAGAAGGATGCAAATTTAATTAGCTAATGATTATATTTTATTAAAGCTTTTGTTACCTTCGAAACATTTCCTTAATCTCTTGATTATTTAACTCCAATCCCATTTCTTTAATTCCTTTAGTAAATTCATATTCATTTAGTGCTTTACTGCCATCATCATCCATATTACGAAAAATTCTGTTGCGGAAAGTAAAAAGAATCATTAATTTTTGGTAACAAGTTTAATTAAAAAATAAAATTGTTTCTCGAATGGGATTAATACTTAATTATTTTATTAATGATAAACAGAAAGACACCATTTCTAAAAACTAAATTATGAATTTTAAAGGCTTTAAGATTGAATATTTGCTACTCACAGCTATAAGATAAAACCAATTTTTACGCAATTCGAATCATACATAAATCTCTCTATAGACTAACATATGAAACATGATAATCGGTAAGACCTTAATCCAATCACAATTGCTGCCTCTATATTATGCCGTTTAAAAAACAAGATTTCGCAACCAAAAATTAGCAACAAAAGCAGAGCAGAACACTGTGATGTGTGTGTATATTAATTAAATAAGCGGTGCACAGTGACCAAAAGACCGTTTTTTCATGGTCCCCAATTGTAAAATTTTAAACTTCATTCGAAAGTACATACTAGTATACCTCGGGAACCAAAAAATTAAAACTTTACTTTAACTATATCACACTGAACAGGGTGATTCAAAATGAGCCTTTTCAGTATTTTGCTAAAATGGGAGTAAATTTTGGATTTTTAAAGATCTATAACTTTTGTGTTATACGAGATTTTTAAACGGAACAAACCTTGTGTAATAGCGTAATTTGTTAGATATTAGTATAAGAACTGAACTGAATGGTTTTTATTGATTTTTGATTTCTAGAAATTGGTTTTTTAGAGATCCAAATTTTTTCTAAATTGTCTTACTTAATAGAGCATAACTTCTGAAGTTCATTAGGGAATGTAAAAGCATTAGCCCTGTTATAGCACTAAATGTCTCCTACACGCCTATACTCCATTGCATACCCGCCACGATCCGACCGTGAGCACCAGAACAATTTTTCTGACACAAGGTCGAAAATTTTTTGCAAAATAGAATTACATTTTGAATTAAATTTTGTTTTTTTATAAGCATTTTATTTATTTTTTAAAACGCCCTTATAACAGACGTTGTTAAGATGTTTAGTCAATTTCAAAGTCATGCACAGTTCGTCACACAAATATTTTGCCTACTTAAAATAGGGTAAATTAATACAATTTAGGAGGTCACAAAAGTACTTTGCTTTTGAAATTGATTTGCACTAATTGTAAAATAGTATGAAAAATGAAATGCCCTCGTCAGCAAAATATTGCAGACCAATAAAATTTATTTTCAAAATAGAAACAAAAAATGTCATAACTTAAGAATTCCGAAAAATAAAAGATGAAATTAAAGACCTTCAAGCTGTGAATTTACTGTTGATGAACAGGAAATTGAAGTAATTTTTTTTAGCTCCAGAAACTGCAGCATCTATCACAGGAGTAGATTTAGAACTAATAAGGAGATTCAGTATTATTTTACAAGTTCTAGCATGCAGCCAAAAGATAAATACAAAAAAATTTGGAGAGCACGCCAAAAATACAGCTATACTTTACAACAAAAAAAAATATTCTTGGAGATATATGCCATCAACAGTTCATAAAATGTTGTACCATGAGGAACAAATAATTCAATACAATATGCTACCAATAGGGGATCTATCTGAAGAAGCGCAAGAAAAACCAAACAAAGACTATAGATTCTTTGGTGAGCATAACACATAAAAAATTTCTAGGTATTGTACTAATGAAGACTTAATTGTTATTTTATTATGCACTTCAAATTCCTTTATGTACAATATCCGGCAAACATGGAAAACAACTATTGAACTAGACGCAGAAGCTAACCTGCTTGTAGAAGATGAAAATCAAGAGGAAATATTTACTAAAATTGTTTAATTCATAGTATATTTTCCAAACACAAGAGTTATCTGTATGTATTTCATCCTTTTAAAATTTTTTGTACATTAATAAAGTATTAATCAATTTACAATAAAAGTGTACATATACGAGTAGTATTTATGTTTATTTTGGACTTAAATACCTCCTTTTCTAAAGTAAATTTGAACCAATGAATACATTTTTTATATTTGCTACATAATGAGCTAATTTTTAACTCAAATTGTTTCAAAAAACCAAACTATGGCCTTCGTACTAAAAATTTTACGGTGGCCAAAGCTTGGCCCTATCTGACTAAATTTAAGTCTTCCATAAGTTCTAAAATCTAAACGTGAATCAAAATATAAGACTTTAAGTTAAACAAACTCTTTGAACAAATTTTACTGCTTTACTTTCGTACCAAAAATTTGCTAAAACTTAGAATGTATTTTTAAATCTATCACAACTATTTTTCTAAATTTTTATTTTAAATTGTTATACCTTAAGCCTATGGTCTCACCTAGTAGACAAAAAAAAATCGCATATCAAAATTACAATCCGTTCAAAAGTTATATATTTTTGACCGCCTTCTCGTAAAATGGTCCACTGTGCTGTGCTTCATGTCATTACTAAAGACAAGCTCTCTAGTACGAGTTCAAATCCTAAAAGCAATTTGAATATGAAGAAAAGTAATTGTTATGAAGTAACAGTGAAAGATGAGCTGTTCAAACTTAATACTCAATTGGTAATAGCAGTTCATTCAAAAGACTTAGGGAAAAAATAAAAGCAATTTCTTGCTAGACACGATAGATGAGCTGAAATTTGAACAAGAAGTTTGTTTTTTAGTTGTGGCAACACCAACAACATGATAGTTTTGACATTAAGTTATTTTGCCGTAATGATAGAGATGCATTGACAATTGCTACAATGACTTCAATTTCACACGAAAATCGCTTTAAAATAATTAAAATCCACTATAAAAATGGTGGTTCTGTTAAAGTTACATTTCGTAAAATTCGTGACATTTTCATAATCGTCCTTATGACACCGCAATTAAGATATAAAATGTACGAACACCAATGCGTGTTCGACCGGGTCTTTCAACTGAAAATATCGTAGCCGTGAGCCATAGTGTTGAACTGGATCCAAATTTGTCAATTCCTCGATGATCTCAATAATTGGGGTTATCAGAAACCACCACTACACAACGTTCAACTGGTACCGGAATTGAAGCCGACCCATTATTCATATTGCCATAGATTCGCTCAGTTTATTCAGGAACAACCGGTTGGTTTTGAATTTTTTCGGACGAAGATCATTTTCACTTATCAGGGTGTATCAACAAGCAAAATTGCCGCATTTGGGCTTCAGAAAATTCTGTAGCGGTTATTGAAACGCCTTTGTATGTTCAACGTGTCACTCTATGGTGCGCTATGTGATCTAGAGGCGTGATTAGGCTAACAACTCAATTTTGGACCATGTAGCCGACGTGGATTTCAACGAAATGTAGTTTCAACGGGATGGTGCCACATGTCACACAGCCAACGAAGCGATCGATTTATTGGGAACCAAATTTCGCATAAATTCACGACAATCAGCAGTTAAGTTGTCAGCTAGAGCGTGTGATTTAACACCACTGGAATATTTTTTGTGGGGCTATGTTAAGGACGCGTCTATACGGAGTCAGCATGGTCGCGGTGGACAATGGCCATTTATCATCTTTTATTCACAAATTATTATTTATTAAGAAATTGGGCTTAGTATCCATTCCCTTTCAGAAAAGAAAAATTTTGCTTAATTAAAGTAATCTGATAACAAAGCATTTTAACGTTAAATATACAGAGGGGCATCGAATATAAAATAATATCCACCGATTCAAAAGATAATATCATATGAGTACGTACCTCAATGTGTTATATAATAAGTATTTGCACTTGTTGTTATTGCGGAAAAAAATACATATTCCGTGTTTGATTATACCGATTCGAACTTTACTGCCGCATAAGTCACATTATGTTAAATATTTACGTTTTGTTATTGGCAGCTAAGGGATGCCAGCTTTATAAAAATTTTACGAAATTTTATATTAAGGAAAAAAAAATAAAATCGGTTCTGAAATGAATGAAGGATTTATTCCTGTCTTCTTTTTAAGTTCGGCAAAATTGCGTTATTATAAAAGTATTAATAATTTTGTTTAGTTAATGAGTTAAATTAAAAAATGAACTAAAATAAAAATATTCCTTAAACTTACTACTATATACATAACTTTATAATATCTTTTAACATATGCATTACCTGCCCAAACCAATTATGCCATTGGCCCCACGAGAAATACAAATAGCACGGAGTTTAGAAATTGAGTCCATGCCTCCAGCTGAAAGTTCCTGAATTGATTTATTTATAGCATTCGCTTCAAGCTGTTGAAAGTCCTGCAGATGCATAAAAAATCAAAGTGATTAAAGCAAATTCCAAATATGAGAACACTCAGTTAAACACTTAGTTTTATGGCGATAAATTAATTAATATATTGAAATTTTATAAAATCAAAATTTCTTTATTTCCTTCAGTACTATTAACATACAAGACTTGGATAGTCAGACAGACGAAGTGTTAATGAATTATTATTAATAAGTAGATTTTTATTTAAGCTTTAATGAAGGATATAAATAAATTGTGTTGTAAGTTTTCTCTTATTATCTCATACACATGTTAAAATAAAATATAATTCTGTTTTATGTTTGTCTTAAGTTAAATACTCTGCTACGTATTTTAATTAATTAAAATGAACAATCCATAAACTCAGTGAATGAATTATATGCACACATATCTCTATAAATACATAAATATAGGCATACATGCATCTATATATACATAAATACGTAATTGTATTTTAATTTATATATCTGTAGAAGTCGGTATGTTAATGGAATAAGTATATGAAAAAATATAATAATTTAACAAGTTTTAAATATACAAACATATAACTCATTAATGTTCATATAGTTCTGCTTAACCGTAAATGTGTTTCCCCAATTATTACTTATTTTACTTCTTGATTTACTTATACTTTACTTGTTTTAATTTATTAAATTTCTATATTTATAAACTGGTAAATGAAATATACTTACTATACATACTATAAATAAATAAATAATATTTTTGTGTATTTATGTATATCTTTAAATAGTTGCATTCACCATATTTGTTTTATAATTGTGATATACTTACGTTTACAGATTTAGATTGTAGTGTTTGACAGCATGACATTAGTAAAATCATTATAAACAATAAAAGCTTTCCAACCCATCCCTTTTTAGTCTATTAAAGAAATTTAGAAAAAAAATTAATCTAATTATTTCCACAGAAATTATTGTGGGAAGTTTTGTTGTGCCTTCAAATATACGCCAACCAACAGACGTGAGTGACATGCTTAGAAATGTGTCATTACTAACTTAATTGTATGCATTTCAATAGACTAAAGAAAAATTAAAATATTTCAATAAATAAAAATATCCATCCATCAGTAGAAATTAAGTTTCTATATAAATTTTAATTATATTGCATTTTAACATTATTGTACGATAGAATCGCAAAATATAATCGTTTTCGAAGCTATTAAAAACAGTGCGAAATTGGCATAGAATTACACATTACACACAAGTAGGTACTAGCAGCCTACTAATTACCTTTTTTTATAACAAACATTTGTAAATAATTTTTCTTTTCTAATAAATTTAGAAATTGAAATAAACGATAAGTTGAGGTGGAATAAAATAGTTCATTTGATTACAATAGCTTTAAATATGAAAATATTAATATTGTTGCGAAAATGATTTGTTTAAATTTTCAGAGAAATTAACTGTCAGTAAAAAAGTAAACGAAATGGTCTATTGTGTGCTCTACAAAGTAGATAATTTTATAAAATGACAACAATATTCTTTTAAGAAATTCCACGAAATAAGCTTAACAACAGAAAACATAAATAGTCAAACAGGCGATGGTGTGATGTTTCACATGAATATTCTACTATTCATGTATATGCCAGAACCGCTTAACACAAATATACAAGCGCCTGTTGCTGGATAAATGAAATGAGTTATCGTTAAATAAAGACTAAATAGTTACCATCGTGTTTATTTTGTGTATATTGAAAGTAAGTTAATCGTTTAATTTAATTTAAAACTCTAAAGTGCTGTGTTATTATTTTGCAATAAAAGAACTTATTATAACAAAACGTTTATTAAAAGGAATACTCTAATAATATTATAGAGTTCTAATAAAATATTCTTATAGTTATTCGATATTGATTCTAGATTTATTGATTAACAATGAACATTTTTGTTTTATTTTCGCAAAATATAAATTTAAATCATTTTTGCGAAGGATTTATTTATAACAATCTTAGCTTAACATTGAACTTACAAAATTTTCTTTTTTTTATTTTGTTTTATTTTATTTTAGTTTTTAATAGTTAAATCTGAAACTTACTTTACTATATGAGAATTTTATGCAATCAATAAATCAATAAAAAAAAAGCAGCAAAATCATTAGCAGGAAAAAAGTAATAAAACTATGGCAATGCAATGTCTAATATAATATTGAGGCAACGCCTTTTAACACAAAAAAAAAATTGCTTAATTTTAAGCACATGCCACCTTAGTGTCGCACGCAATTTAACTTTGCTATTTTAGAATTCGCTTTACTATTTACAAATGAAATTTGAGTGTTTTAAGCACTTTTGAAATCTTTTGAGATTTTTAAAAGATGCAGATAAAAAGTTGTTAGCGAAATATAATAAATGAGTTGTAATTGTTATAATTAAATATTGTGTGCTAATATCTATTCAAGTATAAAGAATTTTTTATTTCAACAAAACAAGTAAACTTAAAACTCTTCATGAAGGTTATACAAAATAATTTTTCTGAGAATAGCGATATATTGCTATTACAAATCAGATAGTTAGCATTATATGATTTGAATTCTTCTCAGACTGATATTAAGGCATTTTAAATAATAATCAGGGCCTTAAGGGACTTTCCCTTAGAAAATGTTTGTATTGCCAACAATAATTTTCGGAAATATTTTATTATGAACAGGATGTAACTAAGTAGTAAATATTTTATACTAATTCATTCCTATTATAACCCTTTACCACTTTATATACAGAAAAAATTTTAAAATAAAATATAAAAATAAGTATAAATTTTAAAAAATTGCGATAAATATAATATGTTAAGAAAATCTAAATAATTTTAATAAAATATATTTTTACTAATAATTTGCTAAAAACTTATGAAAGTTAAGTATATTTATTTTCAATATTTCATAATTATTTAAATTTTTAATAATCAAATGAAAAGTTTTAGAATTTTTAAATATTATGTAAATACTTATTACAGTTTTTCATCTCACTGTGTTATGTACGGTTTATAAAAGGTTTAAAAAAGGTTTAATTTGTTCCTCAAAAAATATTTTGAATGTATTACTATGGTGGAAACCATATCCAGATTGCCATTTCTCTACTGCTCACATAGCTCATCAGTGAATTTTACCCTAAATTTTGTATAGAAAATTCAAGAGTCTTATATTATTAAATTGAATAAATGAGAGTTTTTTCACAGCAAAAATTTAACAAAACTCAAAAATACCTCTAACACAGCAAATATTTCGAAAACTAAAACAGTTTTTACGTTCAACCTTTCTACATAAGAGTTTGGTTTGGAAGCTATTCATATGTAATTTGAAAAACAAAGAAAACAAAAAATTATGTTGTTTATATTTCTTCCGCCAGTAAATGAAATACTGTTGTTGAAAACATCATTGGCAGTACATATTATATCGCGGCTTGACAATGATGTTTTCACATCCAAAGCGTTCGCCATTAGCACCAAGGCAACAACAGCCAGATAAGACGGGAAATAAGAACAGTTAAACAAAAAAATATTTGTACAAAATTTTATAAAAACGCATCTTGCACATGCAATGAAATAAAAAATTTTATTTTTGGATATCATTTTTAATTTAATCTACTTTAAATTGTGCTAAATTTTAATCAATTTGGCTTGAGATATAAGACTTTTAAAGTTTCTATATACAAATTATATTATAATCCACTTATGAGCTATTTGAGCAGTAGTAAAATACTGATATGCTTTCCTCCGCAATAACATTTTTCAAATATATGGTTATTTTTAGAGGAATCTAGCACAATTTGTCGTCAATTAAAATAAAACATTAACAGTAAAATATATACATATATAACAAATAAATATGTGTTTTAATATAACATAGCTGATGCTATCCTCAAAGTCATGAAGATTACTAATCGTAAGTAACATAAGAACGGTCATTATAATCTGAAAAATTTAATGTTTTCATTTGAAAACCAAAACAGCAGTTGGTGCTTTATTCGCAAATGTTTTGACTATGTGTCACTTGTATTTCACTTGAATTTAAGCGAAAAAGGCACCATTTATAACGCTTATTAAGTACATATTTTTAGTATTTTTACTTTTACTATTTTTTCATTTTAAATGTTGGTAATAACAAAATTTAGTGCTTTCAGTGTCTCCAACAATTTTGCTGTTTTAACTTCGAATGTTGTTTTCATATTTATTTCAATAAAATTAAATATCTCTTGTATTATACTCGCCATGCTCTACATTTCTCTACATTGAATTCAAAAACCTAATTTCTTCTACCGTCATTTTGCCAACCGAACCTCTTGGAATCTCGTTTGAAATTAAAAATTGATTGCTATTTGTAGGATAAACACATCAAAATGCTTTTATTTGGGTGCGGTTTTCCGTCGACCCTCGTCAAATTTGGTTTGTAAACAAACCGGTTTCGGCTGTTTGCCAACTTCAGTGTTCTTTTAATTTTAACCCCGTCGGAAAATCCAAGCACATAACATCAAAATGTGACTCCATCAAACATTAAAATGTGACCGTGTTCACACCGCTTCAAAAAGAGGCCATGAATAATAACTTTTATGATAAAGATATTCACATTTTGAAATGTCATTTCAACTAAAATATTTGAATTCTTTTTAGAGGATTGAACCAAACGAAGAAAAACTTTAATACACACAATTGGCGCATTACCAACCATTACCGTTGAAAAATAAAGATTATTAATTTTTTAACAAATGAGTTTATTGACACTAAGAGTTAAATATAAATATTTAACATGAGATCTGAAATTGAATAAATGATGTTTTAAATTTGGTAAACACTAAAAGGCATTATTTATTTTTAAGCATTTCCACAAAAGACAAAAAAAAACAGACAAATTAATAAATAAAACAATAAAGCAAAATAAAAAAAGTAATCAACAAAACAAAGAATAAAATAAAAATAAACGTATAAATTAATCAGGTACCAACAGAAACAACAGATGTGTACGAAACGAAATAACGTACCAAAGTGAATCGCACAGCAGAAACAGTAAAATTAATCATTTAACTAAACTTTAACAAGCAAACAAACTTAACATGACTTGTACAAGGTTTAATTTATTAATAATGATTTTGCTTCGTGCACAATTATAATTAAATAAAAAAAAAGTACGGAAATAAATAATTATTTCCAAATAACATGACATAAAATTAATTTGCAAAATTTGTGTGCTGAATAATAAATAATTAAAACTTACAAATAGCTCATCGCCCATTTTGTAGATTTAATTGTATTTCTTTAATAACGATAAGAAATTTTGACCCAACAAAATTATTTAAGCTGTTTTAAATTAAAGTTTAAAATGCAGTTACAAAAATTCACAATTCAGAATTTAAATGGCAGAGAAATATTTTTATTTATTTTTTTTAACTCAGAGTTAGTGTTGTTGATTCGCCGGCTTCAAAAAATAAACTAATTCACAACGATATAAAAATGTTTTCTAACTACCTTGCGATCTTACGTATATTGTCTGCCTGAATATAAACAAAAAACTATAAAAACAAAATTTAGTGCAAACTCAAAGATACATAAACGCTACACAATACATACATAATGCTACACAAACGATAGCAACAAGTGAGAATATGTAGAGCACAGACAGGGATGGAAAATATGTTATTGGATTGTTTTAGATCGCTACTTTAATTTAATCGTTCAGCATGAGTTGATAAAACTAATTACAGATATTTTTATACAGGTGCCCCTGTAGGCTAGTAGGTAATGTACTAGGTTGTCAATATGGGGGTTGTGGGTTCGATTCCCAACGAAGAGCTTGGTTTTTTTCACTACAAAAATAAAAATTCACTGTCGGTGGGGCTGCTCAGCGATGAAGGCATAGTCACTGGTCGCTGTGCTGTCTTGTTTACGGCAGTTAATTTCCGACTATACTTCTACTTTCACCACCTGTTTCATCTCTTCTCTATCCCTTTCCTAAAGAATGTAGCACGGTACTTGACTAAAAAGGCATTGTTGCCTGAACTGCTCTACTTCTCTTTAAACAAACAAAAAAAAAGGTTCTTTTATAAATATAAAAATATTTCACATATACATGGTGTCCGTCGGGAAGGTATACTTATACTTTGATTTGTCGCCATTTAGGTAAATAGTAGTCTTAATAGTTTATGTTTGGCAATCGTGAAGTAGTACGTTGCAAATTTATTATGGGAAAATATTCGATAAACCAACGTGTTTTAATCGTTAAAATATTTTATCAAAATCAATCGTCGATTACTGTGACGATGAGAAAGTTACGTGAAAATTATGGGAGAAACAGCGTGCCAATAATCTACTGAAATTCGAAGAAATGGGGTCTGCAGGTGATAGGCCCAAGCATAGACTATAACGTACTGCAGGATCCGCTGAAAACATTACTGCTGCTCAAGAAAGTGTTTAAAACAATACATTAATCTCAATTCGATGCCGCGTTAGGAGCTTGGTTTTCAAAGAACAACTTTAGCCACAATTTTGCATAAGGATTTGCATTTGTTTCCATATAGGATTCAGTTGACGCAAGAGCTTTTTCCATAAGACAACCCCAATTTTCATGAAAAAATCACAATGAGTAACGTGGCATATTTTCATTTGATTGGATATGTGCACAAACAGAATAGTTGGTTCTGGGGAATCGGAAAGAAGGATGTGGAACTTAATTCTTTATAAAGAAATCCATGTAATGGTAACTGTGAATGGGGTGCGATATCGTTATATGATTAATGTAACTTTTCGTCTGACTTATTGGTATTATATTCTCGAACATAAAAAGTGTCTTTGTTTTCGAAATATTTGCGGTGTTATTGTATATGTTGTTTAAATGAGAACTCTCATTTAATCAATTTGGCTTACGATTCTTATATATTGAATTTTCTATATAAAATTTGGGGTTAAATCCACTGAAGATCTATATGAGGAGTAGTGAAATGGCCAGATGGATATGCTTTCTCCCGCAGTTCTACATTTCAAATATTTTTATTAATAAATGTTTTATGAGAATATCATGAAATATTTATTAAAGCAATCAAGCAAAAATTAACGTAAAAAATATAATTTTTTTTGCTTCTTTTATTTATTTATTTTATTTTTTATAAACTGGTAAACGAAATTTACTTACTATACATACTATAAAAAAATAATATTTTTATTCATATATTACTTTAAGTAGTTGCTTTTATATATTCCCCACATTTGTATTAAAATTGTAATATACTTATGTTTACAAATTTAGATTGCAGTGTTTCATAGCATTTGACAGCATGACATTATTAAAATCATTACAAACAATAAAAGCTTTCCAATCCATTCATTCCATTGACTAACAATTAAAGAAATTTAGAAAAAAAATTTATCTAATTATTTCCACAGAAATTATTGTGGGAAGTTTTGTTGTGCCTTCAAATATGGACGTGAGAGACATGCATAGGAATGTGTAATTACTAACTTGATTGCAGGTATATCAATAGTATATGGAAATATTAAAAAATTGTTTAAAAGATTTTTATTTCAATAAATAAAATTAACGTAAGAATAAAGTTTTACATGTCGAATATACAAATTTCAATTTATATTGCATTTTAGAATTATTGTACGTGTCGATAGAATCGCAAACTGCAATGGTTTTCGAAATTTTAAAACAAGAGTATGAAATTTGCTTATAATTACATATTTTGCTAGTGCCTACTTATTACCTTTTTTCTTTTCTAATAAATTTAGAAATTAAAATAAACGATAAGTTAATGCAGGCTAAAATTATTCATTTGATTATCGTAGCTTCAAATGTGAATGAAAATACTGATATTGTTACGAAAATTATTTGCTTAAATTTTTAAAAGAAAAACTTTATCAGAGAAAAAGTAAACGAAATATCCTATTATGTATTTTATAAACTGCGCAGTACTCTAAGAAATCTTAAACATAGAAGAAAACAACAACATGCTTGGAAGAAATTTCATGAAATAAGCTCAACAACAGAAAACAAAAACAAGTAACACAGAACAAAAACAAAACACACAGCCAAGCAGGCGCCTAAACTGAATGATAATAACAACAACAAAAGAGGTGATGTTAAAGTGGAATATTCATGTATATGCGAGAACCGCTTGAACCAGCTACATAAGTATCACTTACTGGGTAAATTAATTCAACCCAAGTTGAAACGTCATTGAGTAAAGACAGCAAAGTTAGCATAATGTTTTTTTGTATGCACTGAAAGTTAATAATCCAATTTAATTTAATTTAAAACTCTAAATTAATGTGTTACTATAGGAATAAACGTGGCAATATTATAGAATTATAATTAAGTGTTATTTTAAATATTCGATATTGATTTATTAAAATTGTTTGACAATTTTTGTTATATTTTTAAAAAATATTATTATCAAACAAATAAACTTTTAAAATTATTATTCCGAGAAATATATATATATGTTTATATGTAGAATTTACATATATATTAGGAATTGCAAGTAGAATTGTGCTTCTGATAGCTGTTAAAATTTTCATACACTTATATATTAATATACAACAAAACAAAGTATCGGTTAACTAATTTTACTTATTTACCATCGAAAAAATAAAAATCTTTAAGTCTTTGCTAGCACTGTATGTTTAATATAAATATTTTTACTCAAATGAAAAATAACCTATTCCAAATTGTTAGTTTTCCATGCCTGAGTATATCTCCACTGTTAGTACTTTATAAAGTGATTGATCTCTTGAGTCACTCTCATTCTTTGTTTGTTCTCACAATTTGTTTTCGCTATATTAAACCGCATTTCCATTTATTTCTGCAAAAAATAAATAATTTAAACTTCTAAATTTAATTTAGAAATGAATATTTTCAAGTACAGTACTGCAAAATGATAGCACTTAATTTGAATATATAGAATAAATTTAAGATTTTGTATTACTTACTAAACATTTTTATAAGAATTTGGTCAATTTACAATTGTCTACGCTCAAAGAAAGCTTGATTTCTCTGATACTTGGACACGTTCAAACCTAGAGCGGCCTAGACCCGATAAAATACTAATATCATATACGCGTGATGAATGCTTTGATGTACACATGCTGAACATCGTGTTTTGTATCACATAAATATTTTTAAGATTATCCTCCGTATCTATGATCCGAACTTTTGATCTATATTTTAATTATTTCTAAGGTATATTTTTTTTTCTTAAAACATTTTTCAATCTCTTAAATGTAAAACTTGAACGTCTTTGAAAAACAAACATAATGTTAGGTTTTCGTCTTTTTAATAAACTTTTTGTTATTATTTTGTTTATTTTTCCTCCGCCAGTATTTGAAATACTATTGCTATTTCCTGTCCTCTCTGGCTGGTTTGAAGTCAAAGATGAGCGCTTTCGATGCGAATACATCATAATCAAGCCGCGTTGTGGTTCTAATACAAACCAGCCAGAGAGGACAGGAAATAGCAATAGTAAACTTTTTACTATTTTGAGTTCTTTTATTGCAAATCAATTACACAGTTGTTTAAAGTTTTAAATTAAGCTAAACAATTTTAAATAAATTTTAATACACACAATGTAAAAACTATGGTATCTTTGTTGCCTTTACTCACTGATTGCTCAACTTGAAACAAAATGAATTGTGGTTTTAAGCGTTTATCGCACATACAGCCTATTAACTTTAAAATCGCCCCATATTTTTCTTTTTATTATCATTATCTTTAGACCTCTGCTTGGCGTGGGTTTTATTTTGTGTTAGTTGTTTTCTATTTTTGACTTATTTGGTGGAATTTCTTACAAGCATGTTGTTGTTGCCTTGTGTGTTAGTTGTTTTCTATTGTTGACTTATTTGGTGGAATTTCTTAAAAGCAAGTTGTTGTTGTCTTGTGTGTATAAGATTTTTAGGAAACGCAGTTTATAAAATGCACATATACGTGTAGCACACACTTTATGACAAATATTTAATGTGAAAAAAAACATTTTTTTATGTCCGTTAAACAAGAATTTATTTCTAAAGTGTAGAAGTAATTCTAAAAATGCAATAATTATTTAACTCCCCAACAAGACCTGCAGTCATCATTTATAAGTAAATTGTTTATAAAATTAAAATAATTAAATTTGTCATACCATACTACTACGTAGTCATAACTATGTGAATTTGTATAAACTTAATATGAGGATTTTAGTGTTCACTGTTTGCTCTCTTTCTACATTCAGGAAATTTCAAAAAATTATTTTCTTCAAAATTTTTTATAAGAGTTGTCATTTTCAGAAATTCACTTTAACATACAAACCGTAAGTAACTACAACTACTTTTCTAGAAATAGACTCCTTTTACACTTTAGTTACGAGGCCCTAATATTAATTAAATATAATTTTTTGGCTTTTTTCTATAGTCAGCAAATTGTTGAACATCTTAGTTTGCACATAGAGAACAAAATTTCGTTATAACAGCTTTGTACAATATTTACCTAAAACATGAATATTTTCCTTAATTTTGGAGAGTATCATATATTATTCGACTTTATAAATTTAGTAACATGTACGAAATTGCAAATTAAAGAAGAGTTGCAAAGCTGAGCATAATACCAAAGCTCTTCGAAAAACTTGTATTATATAATTTTTGCCATCACATATTTTCGGCTTTCTCGTCTTATCAACATTGTTTCCATAAACACTGTTCAACTCTTACCAACTTATTGCATTTGACTTCAATAATTAGTGAGGGCTTCGTTTAAGGTGAGTAAACTGATGTTATTTACATGGACTTTAGTAAAGCATTCGACATAGTTAATCATAAACTTCTTTTGCATAAATTGAGCTTGCCTTAAAGTGATTTCATCATATCTGTTAGTTAGAAAACAAAGTGTCCTATTTAAAAACAACACCTCGAGAGATATTTCAGTTTTATCTGGAGCACTCAAACGTAGTCAACTTAGGCCAATTATATTTTCCCTTTTTATTAATGATCTTCCAAACGTTGTCCAATCATCCAATATTTGATGTACGCAAATGATATCAAAATTTTCTTCAGTTATGTTAGTCTATCGCATCAGTCATTTTTTGCGTCTGACTTGAATAACTTTCATAGTTGCTGCAATATATACTTAATGAAATTAAACCTACGGAAATGCAAGTGTATTTGTTTTTCGAAAAAAAAACTTTATAATGCTCACTTCCGTTTCGGTTTGGAAATTTTTATGGACACCAAATTAACTTTTATATATCTCATATTCACGTGGCCATTAATAACGCTAGAGACGTACTTGCGTTCATTAAAATTTGGGCTAAAGAGTTTACTTATCCATGTATAACAAATCAGTTATATACATTACTGGTGAGACTAACTTTGAAATATGGTTCGGTTATAAGGGACCCACAATATGTACATTCTAACCATATTAAATCGGTTAACAATAATCTGGAGTTCATCTTCCATCTTTTCATGTCAGGCTAAGATTAATCATATTGCCAACGCTGAAAAGCTGCAGAATAATAATTAATGGATCTTTTGCAATCAGTTTAATTAATGGAAAAATCGAAGTCGATCTAATATCTGTATCAATGTTCCGTTTCGTTCAACTCGATGTTATCAGCCACTGTTCTTACACTTCTTCCGAAATAATTATTCAAATGCGGATCCAATTTGAAGAATTTTTAAAGTCTAAATAGTTTTGTTGATTATTTTTTATAATTGGATGTTACAAAGAGTAATAGAATTGTTTATTTAAATGACTAGTAGTTTTAAGTAAAAGATGCATGTTATAGTCTGTAAGGATTACACCTATAGACTAAATCAATAACTAAATAAAAATAACAGTCGTACTTGTTGTCAGTCGAGGTTTGTCGGTTAAACGTATTATTTGAAATTCCATTAGAATGATTTATTGTAAAAAGCAATTTGCGTTTTTTATTTTTAAGTTAATTTTGAAATTAAGTTATAATAATGTGGTTACGTATAGTAGACTTCAAAATATATATACAATTCAGCACAACCACTACGTCTTTATATTTTTTAATTTTTGCTTTCCAATTAATTTTTCCATTCTATTTAAAAATATACTCCATATTTTTTTTTTGTTTTAATGTGAAAAAGGTAAAAGGTTTAAAAAATAATTCTTAAATAACCTTTTTAATTAATCGTGAATTAACCTTTTTAAAAATATTTATTTTTATATTGGAAGCAAAATATTGTTTAAATTTATATATTCTTTTGCCACAATTGTATTTTTTTGAAGAAGTGATGCAAACGATATGAATTAAATAATCAACATTCGATTTTCAGTAGAAATGCCGTTAATTAGTTTAGTTCCTCCCAATTAATGCATCAGATATTTTCATAATAGTAGACTACCGATTGCAATCTGTCAAAAACAGAGTACGTGAGCGGTTATTTTGACGACAAAGAAGAGCAACCAGGTGCTAAGTGTTATCTATGCTGACTTTATCATTGCAGTATAACTAAACAAATTTCTATTTTCGTTACCAATTTCTGTTGTGTTGCCAATACAGTAGGATATGTAAAAGAGAACGTTTAAATATCGTTTATTCTAAAGCATGAAAAAACATTACAAACTGAAAATAATATTGTGATATTTATTAAAAAATTTAAATGCATTTTGGATGCAGGCTTTTACAGTTTAGGTATGTGGATATATACATTCAAGTATTTTTTAATACTTTAATTGTCATAGAAGAAAGAATTTGTGGCATATTCTTACTATGACTAAGTGAATACACCATACCTGAATGGGAAAAAGACTGGGAAATTTTATACCAAGTATGGAAACCATTTAGTTCTTAATTTACTTATTTTTTAAGTACTTGCTTTTGAAGCATCTAGCTAGTTTTACACCCAATGTTAATTTGAAGTTTGTGTGTTTATAAGTAAGAGATTTCCTGTAGATGTCATAGAACTGTAGAACTTTCAACATTTTTTTGCATTTTAGGATTTGCTATTGTTGTATTCAACCAACCGAGTTAAACATTGTTTCTGAGAAATACTCGAATGTACTAATAATTTGAAAGACACGCCTAACTAACAAAAAAAATTATTGAGCCGCAAAAAAAAATGTTTTACTTTTGCATTAGTCTCTCACACAATAATTGAAATTCTTATTAAATCATTATTCAGAATAGTTTCTTTTAAAAACGTTGAAAAAAACTTTAAACGTGACACCACTTCTTATAATAACGCTGCAGCGTTCAAAATATTTAGGTAGCTGGAGCAAATGCAGCTAGTAGCATTTCAGTCATGTAGCCTGCATTGCATAATGAGTTTAATGGAAAAAAAAATAAATAGTTTAGAGAAGCTTCTTAAGGATTTTAAGCCACTACTCTTTGGTAACAAGTATTATTTGTTAATTTTTAGTATAAAAATTGTTTTAGGTACCGATTTAATTATTTCAAAAAAATAATTATGATATTCGTAGTTAAATTTTGAATCACTGTAACCAATTTGTTATTTATCTTTTTGTAATTTTCATTGGGTACTAATATTATTTTTATTTGATACCTAGCCACGGTATAGCAAAATATAAATTTTTTTCTTTCAAATTGTTGATTCCACTGTAACCAAGAATGAACTTGAAAAGAATTATTACTCGTAAACGTTTAAATTTCAAATGCTGCAATTGAATCAATGTTCAATGAATGTTGTACAAATATACACATACATATAAATCTCTTTGTATCAATAGTTAATGTGTGCCAATGGCATACAAACTAAATTAGTGTTTACTCATGTCAACGATGAGAATAATTTAGAAGAAAATAAAAGGCAAATAAACGTACAAACTTATACACAGCAAGTGTTTGAAACTAACGCACTCACATATACTTACATATATATAGTCGATATTTAGTTAGATTTAAAACGTAATCAGAGTGTAGGTTTACATTTAGAAATTATTTTTAATATATTTGTTGAAATTGTCGTTAGAGTAGTAGTTGTTATTTTGTTATACTCGTTAAAGAGATAAATAGACAGATAGACAGACAGAAAGACACAAATAAATACATACAATATCTAACAAGTAAAGCATGTAGCTTAGTCAGCTCATTAGCACGCACACAGTGTAAAATATAGTTAGTTCGATTGGGCTTATTAATATTAAACGTGTGATTTGCATTTCGTCGTTAGGCGTCTTTAAAAGTACTCTTAGGCTAAAGACGTTTAGTCTACAGAGATAAAAGAAAAGGCATTATTGAAGGATATTTAATCGGATGCAGTGTAGAATGTGATGGTATGCAATAAATATACTTAAATTTAACAAAGAATTGTGGATTTAAACTTTATGGTTTGTTTTAAATTTTATACTAAGTAAATTTTTTATATACCAAAGACCTTCAGGTATTATATTCTTAAATCGATTAAAGAAATTCCTTTCCCTATTTGATATTGTTATAGATTATCTAAAAATTGAAATAAATTCTGGGAGTTTTATTTAAAGTCGACAGCTATGTGAAAATGTATATATTGGGTGGTCAATACCAGAGTAGCGAAGTGTTCACTCACTGTTCATACATGTATGAATATGTACATTTCATTTTTTAGCCGCTTCTTCTCATACATGTGTGAGAGACTGAAAAATATTTTGCGTTTTCTCATTTATGAATGCGACGATTTATTTTTTTCTTTCTATTCATAAGTGAAAAAATGAGAAACACACAAGTGTTCATTTTTGAATATGTACAATTTTGATAATTTTTCATAAATGAAAAGATCGTAAAAATACGTGCGTTAAGCATTCGCGTACATAAACGCACATATTTGATAATGCGCAATTGTCGGCGTATGTAGGAAAAAAAATGTTTTTTTTTATTTCTTTTAGAATATATTGCAATATTGTATTCTGTGTTAATATGTACCCATGTGTTTTTACTACATTTTACGGTAAACTGCGATCGTAGGTAGAAAATTTTTTCACATTCATTTATGAGAAATTTTATAAAATTTCAACGTTCATAAATGAACATGTACATTTATGAAAAATAATATTAATGACAAGTAGCTGATTTATCATTTATCACATATGAATAAGACTAATAATTCTTGTTGTGCGCATTCATGTATGAACATAAGCAGAACATTTTTTCTTGTTCGTTTATGCGCGTGAAAAATAAATATAAAATTTTAGATTTCTCATTTATGAAAAATATCATGAATGTTAATTTTTTAAAGTTCATAAATGAAAAATTCTGAACCCTGGTCAATACATTCTGTCGCAAAAACAATTTTATTAGGCTTTCATGTAATCTAACATGTAATACAATACAGTGAGATATCCTAAAGTAATGTTATTAAGCGATGTTTGTATCGATATAACTTTACAAAAGAAAATTTTTAAGTTAAATGTGTACTTCGGGCAGTTAAAAAATAATCAGCCGATAGACTGATTAACCGATAGTCTCAGTTACTAGTGCTTAGTCAATAGTATTTCTTTCAATTTGATTTATAATAGATGATAAAAATAAGTAACTAAATCACAATTATGTACAGTACGTAACAATATATTTTTTTTTTAATTCATGAAGACATTTCAAGACACGAACTATACTTACACGATTTTACAAGTGATTTTGAAAAACACTTAAAGGATTTGTGGCAAAAAATATGTGAGCCATCAGTTTCAAATTAATAGCTAATAAAATTCCTAACAGTCGCGATTTTAATACCGTGATATAACATTTGGTCGCAGAAAAATGAGAGAAAGTTACAAATCGACTCAAACAAAATTGAAAGCAGTTAGCCTAATATGGCTTATTGATACAAAATCAAATGTTAATATTAGTTAAACTGTACTTTTATATATAATAACAGAAATAATTCGTTTGAATAAGCTTTTTGAAGTTGGGAGGGAGTTAATTTTTTGCCAACAATTGCTTCATTTTTCGAGTTTATTAATATTCTTTCGCCATTCGCCATTATCACATGCTTTTATTTCCCTATTTTTTTGCCGCAAGGTGTTGAAATTACTGTTAAGATATTAAGCCTTGAAAGTTATATATACAATCCTATTATTATTATATTAAGCTAATATAATTGAGATACATATTCTTGCATAAAAGTGTATTAAAATTATAAATTAAACTGTAGTTGCCGCAAAAGATTTTGTGATGACATAGCATTTTAAAAATTTCTTTTATTTATTATTTAATAATCAAATACTAACAAATCATATTTAATTTCATATATTAGTTTTTATACAGAAATATGAGTATAATTAAGTTAATAGATTTCATTAGTCTATTGTTGCATATTTTCAAACAAATTTGTTGTACGAACACATTCATCACATAAGCACTTGGAATGATTAAATTTGCAAAAACTCTACAAATGCCTCTAGTAGTTTATAATAAAATATTTATTTTTTAAGAACATAAATATTCTACTTCAACTTTAATGAAGTATAGAGTAGGAGTTAAATAGACTTTTGGATGATAAGAAAGTTTGTATACGATTTTGTAGCTTTATACAATACCTTGCGATAGACGTAAGACCTACAGGAGCTTCTTCATAGACGAAGAATAATAATAATATTTAATATAATGATATTGCGCACATATAGTTTTCTGGCATTGTTTTCATATTTGTGGAATAAAAAAAATTCATTTTGGGCTGTTTGTCTCGCGACACGTGCTTACAAACTTCCTGAATTTAGTAAAATTAGGGTGTCTTAAGAGTCAAACGACATCTTTATGATTACACTTGTATTCCGTGTAAGGACTATTTAAACTCGCAGAGTTAGTACGTATGAATTTCTTCTCGATGGTTTTAAATTTAAACCGGCATTTGCACCTTTATCGCTGCATATGGCTACTAACGCATTTAACTCTGTTTTTACGCGATGCAATTGGGTCACGTGAAAGAGGATTTTAGTTGATCTTTTTCGCAGGTACGAATTTGGTGTATATTCCACAATGTGTTAAAGTATTATTTTAGTTTCTTGCTTATCCTTTTTCCACCACTCGTAGCGGTTTCAGTAATTCTTTCAGCAAATATCTTCTGGTAGCCATTTTTACCATAATTAAACGCACTGAATTCTGGCATAATTATAAAAAAATTAACTTCACATTAAGAGAAGTGTCCGCTCGATTAAATTTTATTATTTTGTATAGTTTAGGCTTTTCAAATTACAGACTTTTTCTTTAAATCTGATCTATGCCTGTTATTAAATTTTGTAAAATTAGATATTTCTTATCCTAATATCACATACATATAACATTATAGTCACAATTTTATATTGTTGCGAAGATGATTAGTTTAAGTTTTAAAAGAAAATAATTAACAGTAAAAAAAAAACTCAACGAAATGACCTACTGTGAATTTTTGTAATTTACCCAGTTTATGTAACATTTTATACACACAAGACAACAACAACATGCTTATCAAAAATTACAGAAAGAAGCTAAACAACACAAAACAAAAACAACTAACACGGTGGAAAAAAACACACCACCAAGCAGGCGGCTACACTGAACAACAATAAAGTAGAATTTTCTTATACGCGCGAGAACTGCTGAAAACAGATATATAAGCTCCACATGCTGCGAAATAGAGCAAGTTCAACTGCAAACATTGGTGAGTAAGGACATAAAACCAGCTTTTAGGCGTTAAAGTGGTAAAAATACCATCGTCTCTATTTTGTGTGTAGTGAAAGTAAATAAATCGGGTTATTTAATTTAAAAAGTCCATTCCTTTTAAAACTTGAGTCATCTTATTCTGCAATTATTATTGTACACGATGTGGCAGTTTTGCTTAAGTCACACATTGTTGAAGTTTGTAATAGGTTTTTACAACTCGATCTGTTAGAGTTGTGTGGGTTAACAAATTTTATTCAATGGCTTAGAATAAGAGTGTTTTCTACTAAAATTCAGCAGAAAGGATCCTTGAAATTCTACCTTACTATATAAAAAAGTCTTTAAATAAAGATGGATTACTGATTCATTCCCTTTGCTAGATTTTTATGTCATGTATTGTTGCGAAGCTCACAAAACCATTTGAGTGCCAAAATGCCTATTTATTTGTTTGAAAAAAAAAATGAAAATATATCGATAAGCTGCTATAAAACGGTTCCAGCATCAAATATTATTAAACTACATATATCTAACAACGAAAATCATCCTTTTGAAGTTTTAAACTTTTGTGTGAATTCCTGCCGCTTTTATAGTTCTCATACAACGCATCACACCATGCAGGCATAAGAAATGCAAAACACTAAAATGCAGCTTTAAATTATCATATTGATTTTATGATAAACAGAATGTTATCTTGACTTTTAATAACACAAAAATGATTTCCCGTGGCTGATACTAGGCGTTGCAAAATTCCCAGTATACAACCTTTAATGTTAGGTATGATTTTTAAGTACTGCTTCCAGTTCTTGCACTTAATTATCCAGATCTTTAAAACAGTTTTTAACAGATAATACCCTCAGCTTTCAAAATTAAGATATTGCAAATTACAGCTTTTGTGCATGATAATTCGAAAAGCCTTAAAGAGGAAAAACGACGAAAGCAAAAACGTTCCCATTTTTGAATCTCATCTTTTAAACTATTAATTAAACTTTTCTATATGAACACATGTATATGAATGTATTATCCTATATCTCGAACGCAGTTATGCGAAAATTCATCTAAATTTTCAATTGACAGAAAAATTAATGGACGTCTGCATTATTACGATGTTTATATTTTTATTACATCATGCTAAAGTGTGTTTATGGTTTAAGCATGCGAATGTTAAATAGGGGTCAATTCAACAAGCATATGGTGCTTGAAATTGAATATTCATTAAATATTCCTTTAGCACATCCGGTATATGTATTTTAGGGGCAGAGCAATTGATATTTGTAATATGTACACACATATGTACATTTTCCAAATAAAAACATATTAAATTCACAACTTGGTAGTAAGAGGATGTTGTCTGCATAAAATCAAAATAGAAAGATTTTCAAAAGGTCACGGAATTGGGTTCAAAATCAATGATTCATAAATTTTATACAACGAAAAAGAAAAACATACATTTGAAAGCATATTTCAATATCAACATAAATTCTGCCTTTTTGTTTTGGGAATTTTACGGTCATGTTATTGCCTTAGGTGTTCAGAATAAACCAAATGAACCATCATTTGGTTGTTAGATTTTTCAAATATCAAATCATTTTACAGACCATATAAACAAACCACCCAATTAAGCCCCATTCTTGCTTGAGCTAACTAAAGCAATTGCGTCTGATGTAGAGATATTGTAATTGACAATACCTTTCGTCAAGTTTTGTCAAATGTCATTTGCCTTACAAAAGTACCGAAAAGATATTTTAGAATATGTTTCAAAAAGCCGTCTGGATGCTTTATTATTTTACTTCTTATTAATGCTAACCCAAATGCCATTAAATACTAGACGACGTGAAGATATTACCGAAAACAAAATCGTCGTGCTGATCATATTCTCCTGCAAAAAGGGTTAGGTGCATTTAATGTCTGGTGCAATATTATGGATTTGAACCTTAAAAAGTGCAAATGCATATGCTTTTTCCGAAAATGTCATACAAACGTTCAATAGTTTTTAAACGAACTGTACGAACTGTAGTTTTAGAACTGCATTTAGTTTCAGATCTCGGTATTTTACTGGATGTTAAATTAGATTTCGTTAGCCACTAACAAAAGACGTGCCATTCTTGAATTAATAAAACGCTGGGCAAAGAAGTTTAGTGACGCATATGTCACACAATATCTTTATACTCTTCTTATCAGGCCTTTTCAGGAATATGGTTGAATAATTTCGGATCCATAGTAATTGCATTGTAATTCGAGGCTTAGAGTGGAATCCCTTAATTCCTCCATCCTAAGAATAATGTTAAACATTACCTTTGTAATGTTCTATTTCGTCCTACGCGCTATTTATATCCGCTGGAAATTAAAATATTCTGATCCATTTTTAAGAATTTGTAATCAATCAATCAATTTTATGAAAATATAAGCGCAATTTTATTTCGTGCTTGATTCCTTTAATTAAATATTTCATGAAATTCTCATAAAATATTTATTACAAAATTTTTTTTTAAAAAATAAACATTTTATGATATTCTCATAAAACATTTATCCAAATAAAAATAAAAAATAAATTTGAAATGTATTGTAATGGGGCAGAGCATATCCATATTGCAATTTCACTATTGCTCACATAGCTCATCAGTGAATTTTACCCCAATATTGTATTGAAAAAACCTAAGAGTCTTATATCCAAAGCCAAACTGATTTTATGAGAATTTTTCATAAAAACAACATAGCGTAGACAGCAAGACTCAAAGACACTTCCATACAAACACTACAAAACATTTCAAAAACAACAAAAAACATTGTTTATTTTCAATAATTTCTACATAAGGGTTGCCATTGAAAACCATTCATATGCAATTTGAAAATATTAATTTTTCTTTAAATGTTAATGCTGTTAACTGTCATCTAATCTTATAATTGTTTTAATATCTGTAGGGATCTTGAATCGATAGATTAAATATAGGGTCCGCCAAATAACTTTTTCTTTTTTAAATGCTATAACCTCCTGAACGAATTGGACTTTATATGGTATAATAACAAGGTCTTTATGCAAAATTCGTATTAATGATGTTTCTGAAATGTTCAATTGTTCAGAACGACGGTGAATTGATGTTGATGGCGCTTCAAGCATACTTTCTGCCACAGCAGTAATATGCTCGGACTTTTCACGCTTTGGTTTATCGATGAGGATGCCAGTTTCTTTCACATTTTTCACAAGATAACGAACATACGGAGCTGACGGTGCTTCTCTTCTTCCAAAATCCGTATGCAATTTTCGCACACATTCTGCAACGTTTCCATGATTTTCAAAGTAATGTCGCAATATATATGAGCGTTGTTCAAGCGTATACACAACCATATTCGTTCAGCGGAAGGATAAAACTAATTATCTGTCAAATCAAACATGAGCTAAGTGTTACCATTCACGAAATAAGCACTACTTGAAAAAAAAAACGTTAGATTGCAGACCCTTTATAAAAATAAATAAATAAAATGAAAAACGAAGTGGGGATAATTTCTCCATTTCAATTTAGATAAGACTCTTCTATATGATTATTTTAGTAATAATTATAAATTGTTTCAAATTTTCAATTTTTATGCATGAGAAATATTGTTACGTTTGTTTCTTTTAACAAACTTTTCGCTTTATTGAGTTCTTTTATTTCAAAGTAATAACGCAGCACCTTACAGTTTTATGGTAAAATAAACGATTTATTCACTTTAAATACACACAAAATAAACACGTTGGTAGCTTCACCACTGCAACGCCTTAAAATATGCTTTATTATTTTGTTATCTTTTCTCAACGATGTCTCAACTTGAATATATTTAATTTGTCCAACAAGTGGCGTTTGTATAGTCGTTTTAAGAGGTTCTCACATATGCAAGAATATTCGACTTTCTAGGCGCCTGCTTTGATGTTTTGTTATTTGTTTTGAGTGAGTTGTTTTTGTTTTCTGTTGTCTGTTGGTTTATTTCATGGAATTTCTTATAAGAATATTACTGTTGTTATGTGTGTATTAGACTTCTTAGAAAACTACGTAGTTTGCAAAATACGCAATAGGTCATTTCGTTTACAACTTAATGATAATTATTTTCTTTTAAAACTTAAACTAATCATAACAATATGTTAATTGTTCAGTAATACGGTAATGGACACTGCATTCTAAGTAGACAATTACGCAAAAAAAAGAAAAACTTTATTTTACATTTTAAATATTTCTTCAAATTAAAAAATTATTAACAGATTTATAAATTTATTGCCTAGACTGTATAACATCCAATATTTATTTACATTTTGGGACTAAATTTCATTTATTTAGGAATCACTAAAATTATTGCAGAAGTTGGAATATTAAAAAATTTAACAAATGTGGTTAAGTGCATTAAGATAAAAAGCTTTTCCAGATTTGTTACGTATTCGACAAGATTATTGTTCATCTTCAAAACTAGCTTATGCTTATGTACTTAAAGTTGAGCGTTCTACCTTCATATGTTTTATTTTCGTTGTTGCATTTTCAACATATAATATTCAAGTTATCTGATCAACATTTAAGAAATTTAAAGCTAAAAAGTTTCGTTTTTTTTCTCATTATCAAATAATGAAATAAATAGGGAAAACTTATAACAAATTGGGAAAAAGAAGTTTAAGTCCCGACAGAGTTCTGACTTGATAGAAAAGTAAATGTTGTAAAGCAGTCGGAGTTGATGATTGTATTAAGTAATTGTTGCAGTGTAGTTAATAGCTTTAACCACACCTAAGTAGAAATGAAAGAAAACAAAGAAGAAGAAGGTAGAAAATTATATTAAATTCTAACACAGAAAATTAACAACATACAGTCGTTATTGTATAGGTTAAATATCTGCCGTAATTTATTTGAATCTGTAACAGAAATTTATGGTTAAGACGTCATGAGCTCTGAAATACTCCCATAGCTGCAAAAACTTTTGTAAAATTTCCAATACAAAAGTCATTACATTAAATATTTACTTGAAGTATTCTATATAGTAACAATAAAATACAACTGTATTAGGAATTAACTTTTTTGTTTAAATTTTACTCTTTTTAAACTTTTTTCTTTTAATTATTGATTATACACCAATAAAAAGTACGTTTTTGATTATAAAAAATATCTTTAGAATATTTCTTAGAGATATATACTTTTATAAGAAAAGAAGAATGCTTTTATAAGAAATAATTTCTTATAAAAAATAATTGATTATAAGTTAAAACCCCATAGAAAATTTTACTTTGTATTTTTGTTGACTATATACAATAATAATAATATTTACAATATGCATAATTACTATTTCACTCGACACAATATACACCATAGCTAAAAACAACGGCTGTAAACCCACTATTATCGATAAACTTCTTAGACAATGCAACACTAGAAATAGGAATAAAGAAGACGAAATGACAACCTATACAAGAAGACGACACACTTTTACGTACACAGAATCACAAACATATAGATTAAGACTGTATTTACACCTTGAAATAAACGCGGCATTTTTTTCTCTATACTTTTTGAAAGTTGCATCGAAACACTTATCGCTTTTATATTAGAATTCTTTGCGAAGCATTTTTTCGACATTTTGCTTTTGTATGCTTGTTTGTTTTGTTAAAAACTCATTTTGATTGTATAAAATGTTAACTTGTGGTAACATTAAAAATGAGTGGTTGCAAAAAAGAAGTTATAAAAGATATTATCGACACCACCCATTTAGCCATAGAAACCATGGACTTGAGCAACGATAGAGACGTTAAAATAATTTCGGATTTGTTAGACTGTTGCGAAAGTGCTATACATCTGCCAAATAAAAGGCGCAAGAGAGAGTGGGTGAAACCATGGAGACTATAGCGTTCAAACCTGGGACCGTTTTCTTTTCTTACCAAAGAACTATCCAATGATGTGTCTTATTTTTTCGATTACATTCGTATGAATGAAGCCACATTTAACTACATACTGGCCGCAATAAAAGACGACATTGTAAAAAAAAATACTCTCCTGAGGCAATCAATATCACCGGAAGAAAAATTATCAGCTACCCTGCGTTTTTTAGCAACTGGTGAATCGTACACTAGTACAAATTTTCAAACAAGGCTTTCTTCATCATTTCTGCGCGATGCGGTTCCAGAAGTTTGCCGAGCAATCTGGAGGAAGTTTAAAGACGAATATTTAAAAGTATGTACACAAATATTTCTATATAAATGTAATCAACGTCCCGTGGAACTAAAGAAGTAATATTTATTGATTTGATATGTATGTATCCAGTTTCCAACAGAAAAAAAGATTGGGAACTGATTTCAGAACAATTTGCATTGAAGTGGCAATTTCCTCATTGTTTAGGAGCACTAGACGGGAATCATATCACTTTCCAAGCCAAGCGTTCAGATGGTTCTTTTTATTATAACTACAAGGCAACCCATAGCATTGTATTATTGGCCCTTGTAGATGCTGATTGTCGTTTCACGTATATTAACGTCGGATGCAATGGACGATGACACGACGCTGGTGTTTTGTTTCAAATTGACTTGAACGATGTTATTAATAATGCATCTGCATTTCCACCATTTCCCTGATGTCAAAATTGTTGGCAATGGACGGTATTTGCCTTACGTTATAGTTGCCGACGATACGTTTTCTCTTCAAAAGCACATCATGAAGCCTTATTCATACAAAACAAAAATCAAGGAACAACAAATTTTCAATATTCGGCTTTCGCGTGCGAGACATGTTGTTGAACATGCGTTTGGAATTCTATCTAATAGATTCCGCATATTTCAACAAAGTATAAATTTGTCCGACGAAAATGTAGAACTAGCCACAAAGACATGTTGTGTCCTCCACAACTCGCTTAGCAAAAAAAGGTCAAAATATTTGCAATTAACATCGTGTGAAAGCTACGAGAGAAGACAAACATCGTCATCAGAAAGTACTACAAACTTAAGAGGCGCTGCAGAACGTATCAGGCAGGGATTTAAGGGATACTTTTGGAACGAGGGAAAAGTTAATTAGCAAGACAGTAGATTGTAAAAGTACATGTTTTTCATTAATGAAAAACATAGCATATTTATCTCATAAACAGCAGCATGGATAAATCATTAAATGAAATTTATGCAATAATTAAGTAATAATTCCTTTTAATTTCAGAAAAAAATGATATTTGCGGAAACACCACTCGCAATAACTTACCAATAGGAACATCAACTTCATCCAAAAATTACATTAACAACAATTCGTTTTGCAGTGCACTTTACAAGTTTATTGTAATATATTTTACGATACATATTTCAATTCAAAACGAAAGGAAAAAAACATAACATGTATATTTATTTGAATAAAAAATGAAAAGGAAAAACATAAATAATGCAAGTGAATTACAAAAATTAAAAGTGAAAACATCTATATATATATAAAAGAAAGTGATGTTAGTTACTACGCTTATAACTCGAGAATGCCTGGACCGATTTCGGTGATTAGCACCAACTCGGACAGGTCTCCGGCCAAATAAGAAGAATACACAAGAAAATTTTGGAAAATTTCCCAAAAAAAAAATTATGAAGAAAATTAATTTTCACATACATTTTTTTTACAACGCTATCTTAACTCAAGAACCCATAAAAAAACATGATTGTAAATGCTATATTGCCAGTAGATGGCGTTGTATGCACACTTGGCAGATGCAATGACATATGTGACTGGAGTTTTAGTAACATAAATATTGGAATTTTCTTCAGCTTTTATCAGCTTTCCTTATTTATTTAAATTAATTTTGATTTAATACAATATTTTGAAGAAAATTTTGGAAAATTTCCCAAAAAAAAAATTATGAAGAAAATTCATTTTCACATACATTTTTTTTACAACGCTATCTTAACTCAAGAACCCATAAAAAACATGATTGTAAATGCTATATTGCCAGTAGATGGCGTTGTATGCACACTTGGCAGATGCAATGACATATGTTAGTAGTCAAAAAAGTCATGAAAAATGTGATTGAAGCAAAAATTTTAAAAGCAAAATATAAGGGCGATGTGTTGAAACCACGCATTCCTATGATTCCGCCAGATTTGCCGTTTGATTTTAAATGGCTTCAGTTCCCCATACCTGTTGCTTTTCAATGATCCCTGTTTTTTGCACTTTCAGTTATATGTATCACGTTCACGTGCTTTGTTTTTCAATACCGCGAACCAAAATCGATCAAAAAATGTCGAAGAAATGACTTGCAAAGCAGTCACGGGCACGCTAGTAAATAATACATTTCAATTACAAAAATTAAAACGAAAAACATAAGTAATATAATTTTTAAGCATTTTTTCTTTTCTGGATATCTGCCAACACAGCTTCTCTTAAAATGTCCTGAATTTTCCACGCAGTTTCTCGCCGTATTTCTTCGTCTTGAAGTCAAACTCGACCTGCTTACTCAGCCATTCGTACTCACTCTTTTGTTTCATACGTTTGCATAGTAAGCTCTTGACTCCACTAATGTGGTCAGTCAGAACTAATTTCTATAATGGAAGAAAATATTATTCGTTATCTCATTTTGATTTACATAATATAAAATTTTATATAGACTTCTCCCTTTTCTTTGCTGACCTAGTTGCTGGACTTCCACATGAGTAAGTAATTTTTGATTTTCCACTTGATAGCCCTGGTGATTCGACTGCTCCCACTTCACTTCACATACAGCTGTCGTTGTCGGCATCTGCTTCAATTTGTGTCGTGTCACTGGTACTTGTTTCTTAAAAAATATATATATGTACATGTGTATGTACATAATTATATTTTAATAAAATTAATAAATACCTTCATTACTTCTGCTTGACGTAGATGGGCTGGAATGAAGGTGCGTCTTTAAAAAGTGCAGTTGGTTGTAGTACCACAGTTTTGGAAGATAGACATCTTCCTGCCCTATCCCACTTTTTTCGCTTTCTGCAACTTTCCGCGATTCCTTAATATACTGCCTCTGTAAGCTATGAATTTTCTGCTCAAACATTTCAAAAATCGACTTTGAGTGCTTTACGCGATCCCGGTAATCGACATGGCGGACATTATACCAATTCTTCTTTTGCCCATGTTGTAGCAGGAGTATCTCGACCAGTTGCCTGCCCCACATTTTTCACTTATTAATTTTTGAACCTATTTCAATTGTAGATGCTAGTGAGGAGATTGTAACACTGAAAATATTCCATGTTCTTCACTTACCCTTTGTGCACTTGCTTAATAAATTAAGTTGTTTTGAATTATATGTAAGTTTTCCGTAATACTTTTTAATTGCGAATATATTTGAAAATAGAACAACTGAACTAAATTAATTTGCTTTTAACACTTTTTTACAATTTTTTCATCCACACTCAAATGTAAACAATAAAACTGTGTCGGCAACTAAGCGTTTTCTACCATTATGGAGCGATTAAAATTTTTTTATACATGTGTATTTGTAGGAGCAAAACACAATAACGAACGAAAGTCATTACTTGTATTAAATTATCATACAAAATAAATGCAACGCTTTCAAAAAGTAGCATCTGTGAAGAGTAAGCAAATACCTTCTGAAATAATCTACTTTTTCAAAACATATGATTTTGCAAGACATACCTATTTCCGAAATATCCTTTCTTAAAACGTATTTCTTTAATATTGTACTTTTTCCAAAAGATAGTTTATTAAAACTACTTTTTGGAAACGTTCTATCTGGAAATGGTACTTCTTGGAATTGCACTTTCGAAGCTACTGTAATTATTATATGAAAAGAAATTGTACATTTTCGATACAGAACAGTTTTCGGAATTTCCGTTTTTGCTTCAATTATTAAAATTGACAGCACTTACATAACCATCAATTTTGACATATTGCTATGCCATATTAAAAAACGAAAATGAAGCAAAAGAAAACCTAAAAAATGCTTCAACAGGCGTCGCTGTGTAACTTTTTCAACCCCTCTTTTTTCCCTACTTCCCGTACTCACAAGCAAAAGTTTGCATGCAAAAGTTGCGGCGTTTATTTCAAGGTGTAAATACAGTATAAGTAACCTTTTTCATTGAGAAGGATCACTCACAGCATTAAAAAGCAGCAATGCTCTCAGACATAATCTCAAGATATTGACAGAAACAACTGAAAAATTTACTTCCAGCGGAGTGCACATACTGACATGTAACTGTGGACATACTTATATAGGACAAACTGGATGAAAACTGAAAATAAGATTTACAGAACACATACGCTCATACAAACGAAAAGACTGTAACTTTGCATTGCACCTTGACACTAACGGACACACTCCTATGGAGTGCATGACATTACTACATCCTAACAAAAAAAAAAGACGAAGACTAGACATTATTGAAATTTGCAAAACACAAAATTTTAACAGTAACGAAGAGGTCAGTACGACCTCAGACACAATTTTCACACCATAGAAAGCTACTCATAGACTCTTACAAACGATTAACACCCTCAAACGCACACACTTATCTGGACAATAATAAAAGATGGAAATATAAGATGAGCCCCGCATAAAATGCCGGGTACTTACATGAGTAGTTACGAACGTAATGAAAGAACTGTCTAAACCCGAAGCATGACTCACCAGTACAATTTAGAACACGACTTGATAATGATGTCATCACATTGAAAGCGGTCGCCAATCATACCGCAGTGACGGCGACGAAAGGAATGAAAACAGTATATGTATAAATATTTGCCGCTAACCACATATTTTAAATGATCGAAGAATAAATTTGCTTCATCATTCCTTCATTGTTTCGAATCGAAAATGGAGCTTATGCTTCAAATTTCTTCTTAGGCTTCTGCACTACACCTTCATAAGCACAACAATTTTTCGGTGACACCAGACTACAATGATTTCACTGAATTGTCGCTGGAATTTCCTCAAGAATCAAGGATCATCTTAATGCCAGCTGTAAAGTGATTTCACTAATTTGTCTCTGGAATTTATCAAGTATCAACCAACGTTTCACTAAGGGCACATGCGTTCATGTGTAATAAGATTGTTAATTGTACATGCGGTTGTCAATAAACCAAAAGTTTTTCAATGCGTAAATAATTATTGAAGTTCTTACGTACCGTACGATCGGTTCGTAAATCGTACATTTTGAAAATCGCCTTTACGAAGAGACTCTATGAAATCAATGACAATGAGGTGGGTGAAAAATTGGTTTTAGTATAGCAGTGCGTTGTGTCATGTGGAGCTCACTTAAAGTATTGTTTTCTACTTTTTCACAAACAAGCAACCAAACATTGATATTATTATGTTCAATCAGTTTCGAAAAAACATTGTTTAAATTTTGACAAATTAATACGATTAGTTGTTTACAATCCAGTTATTAACAAAATCTTCAGTGCGTAAATTGCAATTTCTCAATAAAACTTACAATATCAGCATATTTAGCAATCAAAATATGTTGTTTCAAAAATATATATAAAGGACATGTCTTTACAAAGAACCTATTGAAGCGTAAATAAATGTATCACATGCTCTTACGTATTTGAATATTTTAAGATAATTTAATTTATTTATTCACAAGTTTGCTTGTAAACGAATTAAAAGTGAGCTTTTTATTAGATCAAGTATATAGTTTTGGGTTACAAAATTAAATAATAAATAAAATTTAGTTGTCTTCATAATCGTTTTCAAGTTTACAATTATTTAGGTAGAAATGGTTTTTATTTATTTTAAGTTTAGTAACTGCATACTCTAGCGTATGTTAATTCAATCGAAACTAAAAGTAAATTACATTCTATATGTGACACTTTCTAAAATGAATATATATTTTATGTTTAAAATAATTTTTTTATTTAAATAAATTAAAGTTATAATGTACTAGATAGGAATATAACATTACAAGAAGCTAAGAAATAAAAGATTTTTTGTATGTAAAATAAAATAAAAATATAAAGATGGGTGTGGTGGAATATAAAATGTACATGTGGCTAAACAAAAGAACACTATTTCAGTATTTGCTATGGTTTTTCGCATCATGAGTTATTGGGATTTAAAAATATATAAGATGGAAAAGAAAATATTTATAATTTTCTTAATTTTTCAAAACAAAAAATCAAAATACTCGTGTAAGTGAAAGAATAGATTTAAAACGCTGCTGAAGGCTCCCTAAATCATACATAAAAGTGTCAAAATCATAACTGTTAGAACTTGGCCCATAATGTTGACTTTTAAACTGAGGATCATTGATATAATATTATAGGGCTCCTTAACTTCGGTGCTTTAGAACAAAAAAATCTGCCAACTTATTAATAGAGACCGTAACACTAATTTTTTAAAACTACTGAACTCACCAAAGGAGAAAATAAATTACGGAATAGTTTTCAATAGAATTAAATGCTATATATAATTCAAAAAAATTTCGTTTAGTCTAAAATAAATACTAGGGATGATAAACAAACTCAGTCAATCAAAATAAACCAAGTGCCGTGGTCTAGATTAAGAGGGTAACTTGCCAATTTAGCGCCTCATAAATAATAAATCGAGCTGCTTGTCTGTTATATTGTCTATTTTATTTAATAGTTTTTTTTTTTATCAAAAGTACCACTAAGCATATTTATACTTACATATATTTATGTATATAAAGGGATTTTCAACAAGAAGTTTATTTTCTAGCACAAAATATAACAAAAAATTTTGATTAAGATCATTAAAAATTTTATTGTATTCTGAAGAGAAAAGTCTGGCAAATATCCACCACGATCGCTTACGCATGTCGATTCTTTCATCGAAGTTTTCAGTCACTTTTTGGCAAAATGGCGTCAATAATAAGCCAAAATTGAGTTACCATATCGCGATAGCGTGATCCATTGACTGTTACCGTATTTCCAGCCTCATCTTCGAAGAAAATTGGCCAAATCACCACATAGGGCACCATACAGTGACATATTGAGCATACAAAGGCTTCGCAATAATCGCTCTTTTAAAATACCACATGCGGCAAGTTTGCTTATTGAAATACCATGAAAAATGATGTTTTCAGAAAAACCAGCCTATTGGCTTCAATTCCTGCACCAATTCAACCTTGTAAGGCTTCTAAGTCAAATCGTTATGCAAAATTCGCCATATGGGGATTTTGGATAATCCCAATTGTTGAGAAAGTTGAGGAATTAACAAAATTCGTTCTGCTTCAACACTGTGGCTCACGACGCACAGTAGCTCAGAATCAAGTTTCAGTGGCCAAAACCTATATTTTTTTCTTAGGTAGCCAAAAATTTTGGTAAAATATTCACAGTAGTAGGCATGGCATTCTGCTAAAAGCAAAGAATTTAAGTTAATATAGAAATAAAAAAATTTTTAATATTTGATCTCATATTAATTACGATTTCTTGAAAACTGTTATTGATAACGGGCTGCGGTTTTATTTGTTATGTTGGGTGGACTTTTGTTTTTCACAAATGGTATTTAGTTAGGATGTTATGTAATAAATTTGAAACCACCATATATTCGTAAAATTTTAAGTTTAATAATGTATAACTTTTAAAGGACAAAAAACGACAAAAAACCGAAACCACTCAAGGAAAGGCAAAAGTGTTTTCTTTAAGCCTATATATACTTTTGCACCCGCCCGGACCCGCCCGTAGAACACGTTTTTTATTTCAATGAAAATACTCAAAATTTTTAGAAACAAAATTCTATTAAAATTGCTAGTAAATTTGCTTTAGAAACTATTCACTGCCATAAATACTAATTGCAGATGGCAAAACGTAAGGAGAAAGAGAGGAAAGTTATTAGTGGTATAAATATTTCTTCAAATGGTTGAAAAATGTCCATGCTTTTTTGCCCAGATGTTTCAATTACCTGCTATAAATTATAGGAAAAAATGTTTAAAATTTATTTCAGTAAAGTACAGATATGTAAAGTACAATTTATACCCATCATATCATCACATAACTGCAGCTTAAAAGAAACGTTATCCTTCAATCGAATCTATCAAAATCACACCAATTTCGGCACAGTTACAACTGCAAGCTCTACTTGATCATACAGCCGAAAGGTTGCTACAATCACTTAAAGGAAGTGAGTTGAGAAAAATATAAACCGCAATTTGTCTTGTTTTTTTGTAAATGGGATTGCGATGAATCTTCTGGCCAAAAACAATATAAAAAATTTTTATTTGAAGATATTTCTGACACAGATATGTTCATGCTGTCATTTGTGCCATTGCGATTAATAAAGAACTTAGAAGACTCGGAACCTTCGTCCAGCACAATGCAAACAAATTATACTTGGAAAAACTATACTCTATCGTCTACGAAATACTGCAGACTAATAAAATTTGAGAATAAAAAAGAAATTCGTGATACCATTAAGAATGAAGTTAGTGACATTAGAGACCAAATATCAACACTAAAGCCATTAGAGATAGATGAATAGATTATTAAATTGAATTACCAATTAATACTTTCAATGATAGACGGAAAAACTGCCCAGGTTTTGACTGATACAAAAGCTTCATCCAGCTGTATTACATGTAAAGCCGGTTAAACCAAGAACCGACAAAGTCATTAGTATGATGCATTTGAATTTAGATTATCACCACTACATACGGGGATAAGATTTATGGAACACGTACTCAAAATTAGCTATGATTCGGACTTCGGATCTTCAGGATCAGTAAGTAAAAATGACACCAACAAAGAGAAAAAGAAATTGCAAAAGAAACAAGTTCAACGTGCATATCTCAAATATGGGTTAATTATAGATTAACCAAAACAAGGATCAGGCAATACAAACGATGGCAATACCGCAAAAAGATTCTTTTTCGATCCCGAAACTACATCTGGTATAACAGGTGTTGATAAAGATGTTATTTCAAGATTTAAAACAATTACTGAAGTACTGGCGTGATTATGCCAAGGAAACCGTTGCTATATACACATTCAAATACAATTATAGAAATATGTCAGCAACAGTGCACAAGTTCTTTACCATGGAGAATATGCCATTAAGCTCCATTTATTACCAACTGGAGATTTATCAGAGGAAGCCAGGAAAAAAGAAATAAGCATTATAGATTTAACAGAGAACATAATACCAGAAAAATGTCACGAAGTTCTACAAATGAAGATTTATTTCATATATTATTGACAACGTCAGATCCCTTCATCTCTAGCATTCGAAGTCAATGGAAAGTGAAATAAATATATAATTATAAATAAATATATAATTAAAGAAAAATTAAGTTACACTGCTTTATTTTAAAGTTGACCAAAAACTAGATAATAAGTAAGCATTGTTAAGCATAATTTTAAGTGCAGCGCGCTGTACCGACCTTAATAAAACCTAAACTCGATGAAAGCTTGAGATGTTATCTGTTGACTAAAAAAAGAATTTCTAAAAAAGCTTTGTTAATTAAAAAGTTACAGAGTTGAACACACGTTGATGTTCGCACAGTTTGTATCGGGACTGTCGGCTCAAATTTAAGGAATAATTTCTTAATACCGGTCTCAGAAGGACGATTATGTTGTCCGAAAATATCATGAATTTTACGAAATAACAGAAGCACCATTTTCTTAGTGGATTTTAATTATTTTAATGGGATTTTCGTGCGAATTCAATGTAACAATTGCCAATGCAATTGTTAAATATCAAAACTGACATGGTTTTGGTATTGCCACAATTGAAAAACAAACTTCTTGTTGAATATTGGTCATTATTATTGTGTTAATAATATTTTTTGTATTGCGTGAACCAGCTCTGTGTATATAAATTTTCCATGAAATGTTAAACTGGGATCAAAACAAACAGAAATAGCTCTGTAATTTATAAATGGCTAGTCCAATTATATCTTATCTCCATAGTAGACGAGTTTAAATGTTAAACTTGGATGTTATACTACTAAAAGCCGGTGCCACGATACTTTAAACTAGATGTATGAAAAATGACACCGTATCTGAGAAATTTTCTGACTATAGCCCTTATCAAGCTCTAAAACAAACTGGCCTAACATGTAAATTATGGTTTAAGAAATATTCCGCTTTTAAAAGGAAAAATAAAAATAAAAAATAAATAAAAATAAAATAATTTATTTATTTTAACTTTGATTCAATTTTTCTCAAGTATATTATTTTAAACTGACAGCTAATTTGCTGGTATTTTGGAAACAAGTAGTTAAAAAATCTTTTCTAAAGAAAAAGTCTATCTATATTTTAGCAAAAAGTTTGCATCTATTCTTTAGTGATTCGAAAAGTGATAATTGCTTGTAGTGCTTTCAAATGTCTTTTAATACAACATGTGACAAAAAAATGTTCAAAATTTTAATCAATTCTAAAATAGAACAGCTTAATAAATTATAACCTCAATTGAAGTAAAAGGCATGGTACCTCCCATTGTGCTAGAAACAGTGTGTTTAATTAAATGGAAAAGTAACTTTATTGAAATACTAATTGTAATGTCTCCCACATAAACTATGTACTATTAGTATTAGTATAAGGTATTAGTATAAGGTGAAAACTATTTTAAGTAGAGTTTGTATAATATATGAGCGTGTAACATCTGTATTATTATTAATACATCGAATATTATTGAATAGAAAGTAGAAAAGTGGGTATGTGTTGACTGTATGTATAAGTAAAACATGTACATCATGTACCTAAGGAAGTCAAATAGATAGCCAACTCCTTATAAAGTTGTATATTTTAGTCAAAATGGTTATACGAAGTCTGTAAATTAAATAATGAGACTGACTATTTAAATTCCATTTATTCAAACAATATTATAATTTTATACTGTCACCCTCAAAATTCTTCCTTTGGAAGCCACACAGCGCTGGAGACGATTCTTCCACTACTCACAGCTGTGTTGAAACTCAGATATTGGAATAACTGGTAGGTTACTGCCATTTGGGTTTTCGATTATCCCAAAATGAGTTCCCTTGAGATGATTTTTCTACTTCGGGAAGAAAGAAAAATCACATGGATTTAAGTTATGCGAATATGGAGACTGAGGAAGTCTTGATGTTCGATCTTACACAAAATCTTTAAAGAACGTCCCAGTAAAAGTATTGTTTTGACTGTTTGGCCTTGCGGTACATACCCTTTGTGGACGATTCCATGGATATCGAAAAAGCAAATGAGCATGCATTTAATCTTTGACTTTGCCGTCCCTGCTTTTTCGCGCAGATTATTCTCGTCTCCTATTCATTGGTCAACATCTAATGAACGGTAGTATCGTGTGACTGACAACCGACGATTGGAACGACCAGGATCATGGATTCTAATGACCTTTTCACGGGTTATTGCAGATGAAGGCCTTCCGCTTCGTGGTTCAGTTTTCAATCAACCTGGACTATTGACAAAACGTTATCTTCGTAGGCCTCCTGCAGTTTAAACAGCGTTTCCGTTGCACTGTGCGCAAGCTTGAACCGAAGCCTAATGACACACAGTTGTTCAAAACTGATGTCACTCATCTTTAGAACAAAACAGAAAAAACTGTTTTAGAAAAAAATCGCTACTGACGACCAAATGCCTCGAGCGATGTCAAGATTGAGTTTTGTAAATAGTATTTTATTATTATTATTTAGTTACTAACATTTACATTGTAAGACTGGCTGCAGCTCAGTGGTGAAAACATTGGTGTGTGGGGGAAAATAAGTATAAAAGGGCGAACATCAGTAAAAATAGATGAATTGCTGTGCGACCGGGTGCAGGATCACATGTAATTATCTCATTCTATTTTATTATTTTTGGACTGGTAGTCAGGGTATAGATGGAGCCGTGGTAATACCCAGCCGAATCTATACCCTGAGACAGGACAAACTGCGACGGAGCGATCACAGACAGATCGTGGTTATACCCAGCCGAGTTTGTGCCCGCAGTCGCTACTGAAAGTGACGTTGTTCGAATACTGACCGTGTGACGTAGAAGTGAGTTACCTAAGCCGCCTGCACACACACCAGTGCACAGGATACGAAGCCCGAGCTGCAGTCAAGCAGAAAACCGGGAAATAAGGAAATCCGTTCCTTAATAGAGAACAAGCATGTAACCAAGGTTTTGGTTTTAAATCGATACAACATGACCCTGGACGCCACTGAGCATACCTCAGCTACCAGAAAAATCGTGTCGTTACAAGATCTCGTATTAAAGCACTAATTGTGCAACCTTTAATACAAATAAGACATAACGCATTTGTGGAGTATTCGGGTTTTCCATTTGTATTAAATTTAAAACAATATTTATAACATATTATTTATGGAATTCACAATAAAGTAGATAATAACATAATCTGTATTTTTATAGCATACCATTTTCTTGTACATGAATTGACTGTGTGCTGTCAAATTCAGTAATTGTCATATGAAAATAATACAGCTGTAATACCATTTGAAAATTGAATATTTTTAATAATTCCGGTGGGTGAAAACAGTTTCCAGAACTTTATTAGATTATTTTAACTGATTATATGAAATATATTTACGCAGCAAAATTTAAAGATGAAAAAATATATCAAAACTTTATCCAAACGCAAAAAATACACGGGAAATTATTTTAATTTTCATATTATATATTATATATTTATTTGGATTCATCTAAAATCATATCAATTTTTATCTAGAGCATCTAAAATAATAGGAAAGACGAGATACAATTGCTGCTTCTAACGAAAATGCCAAAGAGAAGCACCTGAACATGCGGCTACTGCGTGTGTAAACTTTTGCAGTATGATTGCTCAACTTTTATGATATGACTATTTAACAACCACTGTGCAAGCCTCTCACTTCAGAAGAAATTGGCTATATTGGTTTGTTTTCTTCAATTAAAATAAATATATCTGCAGAAAAAATAAAAAAAAAACATAGCTTCCGTGGCAGAAAATTTGAATTATATATTAGCTTGGAATAAAAGCATAAAGTGAATTTTCGATGATTTTAAATTGCAAATAGATTTCCTTTGTATATTCTTATATAAATTTTTAAATTCATCCTCATCTTTCTATGCTTAAATCTCTGTTTTGAATTATTGCACGGATGTTTGACTATGTTTGTGATTACAACAACAACATTTAAACATTCAAGTCTTATATGCAAATTAGTTTCTGCTAAAAAACTAAAGATTGTTTCCTATTTTCTAAAAGCAGTCTTATTCTAGCAATACGCACACACACATATAAAAACACAAACAAAAGTCATCGTAACAGTAAGTTGCATTTGATTTCATTTTCGCTTTTTAAAAGATTTTTGTAGAACGATTTCTACAATTTTGCCATTTGAAATCATTTTCCTCTCTCTTGACTTTATTTTACAATAAAAATGTTAAAAGCATTTTGTGCTTGTTGTGTGTGAGAGCTGCGTCTGTGTATATTTTTATGTTTCTATATTTCTATTATTGTAAAGCGAATTAAAGATGCAAAAACTACAAAAAATCCTTGGCAAATGCCAGAATTAAAATGAAATACAGATTTTAAAATTTAATACGGCTCAGTGCGTTTGGGATTTAGAGATTTTAAAAATGAATTAATTTAGTTTATTATGGCATCAGAGTATAAAAAAACACACACCCAGCTGTAGAAGATTTTTTTATTTGTTTTTAAGAAAAAAAAAACCAGCTTAGATTCAAATTGAAAATAACAAACCGTAATAAGCATTGAAAGTGATTATGCTTTTTGTTATTGTTTTTTTTTTTGTTAAAATGAAGTTTATTTTTATGACAATGATTTAAATACGATTAATTTGATTTGGAATGCATTTAAATCAGGCTTTATTTTTGTAACCAAATTGAAAATTTTTCGTTTATACTCAAACGAAGAATTTTAATTACGCTTGCGGTCATATTTTTAATATTCTCTTTTTAAACCAAAAAAAGAAGAAACTGCTTAAATTCATGCATTTTCAAGTAAGAGTAAGGAGGTATAATACGGTGGGGAACACAGTGACATGATATACATTTGACACATATAACCCTGAAATGTTTCACTTTATGCTTATCTTTAGAAAAGCCACGAATATTTTACAATAAAATCCTGCATGCTTGTTGTCGCTTCAATTGTCACTATTTATTTTGCTAAGCTCATGCTTCAAGTGATTGAAACAAACGCAACGACGATGTAAATGGTTGGTCGGCTTCAATTTCTGCACCAGCTAAAACTTGTAAGGCTTCAAAGTCAAATCCTTACGCAAAATACGCCATGTGGTGGTTTTGGATAACCGCAATTGTTGAGAACGTCGAGGAATTGGAAAATTTGGATCGGCTTTAACACTGTGTCTCACGGCTGCGATGATTTCGGTTGAACGACATGGTCGAATATGCTTGTTTGCAACTTTTGTATCAAGTTTTTCGACTTAAATTTAACTACCAAATTCCTAATAACGGCCTCAGAAGGACGATTATGTTGTCCGAAAAAATCACGAATTTTACGAAATATAACTTTCACAGAACCACCATTTTCATAGTGGATTTAAATTATTTTAATGCGATTTTCATGCGAAATTGAATTCGTTGTAAGAATTGCCAATTACTACGAATATGTCAAAAAACTAAATGTCAATTGAAAAACAAACTCCTTGTTAAAAAAAACTCGATACTATAGCGTATTTTACCAAGCTTTCTACAATTATATAACACGTAAGTATATATTTCAAAACAGCCTCCTGATGCCATCAAATACAGAGCATGACCTCGACGCGCGAGTGGTTTGCAGTCGTTTTCTTCAAATGAAAGAATGTTATTAGACTCCTTCGTAAACTTTTTTTAAGGCACAAAACGCTACATTATTATAGCGATTGCAAAAGCATGTGTTTACAATTTGGCATCTATTGAAACTTATTTGTAATGACAGATTTTTATTCTTAAAAATACTATTGACATCCATATATGACAGTTATACCATATCTTATCCAAATCGACATTATTATCTTGTATAGTTAATATAAATGATAAATTATAAGAAATTGATCATCGAGGATAGAGTTTTCGATAGCATAGATGAAGAAGAGCTAATGGACATCAAGATTGCAAGGACTGTCTTGGGTTTTTCTAGTCTATGTCTTATTTTGTTTTGAAAGATTTAAAACAAATCTTTGGAGAGCAGTGGCAATTAATAAGCCACAGACCTCTATCCTAGAGAGTCAATTTCCGTTGATGTTACTATCTTTTTCTTTCATTTCATGGAGGCAATGAACTTTGGGCTGGCCGATCTCATTTCGATTTTGTTCATTCTACCTGAAAGGATCAGGTCAATGTCTAAAACAATAAATTTTTATTTTCTAAGTTAAAATCATATACACACATATAATTAAAAAATTTTATAGAAAGAATTTTATAGCGTAACATAAAATAAGTTATTTGCATGACAGCGTAATCACAAGATTTTGTCTTCTTCTTCCAAAAACAAAAACATTTCATAATAGGAACCAGCTTTTTAAATAGTCTCATTTAAAAGAGAATAACACATTTTGTATAGAAAATATTTACATTTCAACCATTTCTTATGCATGCTTGTATTGAATATTTGTATATATATATATATATATATATCTATATTCCCGCCACTCAGCTGGTGTTTATAGTGTTTTTTTAAACTGTTATGCGGCCAATAAACTGCAACTGTCTTAGCCAGCTGACATTCCATCAATCTTTCGCCGCTTTTTATGTTGCCAACAAATCAAGCTGTCAACTTCTATTTAACACAAACATTTTAGTTCATCAGACACACATTCTAGTCATTCTTATAGCAACAATGTCATTTTTTTATCGTCCCCATCTGGTGAGCTGGTGAGTGTCATCTATTTCTTAGTTCGTTACTTTTGAATTTATTTAGTTTCTTTCCAATATTGTATGAATTGCTATTTTTATCCATTCAATTTCTTTTCTATTTTATTGCTATCTTTTTTTTGCCTTTCCCACTTTTTTTCTTACAGTATGATGGTCTGCTCTTAATAACAACTCAACATGGATGGTTCGTTCGCTTTTGCAGTTGCATGATTCAAAATCTATTTACAAATCTAACGAGTGCTGTTGCACTGATTAAATGTGTCTCTTCAGCTGTTGGCTATCGCTTTTTGAAATATTTAAGCTAACGAAAAAGATTAATGATTTTATTAAAATTTATTGTTATGAGCTGAAGTTTTATTCTGTGTTAAACATCTAGGAAAATGCTCAAAATAAGAAATAGTGGTGAAAGTATAAAGGCAATCGCATATTGGCAATAGCAAAAATTCACATGTTGTAGTATGCTTTAAAATAATAGGTTTAATCTTACTTACAGATTCGTGGTTTTGTTAAAACAAAATGGATGTAAAGCTCTATTCGGTATCAAATGAAAAAAAAAATCACTGCCAAGTATCGTTAAATTTTGAAGCATGTCTTTCGAGAGCAGGGGCAACATGGTCTCATGTGTACGCCTAAAATTTAACATAAAAGAATTTCAAAATTTTTACCATTTTAAATTTCTTTGTTCCAGATATTCTAAATAAAAAATTTTATTTATATTTGCTAAAGAGAAAATATTTGTAACTGCAATACTTTAAAGTTTTCTTAAACGTAAAAGCACAAGAAAATTTATTTTTTGCACTCAGGGACACCTTGAATTGAATTGAAGATAACAAAGTTCCATATCTGTATATAAAGACCCCAATTCATACTAAGATCGCAAAGAATTAAAAATTCAAAGAAAATTTATAGGAAATACTGCTTCGAAAATGATGTTAGTGACGTCAGCATCAGTAGACAACGCTGTGTACCGATGAAATATATTGAAGAATATTATATTGGTAATTTAACTTATTGGTTGTTTGTTAATTTAACTAAACATTGAAATATTTTACAATGACATGATTTAGTAAAACTAATATCGAGTAATTTGAGAAACTAAATTTTGTTGTTTTTCTTAATAACAATACTGTGTTTATCCCTCTACTCTGTTTTTTATCCTTAAAAACTTTACCTCACAGTAAAGTGAAACGAACAAGATTCTCCAAGCGTAACTTGATCTCGCCAACTGAGGATTCCATATAATATATACTTGGAGGTACCTCCCTATTAATTCCTTTTTACATATTTTTATTTTAATTCAATTAATTAATTTGAATTCCATTTAATTTTATTCCATTTGTTTGTATTTTTATATATTTAAATTCATGCCTCCATTATTTCTGAATCCCTTTTTAAAGCGTTTGGTTTGAAAAGATTGGTGACACTTGGGAGAATTTTTCATTTAGGAATTGTACACAACAAACAATTTTTCATTATTTTTCCTTGAAAATATATATTTCGATAAAGTTTGTTAACCATTTTCAAGGACAATCCGAAAAAGGAAATATTTTTAAAAATTAAAGGGTGTCCTCACGCAACAACCGGGATTTTTAGGTATATGCGATTCAACTTAAAATGTTCACAAAATGGTGGTATATATAGTATACGATAAACTATAAGTTTTAATAATAAAAGAGGAATTTTAAGTTTTAGGAGTGTGATTAAAAAAATACTTTCTACAACTAAAGATTCTTGGACGTGAAGTTGAAATAAAGGGTGTTTTTTTTTAAGCCCGATAGAACTTGAAATTGTAAAAAATAACACAAAAAATTAAATTGTAATCAAAATTTCTTTTTTATTCGAAGGATCAATACGTGACATTAACATTTGAAAATGATTTCGGGCATATGGGCACCGCGGCTGTTCTTGACGAAGCGCATACTGGACGTCCAATTTTGGGCCACTTTTTCGAGCACTGCTGGGCGTATGTCACGAATAACACGAACAATGCTGTCCTCCAAGGCGTCAATTGTTGCTGGTTTATCAGCATAAACCAGTGACTTCACGTAGCCCCACAGGAAATAGTCGAGTGGTGTTAAACCGCACGACCTTGGAGGCCAATTGACAGGTCCCTTTCTCGAAATGAACTTATCGCCAAATTTTGATTTCAATAAGTCGATGGTTGCGTTCGCTGTATGGCACGTAGCGCCATCCTGTTGAAACCACATCTCGTCTGGATCAATGTCATCCATATTTTCAAACAAAAAATCATTGATCGTGGTGCGGTAACGATCTCCATTGACCGTAACGCGAGCTCCGGCCTCATTTTTGAAGAAATAAGGTCCGATGATGCCACCAGCGTGAAAATCGCACCAAACGGTGCATTTTTCTGGATGTAATGGAGTCTGTAGGGTCTGTTGTGGATTGGTCTCACTCCATATGCGGCAATTTTGCTTATTAACAAACCCGTTAAGCCAAAAATGCGCCTCATCGCTGAACACAATTTTGCGATAAAACAACGGGTCAGTTTGCAACTGCTCTAGAGCCCAATCGGCGAAAGAACGACGCATATAATGGTCTCGTGGCTTCAATTCCTGCACCAGCTGGATCTTACACGGGTGTAGGCCGAGATCTTTGTGCAAAATTTTCCACGTAGTGGACGGACAGAGCCCCAATTCCTGCGACCGACGACGAATTGATAAATTTGGATCTTCTTCCACACTTTCGTTTACAGCGGCGATATTCTCTTCAGTACGCACATTCCTTCGACGTGTTGGTGTTATTGCATCCTCTAGAGAGTATGTGGTACGAAATCTATCGACAGTTCGACGAATGGCTTGTTCAGATGCACGATTATGTACGCCATAAAAATGACGAAGTCGTCTAGAAGTTGCGCGAATCGACGACTGATTTTCAAAGTAAATTTGTATAATTTCGTAGCGTTGTTCAAGCGAGAGTCTATTCATGATGATTTGTCAGAGTATAAACAAATAAAACAAATAAAAAAAGTGTTTCATCAAAATTTCATTTTTTGTGTTACTTTTTACAATTTAAAGTTCTATCTAGCTTAAAAAAACACCTTTTAATTAGATTTTTGAAAATATCACTTAAATAAAATCTTTCAATCCGTTAGAATGAGTAACAGCAGGGGTTTTTTAGAAACCTATATGTAATGTGTAATGGAACTCCATTTATTATGTTTTAATAAAATTTTATCCATTTATTAGTACACTAAGGCTTGACAGCCATCAAAATAATTGGAAAGCAGATATAGATGCCCTTTACCACACTTTATTATATCGGGTTTATCTACAAGAAGTTTATTTTTCACTTGTGACATGATAGATTTTACATTAAGTTTTTTGACATATTCATAGTATACACACTGGCAATTGTTACAATTTCGCACGAAAATCGCCTTAAAATTATTAATATCCACTATGAGAATGGTGGTTCGGTTAAATTTACATTTCGTAAGATTCGTGATATTTTCACGCAACATAATTCTACTTCTGATACCGCTCTTAAGCATTTGGTCGTTTTATCGTTCGAGTTGACAGGCTCAATACAAATTGTACGAACACCAAAACGTGTTCGACGGGATCGTTCAGCTAAAAACATTGCAGTAGTGAGCCACAGTATTAAAGGAAATCGAAATTTGTCAATTCCTCGACATTCTCAACAATTGGGTTTATCCAAAACTACCACATGGCGAATTTTGGATTTGACTTTGATGCCTTACAAGGTTCAACTGGTGCAAGAAGCCGTAGATTCGCTCAATTCATTTTTTCAGTCGAAGCTCATTTTCACTTGTCAGGGTATATCAAAAAGCGAAGTTGCATTGTTTGGGATTCTAGAAATCTTAGAACGATTAATAAGAATCCTTTGCATGCTCAACATGTCATTTTATGGTGCGCTATGTGGTCTGAAGGCATGATGGGGAGTTTTTTTCAAAGATTATGCTGGAAATGGGGTAACGGTCAATGGATCACGCTATCCTGAGATGCTAGCAACTCATTTTACCCTTTTATCGACGATGTGGATATCTCATTTTCATTTCATTTATTATTCATCATTTATTATTGTACAAATTTATCTTTCAATTTCTAAACCCGCAAAGCTTTTATACTTGTCTGCAGGATATTAAAACTTAAAAAATAGATAAGTTCGTTTATAACTAGTCATTTAATATTATACTTCACAGTCTTTGTAGTAATAAGTTTTGAATTATTGTGAGCCTATCAAGTATTCTTTTTTTAGCTTATTCCGTCTGTTTTCATGCGCTATGCTGATTATTTCAGTCGGTATTTTGTTCAAAATTGTTGGCAATGTTAGGGAAGCGAGCTTCTTCCATACTCGTTAGTGAATCGTTCCACTTTAAATCTACCTTGAGCTCGTCTCTGCGTGTAGAATTCTTTGGCCAAGGTTACATAATAGATGTTCTTCATGCTAAGAACCTGAAGGTCTCTGGCAATTCTTGTCAAGGCCTGGTTGTTAGGATTCGTACGGCTTCTGTTTGATTCATTGTCGTTCGTTGCTCTCTGAAGGTTGACAATTGGTTTTAACAGGACGGTGTCACATATAAAACAGCTAATGAAACGATCAATTTATTGCAAACCAAATTTCTCGATCCCATATTTTTTGTGGGGCTAATCGAAATGGTGGACGGCCATTTTGCTAAAAAGAGAATTAAAACTTTTATGAAAGAAGCGTCGTCCGTCAGCGGGATCGTGATGGACATTTGCCAGATATAATTTTTCATTCATAATTTCTCTCCGTAATACAATCTAAATTTTTTGTTTTATTTTGTTTTAGAAAAACCTTTCACTTTTTCCTGTATTGCTTCGTGTATAGTAGTTTGGCTATGTTTCTTCATTTATAGTTTTAATAGTTCGCTTTTTATTACTAGAATTGTTCAAGTACTATTTTATATACTATGCATTTTATATCTTTATAGCAACAATAATGGCCAAAGAAAAATAAAAATTAAACAGTTCACACTTAACAACAGCAAATCAGTTGTCCGTAATATTTATTTAATTGTTTTTCCACTATTTTGCTATTCATAACGATAATTGTAACGTGTTCATTAGCTGCTATTTTCTCTTAACAAACAAACAATTTATATTTAAAATAAAATTCATTTTTATCATTCGAATTTTGTTTTTCGAGGTGAACGGCTGTATTGTTCAATTCAAGTCAGATTGAAAAATATTAAAAATTTAAAAAAAAAATTTTAAAATTTTAAATTTTAAAATTAAAAAATAAGAACTTATTAAAATACAACATAGATTTTACAAGAACAATTATAACTATGTTAAAAGAAAAAATTAAACGAGTATTTTTATGCTCAATGGCTTGTTGTGAAGAGACGTGATTTCATTGTTCGCGCTGACAGCTTAGCTATATACATAGTGTCGTGTACTAAAATAATACAATTTATTTCATGATTTAAATCAAAAAGAAAAATTTAATAACTGTAACAAGCAAAAGAATTGGAACAAACGCAAAAAATGTAGCAAACAATATCAAACCGATTGCTGGCTAGTGACAATGTCAACGTATTAAGCGTAAATATTATGAATAAAAACCCAAAAAAAACATAAATGCACCAAGTGCATCAAAAAGTTACAATTACTTTTTCCCTCTTCAAACTACTGAAGATAATAAAAGTGATGATGATGGTTATGACGATAATGAAGTAATAGTTAACAAAAACAGCGAAGATTTATATACCTCAAATTATCATTTTGAAATTCAAAATTGAAGAAATTCACGAACTGTAAACTGAGCAAGTTAGAACATTACTCCATAAGAAAAATTTCTATTGGCTTAAAATTAGTTTTACAATCTAAATCTGATTACGAAACCATATTTAATGCTCTCACGAGCAAATACGAGTTATGCCACCAAAGATGAAAAACCTTATAAAGCTCTTCTATGTGGGCTTGATAAAATTGATCTATTAATCGTTAACAAAAGACTCACCGATATGGGTCTTTAATGTTTAGATGTTAAAATCGTTAAAAAGAAGAATGCATACAACGTGGAATATATAACTTGCGTTGTTTTCTAAATGTTGTCCAAGTGTTTGGACACGGTTCTTACCAATGTAGAGTCAAAACCTTTTGTTCAAAGTGTGATAGTCGGCATACGAATTCAGACTGCAAAGAATCTTCTCCTAAGTGTGCAAACTGTAGTGGCCCACATAGTTCAACATTCGACCAATGTCCAAGTAAGATAAATTATCTAAGTATTAGAGAACGCAAGCAACCTGCTCCAAAATGACTAATTCGTACCTATGCTGTAGGTATTTCTCATGCAAGCGCCAAAATGCTTTCATTGAAACTGGTAACTGGCATATTCAAAGAGACATTTTCAACAACAGAAGCAGCACCAATGCTAATAATAATAGCAACACCAATGACTTATTCTCTCTTAAAGAAGTTAAGAACTTAACAATTGAGTTAACTACAAATCTTAGAATTGTGTGAAAACAAGGCGGGTCAGTTAGAGGTCAGCACTTATCTCGAATGCAAATTCTTATCATAATGGAAAATTATGGAATCAATACAATAACTTGGAATGCCAAAAGGTATTCGCAATAAATACTTAGAATTATTTAAATTTTTAATTGGTCAAAGTATCGATATATGTCTAGTATAAGAAACAGGTCTAAATTCAAATCTATCGACGAGAAGCAAAGATTTTAAAACTTAGAGAAATGACAGGATAACTGGTAGAGGAGCAGAGGTAGCAGTAATCATAAGGAAGAATATTCCATCAAGTGCTACCAGTTGATATAAATGCGTGCGACTACCCTAGCGGTTCAGGGGGTCCAGATGGCCTAAGGAAACAACAATTTGCATCTGACATTGGTTGACTCAGTAGTAATGAAAGAAATCTATTAGGTGGTGATTTTAACAGCAAGCATCATTCCTGAGGATGTATGCGGGCAAATTGTTGGAGAAATATTTAATTTGAAAATTTAGAATCATACAATATAAGTATTTTATATCCGTGTGATAATACTAACTTACCTTCAAGCAAGGTTCTACTCTGGACTTATTTTTAACTAATGAACCGCTCACAACGTCGACGGTAGTACAGTAGATGACCTGAGTTCGAATTATTTACCCGTTAAAATTTCTTTAAATAATAATTAGAACAACTCAAATCTTTTCAAGTACGACTTTCATAACGCTAAATGGAACAAATTCTCCAGATTCTTAAATAGAAACCTAAATTTGCCTGATTCTGAACTTATTGATCAGAATTAATTAATTGAATTTCGAATATATTTAAAATAATGCTATCGGTTGCAGTGTGCCTAAGATTTATCCCTCATTGAGAGCAAACTGTGTGCCATCTATAATAAAAAAATGATACAACGGAGAAATGGCTACCGCAGACATTGGCAAAGATATAGCGATCCGAACGATTTTTGTGAGAATAAAATATTAAATCTGAGACTCCGGGAGAAAATTGAATCAGATCGAAAGAAATCATGGCTTTTCTATTGATAACGCTTGATAAAGGTGCTCCGCCTTTCTGGAACTTGACGAAAGTTTTTTTACAACAAAACGGATGTCGGCGCACCTCTAATCTAGAAAAGTGTGAAATTTTAGCATAGACATTAGCTTTTAATTATTCCATTTCAATTCATTTAGGTAACCCAGTTACGACTTCAGCAATCAGTCATACTTTAAAATCGTTTAGGCAGTTAATAGTTAGTTAATCGGAAGAATATTTAATAAATAGATCCCCCATTTCATTTGAAAACTTAAAAGAATAAAAAATCACCTGGCTTCGACGGTATTGCTAACAGATGTCTTAAAGCACTTCCTAACAAAGGCATTAAATTTTTAACAGTATTAATTGATGCATGCTTAAAACTGTAGTATTTTTGTTAAAAGTTCAAGGAGGCTAAATTTAACCAATTAAAAATCCTGAAAAACAACCTGACTACCGATCTTCACACCGTCCCATCAGTCTATTGTCGAGTGTAGGTAAAATTTTAGGAAAAGGCACTGAAATGAAATGGAAAGCCAATGGTACTATTCCACCTCAACCATTTGACTCCCGTAGAGAACATAACACAATACATCCTTTGATAAAAAATTAGGAATTTAGTACAAGAAAACATTAACCATCAAAAATCAACTGGCTTGGTTCTGTTAGATGTCAAAGCTGCCTTTGATTTAGTCTGGCATGAAAGTCTTAATTTTAAGATGATAAATTAAAATTTTGCAATTTCATTAACAAACACAATTTACAATGAACTTTGAAAGAATGAAAATTGGTTTTTTCAATGTTCATATTCGTTCGTAACGTTCTAAACTCTACACCCTAACGGCTGGTTGTCCTCAAGGGTCATGTTTATCCCCAGTACTTTATACCTTAAATACATCTGCTTCTCCTCAATTAGACTACTGCACCCCGTCAATCTTCGCTGCTGATGACAGAGCTATCCTAAGCTCTGAAAATTGTGTCTGCTTACCTACATAGAGCATTACCGGAGTTAATATCCTATTTCAGTAAATAGAAAATCTTATTAAAATGTGAGAAAACACAAGCGATATACTTTACACGTAGGCGAAAAGAATGTTGTATACCACAGACCAATATTATTGTAAATAATATTTCTATCCTGTGGAAACATAAAGTATGCTTGATCCAAAAATAAAGTTTTAAGATCATATTTTTTATACAATAAATAAAGTTAACATATTAATCCTTATCCTGTACCCTTTTATTAATCGTAAATCTAGCCTTCAGATTAATAATAAAAACTTAATTTTAAAGTCAATTTTTCATATTCTATGTAGTCCCGGTTTGGTCTACTAGCGTATCATGTCATATTTAAAAAACTGGAAATAGTTTTGTTGGTTTTTTTCTACCAACCGCCTTCATGATATTGCCGATTTGGAATTAATTCCAAAAATTTGTTGCTAATATTTATAAAATTTTTCAATCGATGTCTCTTCTTGTTGGTCGTATGTAGCCACGATCATTAGCTAGCGAATTTAGATGTATTCCTAGCTTTGTCAAATGAAAATTTTTATTACTCCCGATTTCTACTTTAACCAAGGTACCTTTCTTATATAACAGGGGCTGCACTGATTTTTCCACATATTTATATTCAGGAACCAATTTTTTTGCAGACCAGTTATATTAAAATATTAGAAACATGTATCGCCATTTCTTTTGCAATTTAAAATAATTAATAAATATTTAAATTCAATTATTAAAGAGTCAATTAAACTCGATTATTCGAAATAATTCTGTTGCATGAAATATTTCCAGAATATTTCATACAGCTGACTTACTTGACCTTTAAAACCCTCTGTATTTGGTGCTCTTATTTATCGCTGTTGACTCAGATCTTTTTAAAACGTTTGTTTTAATATAACGTTTAAAATTGTCTTTTATTTGGGTACGGTTTCCCGTCGACCCTCGTCAAATTTGGTTTGTGAACTAACTGGTTTCGGCCGTTTAAAATTGTTATGCAAAATATTTTCCTACAGTTTATAAGATTTTTAAATTTATTTTTATTTGAACATTTTTTTTTATAAATCAATTACTATTTTTGAAGTTGCGGCTTACGTCCTTTATTAATGGTGATCAATTGTAAAGATTTTTATTTTTACCATTTATTTTTCGTATTTCCTTTAATCTTAATAAAATTAATTTAAAGTTAATGCAGACAACACTTTTTTAATTTTGCTCATGGTCGCGCAATCAACCAAAATGCATGTGTATATCAGAGCGATAGTAGGATTCTGCCTTCCTTACAAAAATATGTAAATTAAAAACAGCAAAAAGTTGAAGTACTTCAAGTCAGTAAGTACTAGACTCGTTCATAATGTTGATTTTTCGTTAAAATTTCATTTTAATTAAAACCTCGGATAATGAATTTAATGCTGTATGAAATGCTATGTGTATGTAAAAAGTGTTCTTTTTAACCCCATAGAAATTTAAGTTGTAAAAAAAATATTGTACAAAAGTTAATTATGACGTTTGACGTTTGTTCGGCACTTTTCAAAGACGCGTCTCAAGCATTCGATAAAGTATGGCATAAAGGCCTGAAATATAAGTTGAAGCTAACTTTGCCTGGAAATTACTATAACTTGCTAGAGAGTTATCTAACTGATCGGAAGTTTGTTTTGAGAGAAGGAGACTTTTTAAGCTCTCCACAGTTGATTGGGGCCGGAGTTCCCCAAGATAGTATTTTGGACCTATCCTATATATACTGTACTCTTTAGACATGCCAACTGATAACCGAGTACATACATCAACATTTGCTGACGACACGGCTTTCTTAAGCATACACGAAAATCCCCAAGCAGCATCACGATACTTACAAGACCACATAGTTAATTTGGAAATGTGGTTGAAAAGATGGAAAATAAAGCTGAATGAACAAAACTGTACACATATAACGTTCACACTGTCCAACCCCATTCGCATAAATAACCAAATAATACCACAAATTACAGAGGTCAAATACCTTGGTAGGCATCTTGATCGGCGCCTCACATGGAAAGGCCACATAGAATCCAAGTTAGCAGAAATGAAGTTGAAAGTAAATTAAACTGGCTTATTGGCAGAAACTCTACTCTTAGCTTGGATTGCAAACTTATACTTTACAAGTCGGTCCTAAAGCCAATATGGTTTTATGGAATCCAGTTAAGGGGCACTGCCTCAGCTAGCAATATAGAAAAAAGTTAAAGACGCTAAAATAAGATACTACGACTGATCACAGATGCTCCTTGGTACATAAAAAACTCAAATATTCACAAGGATCTAAACGTGCCATCAGTTAGGGCAGAAATATTGAAACATGCAATAACATATTTAAAGAGATTCGAAACACATCCAAATCCACCGGCTCGTAACATACTTAATGACAGTGGTTACATTAGACTAAAAAGGAGGGTTACTGCTTCTCTCGCTCAAACATCAGAAGGATGATCCGCTGATAGTAGTAGTCAGCCTGAAGCATACAGAATTTTGTCTGGCAATGGCTGGGCTTGATTTTTATTATTAGAACTAAGATATGAGTAATTATTGTTAGTTAGATAACATCGAAGATACAATAAATAAAATAAGAGAAAGTTGATTATAAATAAAAACAATTTATTGGAAAGCTGAATTAGGATTAGCATTTGGAGTATATATAGTTACTACTGCTTTTTGGATGCTTATTCCAATATTGCTGTGTGAAATTCATTAATAATATGCCCAGTTTTTGTCTCGAAGGCGAAATGTTTTGGTGTTATTTAAGCATAGCGTCGATTTAACGTCGCCAAACAATATATAGTAGTCGACATGTATCAAATTGCCTAATTTTGTAGGCTAATTTCTCGAACAATGTTTTTATTTCAGTAAATCTATGCTTGTAGTCGCCATTTAGTCGAAATGACTTCTCACGTGGATCAATATCATCAATATTTTTAAACATAAAATTAGAACGATTTCAATCGAGCATATTAATTTTTTTATGTAATAAAGTTATATGAAGTCACCAGCCTATATACTGCACAAACAATACGTATTTCTGGATCCTTTAAAGTCACCTGTCAATCGGTTACATCCCAAATGGATTTCAAGTCTGTTCAGAGATTAATAGATGACTTCCTTTGTGCCATATAAATCTTAAAGGAATTTAAATCAGTATCAGAGTAAGAAAATGAGTTTCTCGAATTTTATTTTTAATTTTAGTTTGCACAGAAACATATCTGTGACAGAATGTCTTTTAGTAGATGGTTGTATGCATTAGTCCAATGTTTATTTATACCACCCATAACTGTCCAAAAATGAAATACAACTCCTATGCATGGGACGGCCTCCCAAAATTTATTTTAAAGTTGCTTGATCGCGTACAGGATGCGGTCAAGAGGTTCATTGGGGACAGTAGGGTATCCAACTCTATTGATTCTCTAGAGCAACGACACAATTTGGGATATATTTTACTCCTACAGCGTTACAACAATGGTAAATGCTCTAATTAAATTAGGGAACTTGTTCCCGTTAATCGCATGTTTTTGCGTTTAACTCAATTTACATTGAGAGTACATCCATTTGCGGTTGATTGGCCAGTGAAGCGCACTACCCATTACAGGAAAATGTTTTTTTTTCGCAGAACAGTTCGTACGTGGAATAAACTCCTTTCAGAAGTCTTTCCTCTCACTTCTAATGCAGGAAATTTCAAATCTTTCCTCTTCCCCATAACCAAATTTCCTAGTTCTGGCTTAATGTATTATATGTTGAGTGGTCATCCCCTAAGTGCTGGTCTAATGAAAAAAAATGTTCACCAATCCTCAGAAAAGCCTGCAAAATGACCACTATATTTTGCTGGTCTTATTAGTTTACAGTATTGACGCTCTGTATGAGCTTCTTCATATTGTTGTTAAATTTCTAAAAATATTCCTTTAAAATATTTATTGATATTTTTAAAATTTAACAAAAATTTTGACTTAAAACTGACAAAAAACTTAAATTTTGGACTAAAAAAACGAATCTGTTGCGTCATATAACTTTTGTTCCCCAAAACTGCTTTTAACATTCTGTTTGACCTTTTACTTCTTCCGTTTTTCACTTTCTACCATAATGTTCTTCATCCAAGGTTTAGTATGAAAAACATACTACAGAAATAGTAGAAAATAAAAAAATTCAAAAGAAGTGTGACAATGATTGACAACTTTTGAATTCCCAAGAGCGTGATTACGAAAAAGTGGAAACTTTCTATTGAGTCAATCTGTTATTGAAGTATACAGCCTACAGAATGGTTTACTAAATTACTATGTATGATTGGTTTTCAAAATAATATTGTTGCCAGTAAATGTATTAATTGTGTTTTTAAAGTTTAGTGCCTTCAATTTTGAATGATTGAAATTAAAAATTTTTGATTTAAAAGCGAGGCATAGGCATTTTGTTGACACATGAATTTCTATTTTTATTTAAGTATGCTTTCACTTACTCAGTGCTTTGAGGTATTTGGAGTCCAACCGAGAGTATATCTCCGTAGGTGACCCTGTAGCTTGGTAGGTAGTGTATTAGCTTGTCAGTTTTGGGGATTGTGGGTTCGATTCCCAACGAAGACCTTGGTTTTTTTCACTACAAAAATAAGAATTTACTGCCGGTGAGGCCGCTCAGCGATGAGGGCATAGTTACTGGTCGCTGTGCTGTCTTTATACGGGAGTTAATTTCCGACTATCCTTCTACCTTCACCGTGTGTTTCATCTCTTCTCTATCCCTTTCCTAAAGAATGTAGCACGGTACTTGACTAAATAGGCATTGTTGCCTGAAGTGCTACTTCTCTTTAACAAAAAAAAAGGTGGCGCTGTTCCTATCGAAACAATGGCACAACTCCATACATAATTTGCGAGAAAGTACGGTGGTGGCTGTAGATATTTTAAAGGCGTTTTATATGGCATGATGCACTTGTGTCTGTCAAAATTGTTTGTTTATGATTTCAATGCTTTAAATTCTCCAGATTTATATCGAGTTTTCTCAGGAATCGCACTATACAAGTTGCTATAGATGTGATTTTATTAGATGAGTTAAATATTAATTCAGGAGTACTGCAAGGGTCCGTTCTTTCTCCTACCATATTTATTATTTTTCTGCATGACCTCTTTGTCAAACTTTCAATCCTATTCGTATTCGTTCAGTGATAGACCGTTAGAGGTGCGTTCCAAAAGCCGGAATCTTGTTATGAGGCCGTAAGACTCAATGTTACATGCTTACGCAAAGATCTGTGTTCGGAAATGGTGCTGCATCTGTTACTATGGGTAAGTATTAAGGAGTTGGAAGCTTTTAATATTTTTGGCATAGGATTCAGGGTGACGTTCGATGGACTAAGCACATTTTTCTAAAGAAACTTTCACTATATTACTGGATTACTGCTTTCATGCATTGGCCGGCGCCCCAAATCTATTTTGCAGTTGCTCGACTGCGTAGAAGATAGGGTCAAGAGGCCCATTGAGAGTAGTAGGGTATCCAATTCTGTTAATTCTTTAAAGAATAGACGCAATGTGGATTTTACTTCACTGTTTTATTGTTACTACAATGATTAGGTACTTAAAAGAAATTAGGGAACTTGTTCCCGTTGCTCGCACCTTTTTGCGTTTAACTCGATTTTCATTGAGAGTTGATTGGCCAGTAAATCACACTCTAATGCAATATAGGGAGAATTCGTTTTTTCAGCAAAACAGTTCGTATGTGCAATGAACTCTCTCCAGAAGTCTTTCCTGTCATTTTCAATGTAGAAGAATTTAGATCAAAAGCCCATAGATACTACTCCCTCTTTCCTACCATCCCCTGAGTAAAGGTTCGAAAAAAAATATAATATTTTAAATATATTCAAATTCCTAAACCTACAGTTTTTATCCCCAAAAATCCCTATGCAGATAATATTATTTTAACTTAAATAGATTAAAGCATCCAAAATTGTTCTCCTCCTAATTAGATGTTCCTTAATTTTGTATTAAATTCACTGCTGAAAAAAATATTTTTTGGGTAAGTTTGCTCGTAGATTTCGTGCCAACAATTCCGATAGGCCAAAATACAAATATATATATATATATATATATATATATATATATATATATATGCATACCGCATGCTTTGAGGACAGTTTTTCAAGCCATCGCATAGTTTGAGGACATTTGCATACTTTGAGGACAGTCCTCGAAATTTTATATGCCTTCCGCATAGTTTGAGGACATGTTACTTTGGGGACATTTTTTTAGCATTTTCCAATTGCACCGTCTATTGATTTGTTTATATGTAAATAATATAAATTTAATACGCGTTTCCCTATATACACCCAATAAATGCCATATAAATTGATTTTAAAAAATTTTCATTAGGAATTGTGTTGCCATACTTATGCTAAAAGTTTGTCAAAAATAACGTTTTTTTTTGTCTTTTGACGCCGTTACAAATTGGCATAATAAAGACTTTGTACTAATAAATGCGCCTTTTTTGCAATATATGTTTTTATATCTTTGCAGAAACACTTCTGCAAGAAAACAGAGTTGTTGATGATGTTGACTTTTTTGCGATTACACCTAACACTCTTTTAACACATATTTGATCAAACACTGCTGAGATGGAAAAATATATGTGTATACAAAATATTTTAATTTAGCATAATTTTCAAAAAAATTTTTTACAAATTTTGTTTAGTATCAGTCTATAAAAATACAATATGAATTTTTTATCTAATATACATATGTATATAAATATTGAATTGAAAAAGGTGTTTAACTTAATGCCGCAAAACGTACTATTCACAATCGTGCCATTAAAAAATGTATTGTTATTAATGAGAAATTTGTGTCAATGTTTGTGCAATAAATTCTTAAGTTAACTCTAATTGGAGTGAATTTAAAAGTGTTTAGCCGTAATAATTTCTCTATTTAGCTAATATTTTTATGGTCTGATTTCTGAAAAGATGTAAAAAGAGGATTGTGTGTGATTCTTGAATTAATTTAAAATTCATCAACAAATTAATAATAAAATGGTTATTTGGTAAAAATCGAATAGATTTAAAAATCAAATCGATTTATACACCAGCAATAAATTTTAAAAGGTTATACATATAAGTACATACAGGAAACTTTTGAGAAAACAAATTTACAAGTTGTTTTCCACTACATACACCTTTATTTTTTTTATTTATTTTATAGAATTTTCCAAATGAAAAATCTATTTATTGTACGACCCATGATTTTTATATAAAATTCATAGTATATTGAAATTCATAAAAGTATTATTAAATTAATTCTGGAGGTTAACTATGGTTAACTGCAGTGCAACCAAAAAATATCATGTATTTTTAGTGGCATTTGTTTAAATATGGAAGAAGTTTGCATTCTAATCCCACACATTTAGATGTATGTATTCCAAACAAGTAAGTAAAAATGCAAGACATATTTGGTACCCTTCAGTAAAATTGCAGTAAATTCGGAAAAAGTACTAAAGTTTGCGATAAATGATTTACGGAATCATTAAATTGCTCCGAACATAAAAGGTTATTAATCCAATAAAAATATTATCAGACAAAAGCAGAAAAATTACAAAAATATTACTACTAAATATATAATAATTATAGTTATTTGACCTTTTTAATATTTTTTAGTAGTTTTTTATTAAGCACTATGTCGTTACAAAATTTAAAAAGAAAAAAACTTTGTTTTATTATTTTTCAATATTTTTTTATACATTCTTCTTTTTGTTTATCCTGATGATGTCAACCAATGGTTTGGCGAAATATTGAAAAATAATAAAAAAAATAAAGTTTTTTTGAAAAATTTTTTATTAAATAATGGCCTAGTAATTAATAATAAACTGCTAAAAAAATATTAAATATATTATTAGTGAGACTTCAAAATTTTTTTTCGAAGATTTTATATAAAAATTCCAATATCCGAGTTAATAAAACTTATGTGTCTATTCCGTATTCGGAATGGAATAAAAATAAAAAAATCGATATGATATTCTGAATTTTAGATATCTCTTCACTATTTCGAAGTTGACTTTTGGGGTTAGGAAATGCAGAAGCATATATTTTAAATAAAATATTAAACACACAAAATTCGTTTAGTATATACATACTTATATTATTGAACAAGAAAATGTTGATGTAATCTAAAACTGATTATGAATAAAAAGAAATAAGGAATCAATTTCCTTTATTACTTGTTATTTCCAGTAACAATTGAAAACAACTTTTAGTTATTGATTGCTTGCGATGTTAAATACTTTATATGGATAATAAACTTATATAATTGGTGTATTTAAACTAACTTTAAGACAATTAATATTTGAATGGTTAACAAGGAAATTACACTATGTATATTCCAGCAACTCTTCATTATTGATAGAACTTCGAATTTATATAGTAGATAATTACTAATTAAATTTTATTTTGTGGCTTTAATTTATTCATGCCTGAAATAATTTCAGTGCTTTTTTTTAAACTCTTAAAATCTTTGAAACATTTGGCATCTCTCAATTTTGTATCTATTTTTTAAACTATATAGCATTCATAGCATTGATTTGCCTTGAAATCATCGCCATCTTTAGGGAAACCCCATTTTTACATTGGACAATGCTGTCATCACAATAGCAATTTATACACGAATTATCACTAATACACGCACACTTTTGCATTTGCCAAGGCAAATTTACTTATATGGTATTGCTACTGTGCTGCCATATTACACTTTAGAACAAAGTTATTATGTTATTATATAGTTAAAATAAAATTGCGTGTTTCCCTGTGGAATGAAATTATTTTTGTAATAATGCAACACATTTTTGATGAAGCTTTTAGTTTTAGAAATTGTTGTTTTTTTTATATACTAATATAGGAAAAATTTGAACATATGTAATTAAATCAACATATAAGTTTTCGAAACATACACAAGAAGTGTATGATTAAATATGTACTAATATTTTAAACGGTCTTTTTAATTAAATTTTAACGATTTATTTTTTCGATATTAAAATTTAATTTTCCTGAAGAAGCTTTCCATAGGAAATCGAAATATCGAAAAAATAAATCGTTAAAATTTAATTGAAAAGACCGTTTAAAAGATTAGTACATATTTAATTAAATTAAAAAAGATTGAATAAAAATAAAAATAATAATCATATGCATATGTTAATGTGGTCTTGCCTGCACAATAAACGTTCTTAAAACATGCATGATAAGGCAAAGCATACTCGATTTTTATATGTAATACTCTTCGCCAATAGGAACTTTATTTAAAAGTTCAATGTATCAAAAAATATAATAACTGGACTTTTGAAATTTCGCTCAGTGGTTCATGGTATTGGTAGGCATTTACTCGTGAAATATCTTTTGAGTTTGAGCGCACAGAGTCATATATCTGGAAAACAATTTAGGGAGCGAGATTTATTATATTAAAAACAATATTTCCTGTGATCGGTAAGAATTTTCGTGTGAAAATTTTTTTGGGAATACAATTGGAATAACAAAACGTTATTTTAAATTCTGTAAAATTCCTGATTGTGAAGGGTATATATATATAAGAACACAGCACTCTTAACTATTTTTCAAAATAATTTTCACTTTTAGTTAATGAAGGATATAGCTTCTTTAATTCTCAACTTTTGTTGACTTGGCTTATATCAAAAAATTTTTAAGACAGAGCGGTTAAAAATATCTTCTCATAAAAGTTAGCAAAACTAGGCAAAAAGAAGTTTGACAAAATACAAAGCAAATCTTCAAAAATTTATATCTGATAATAATTTTTTTTTGATTTATTAGATTATGGAAAGGCGAAAAAAATTATGTTCGATTGCCGAAAATAGAAATATATTTTCCAAAATTATGTTATGTTTCTGATTTCCTCAATAACAACGAAGTCAATATTATATTATACCACAATAAATGCTGAGTAACCCTTTTCTAACAAAACTAAAAACCTTTTTAGTTTTGTGTTTTATACCATATTTTTATACAAGAATTTTTTCCTCTATGCTATCACCAATAACATCTTCCCCCATTAAAATTTGTCACGTTTCAAATATTACCTGTAACCAGAGTTTTATACCTATCAATATATTTGAAACATATTATATCCTTTGATTTTTTAATGCATTTTTGGAAACACTAAACGAATCGAATTTAAAAAAAATTATTTGTATGTCTTAAACATGAGAAGTTAATAATAATTTTTAACTATACTTACAAAGTATAAAATCAATTATAACTATTGATATATATGTATATGTTCTTGAACTTTGAAGTAACGACTACGATTTTGTTATAAAAACTTCATTAATTAAAAAAAAAATGTAGTAGGCAAACTTAAATTTAATTATTTGAATTTGTAGTTAAAAAATTCGAAATTTAGTGTGACAAATTTCAGCGGATATAAATATAAATATATCGCTTGGTTTAAGTTAAGTTTACTGTCAGAGTTCAAAAATGAAAAAATCGATTTTTAAGCAAAACATGTCAAATAAATATAAATAATTGTTGAATTTTAGAGATCAGATGAATTATGAGAATTTGTTATTTTAAAATTTTTTTGCTTCTAAATCCAATAGCTAGCTACTTTTGAGCTCTGTCAGTAAACTGAGCTTATTCTTATTAGTGGCATTTTCTTTAAACTATTTTTAACGTAATATATTTAATAATTTTTTATAAAAGATTTTTCATGTTATCATGTTCATTAATGTTTTTCTTCTGCAGATCTAACAATACACAATTTAATGCTTTTGATTTTTCTTTATATTAAAAATTAATTTTACAAGATTGTTATTTCTGCAAATAACAAAAACAGCCATTGTTGCCTATAGTGCTGTAAGTTATTGAGATTTCAAAAAGATGTCATAAATATTTATAGCAAGTTCAAAGGTTGTTATTTTTAATAGTTTTAAAAACGTAGGAACAACATTCGCATAAATCAAAAATAATAATAAATAAATTTGTACAAATACGAATGAATCCCAATTTTCAATGTAATGTAACCATTAAAATTTATTTATTTTTAGCTTATACACATCTGTACATGTTTTATAATACGATGTAGTAAACTGTATTTGATTGTCATATGCATGTCATTTGGTTTAGTTTAATATAAATAAAATATATCTTTACAATTAAGATGACTTTTCAAGAAGAAAAAAATTTACTTTATTTCAACAAGTATAAACACTAAACGGTAACACTGATCGTAGTAGAAATCATCCCTTATTTTAACCTTTGCAGACAATGCATATCTACTATTAGTGTTTGTAACATGCTTGCAGATTTGATCTAATAGTGTTGACAACTTTTTACTTTTTTAAATACCCATAAAACCAATTGATATTATTTACGCTAATTAATTAAACTTTTTGCGTTCACAAAATCAATTTTGTTTTTAAATTTATTAATAAAAATTAAATATATTAAGAAAAATGTAAGGCTCAAATGAAATGTGTACTTTTATAGAGTTTTACAAATGGATGTCTGAATTGTGGAACTGCAGAAATGAATATTATAAAAACAAAAACATTCACAATAATATTTGACAATATCTTTTGTTCAATGACTTCTTTATAAAATAAAGTTGTTCTGTGTGTGATTGTACGCAAGTTATATAATTTGTACACAAAACTCTCACTTGATTACCAACAGATCGCAACGTGTATGGCTTACATAAGAGTCGGTGCGTCGATATTGAAATTTTTTTAAAAAGTATAATAGCTAACGTTTTACTAAAATCCATTACAGCATAATAAAATATTAATTAAGCCAGTTTTTTATGTATGCAAATATTTTTTATTAACAAGGAAATAATTTAGAGAATTAATGGAATATGAACTAAAATTCCATTAATATAAGGATTGGTTTTTTGTGCCATTCAGTTCCAATTATATAATTTTTTAATGTCGAAAGAAGAATGTGAATTACGACTTCTTTAAGTAATTCAAAATGTTTCCATATATGTACAAAATAAGTGAATTCTTTACCACTTATTAATTTCAGAATTAAAAAATCATTTATGATTTCTATTGTTTTAAATATATATTAAGTAAGTCAAATCCAAACTTAAGCAACTTTTATTTTATTGCTATCGTTATAACTGTATACGTATATCAGTGTTAGACAGTATTTAGAGGTATTTATAAATCCCTTTTTGCCCAAAACTTGAAAATTTACCTTTATTTTATCACAGCGAAAGTAATAACGTTTCACAAGTTATTTCTAATGTAAACATCATAAACTAATAGCATTAAAGATATTTTAAAAAGTTAGTAAAAACCCATTTTTAAGAACAAATTTTAGAGTAATTTGTACCGTGTATTTAAATAATGCGATAAACTACACTATGCTACTTTTTTAAAAAACATTCATTTGTTTGGTAATTTGAAAATTCAATCAGTTAAAAATTAATCTTATCATAAATCACCGATTGAATTGTTTGTTACCGGTTGAATATATCGTTTTTTTCATATTCTTAGCCATCGATTTTCTTGTGCTACATTTCATTAACATCATTGAGTTTAGAATAACGATATTTTAATTAAGCTGAATTAGTTATAAATGATGAGACGATACAGCGTTTAGAAAATTCACATTTTTCACAGAATATATTAAAAATATTATAATATTATCATTTTATTATTTTCAGTTTTATTCGACCTTTTTTATTTTTATTAAATGTGTACTAATCTTTTTTTTTTATAAACTGGTCTTTTTAAATAAATTTTAACGATTTATTTCGATATTTCGCTTTCCTATGGAAAGCTTCTTCAGGAAATTATTTTTTATACTTAAAATTTATTTAAAAAGACCATTTTATAAAAAAAGATTAGTACACATTTAATTATCATTTTATAGAACTAAGGTGAAAAAAGCAAAAATGTAGATACTATACATTGTAAATTGTAACCAATATTTCATAATAAAACATATTTATTATTATATATAATAATTATAGTTATTTGACCTTTTTTAATATTTTTTAGTAGTTTATTATTAAGCACTAGGTCATTATTTAATAAAAAATTTTAAAACTTTATTTTTTATTAGTTTTCAATACTTCGCTAAACCATTGGTTGGCATCACATTTTTTATTAAATGATGACCTAGTGCTTAATAATAAACTACTAACAAATATTAAAAAAAGATCAAATAACAATAATTATTATATAGAATAATAAATATATAAATATATATATAATAAATATATAATACAATTTCATAATCGCTATGGTTTTTTTTATAAAACACGTTGGCATTACTGAACAAACACATACAATCCTGGCTGCAAAAATTGACGGCGGCAACAAAAATTTGTAAAATTTACAAAACATCTGGCAATAAATTTTTACTTCTATATTGCGTATAGTATGGGGACATGTCCTCATAATATGCGCAAGCTTGAAAACTGTCCTCGAAATATGCGTTAAATATAAGAATTAACTTTAAACCGATTTGAAAAGGATTTAGTGAAAAAATATCGGGATATATAAATCGATTTCTATGAATTCTGCATAATTGTCTCAAAAAAAGTACATAATTTTTGTGTCCCCAAACTATGCGGTATGCATATATATATATATATATATATATATATCGAAATTGTTTACATCTTTGAAGGAAACAAGGTTCGTAACTACTTGAATAAGACTTAAATCTACGAACCAATTTAAATGAAGCATAGTAAGTAGTCGGCGCAAAAAAATAAAAACATGATTTGATTTATGAACTCAAAATACTCAATATTGGCTTTGTCATCGTTTTCTTTACTTGTAGATTTGGGATTTCTTATACAAGAAAAAATAGCTATTAATTAAAATAAGGACATCTGATGAAATCCTACTTAGCACAACTTTTGCTTACTTTAATACTTGCTTTAATTATTCATTAATTATTTAGTAGCTTTCCGTGGCAATTTTTTATATAACTAAAAAAGATTTCTGATCCACAAATTATAATTGCAAAAAAATATTTTATCATCATCATTAAATGAAGCACATCCATGAAATGCGTATCAAATCTAAAGCTTTGATGAAATTTTCACTACACCTAATAGTTTATTAATAAAAAGAATGGATTTCTTAATTGTTAACGTGTGTTGTTGTATGAAAGATTTGTTGAATTTTGCTTTGTTGATTAATTTCAATTCTTATTTAATACATTTAGCTTAAGATATGATTATTGACTTTTCTATACAAAAATTTGTGAGCTACATAAGCAGTAGCGCATATTCAATGTGGACATGTTTACCCCGCAGAAATGCTTTTAGTTTTTAATCATAAGGGAAATAAAACAATTAACAGGGAAATAAATTAATTAACAATTTTATTAAAATCATACAAAATTATTAATAAAGCTAATTATTACAAGCAAGAGTTGTGAATATTTACTTCGAAATCTTAAAGATATATTATCTATATTCTCTCAAAGTAAATTGATTTGAGTTTTTAAAGGTAACTTTAACATACGTTGCTAATAGGTTAATCATCTAATATTTTCTTCTATTTAACTTTATTACTTTCATAACAATAAGTTAGAAATACGTCGATTTATTGAGTGAAACTTTGTAACGACCAAAAGTCCGGAGTCGTTTTTGGTCACACAGAGAACTGTCTGGCAACAGTCACGGGTCAATCCCTATCTTTTATTTTAAACGTATTTACTAGGGTAATGAATTTATATTTAAATTGGTATATTTTCTCCAATGTATTTATTTCGTTATAGAGTCATTTACTAAAAATATGAATTCATGTATTTACTTATATACGCATGTAGTTATAAGCATTTATGATGACGTAAGATTTAGCTCTAGTATTATTGTAATTAGCCACGAAGGCATAATAATTAATTAATTAGCAATATTCATATTGTAAAACTGGCTGCAGCTCGGTGGTGAAAACAGCCGTCGGCAGAACTGCGACGTAGCGACCACAAACGGAGCCGTGGTAATACCCAGCCGAGTTTGTGTCCGCAGTCGCCACCGACAGCGACCAGACAGTAAACGGTTGCGCCGTGGTAATACCCAGCCCAGCCTCCAGTGCCTTGGCGCTTGCGGCGTACCAACCTATTTCGACGGAGCGATCACAAACAGAGCCGTGGTAATACCCAGCCGAGTTTGTGCCCGCAGTCGACTTAGACAGTGACGTTCGCCGAATACGGACCGCATAAAGTAGAAGATGTTTACTGAAGCTGCCTGCATACACACTAGTTCACAAGATTTGAGCCCGAGCTGCAGTCAACTTCGGAACTAGGAATGGGACAACCCCTTTCCTGAATAAAGAGCAACATTGTGAGTAAGGCTTTGTCTTTCTTTTTGGAATCGACACAACACGACCCTGGACGCCGCTGAGCATACCTCAGCTACCAGGAAAACGTGTCGTTACAACTTTTTAATACAAATTTGCTGCGATTTTGTTTTATTGACGTTTTCTTAAATTTTCTTTAAGCCACATCTACCCTAGTGATAGAAAAGAGGCCATTTTCATATGATATTATTAAGTGAAATTGTCTACAATAATTATCTGTATTTTGATAGCCAAAAAATATAGGTTTCTTAATACTCCATTACGTAGTTATTGTACTCTAATATAGTGTTCATTCATCGTTTCAGGTATAAGTCATCGTCATATGCAGTCATCTCAAAAGTAATTCCCAAACGATTTGTAGAACTTTTGAATAATGTAAAAATATTTTATTTATTTCATAGGCATTTATATAGATGCGTATATTTATGTATGTATGTATATAAGTCTTTATAAATATGTGGGCTTATGCATGTTTGCAAGCCAAACAAATCGAAGCCAATCAAAAAATCATTATTGAAGATAAGAGTTATTATATTATATATATGTTAATAACAATTATAATAATAATAATAATAATAATAATAAGCAATTTATAATTATTCGGAATCATTTTCAATATGAAAATAAACAATGTTTTTTGTTGTTTGAAATGTTTTGCTGTGTTTGTGTAGAAGTGTTTTTGAGTCTTGCTGTCTATGCTATGTTGATTTTATGAAAAATTCTCATAGAATCAATTTGGCTTTGGAGATAAGACTTTTAGGTTTTTCTATACAATCTTGGGGTAAAATTCACTGATGAGCTACTTGAGCAATAGTGAAATTGCAATATGGATGTGCTCTCCCCCGCAGTAATACATATCAAATATTTATTTATTTTTATTGGTATAAATGTTTTATGAAAATATCATAAAATGTTTATTTTTTAATAAAAATTTTTGTAATAAATATTTCGTGAGAATATCATGAAATATTTACTTAAAAGAATCAAGCACGAAAAATAAAATTGCTTATAATAATATTAATAGTTATAATAAATATAATAATAATATATTTTATGTTTTTTGTTGACCTATTTATTATAATTTTTATTATCCTATTCCTTTTCGGCTTAAGGTCAGTTTTTTTCTCTTTTTTATTGACTTCTCCCAATATTTCGATAAAATAAAAATAAAATAAAATAATATAATAAAAAATAAAATAAAATTTAGAGCAGTATTTATTATGATCCTTCTCGGATCATAATTTTATTAACAGAGTCTTAACGATCAGTGACCGCAGTTTTCACTATAAAAATATGGACAAAATGATTTTCCTAATAAAACAATAAACGACCTATTAAAACATGCCAAATACAAAAATCAATGTAAAGACAATGGAACAGAAAAATCAGCAAAGGTATACAAATCCATGGTATATATTCCTGGTTTTTCAGAAAGATTAAAACACTAACATTTACGATAACGAAAAAAACCATTTAGCTTTTAAAACAAACAATACATTAAATAGACTTTACAGCCAGACAAAGTCGAAACTGGATAATGAGGACAAGTCTAATATAGTATATAAAATAAGCTGCAATGGGGACGAGTCCAATATATGCGAGAAGGTATAAGTTGGAACAACAAGGACAAAACTTAAGACAAGGTTAGCATCACACAAATCTGATACAAAATCTCGTGAAAAGCAGACAACATAAAAAACTGCACTTGCAGCCCACTGTGCTACAACAGGTCACAAACCAAATTTTGAAAACATCAAAATATTATCAAGAGAGAACAATTATAAAAAGAGATTTACGCTTAAGATGCTACACATTATTGATGTACCAATCGATAAGAGACTTAATTTTAAGAGTGATACAGAGAAATGTGCACAGATATATAGACACACAATAAACAAACATAGACTAAAAAACAATAGAACGTAAACTACCTTTGTTAAATATTGACAATTGTGCAATGAACAAGGCGCGGAAGGAATATATAGTTAATCTTATTATTTTTAATTTTAGTTAAAAAAATTTTTTAAATGGTAATTGTAAATATTTTAATTTGTTGTAATTTTGTGATAATGTTTTTATTGGTGATTGTAATTGTGTTATAGATCCCCTGAAGATGATCAACGAAGTTGATCGAAATATTGGGAGAAGTCAATAAAAAAGAGAAAAAAACTGACCTTAAGCCGAAAAGGAATAGGATAATAAAAATTATAATAATAATAGCAATAGAAATAATAATGTTTGTTTTTGCGTTGAAGATTAGAAAATGCATTACGAATGTAGCGAGATACATATTCTGCTATATGCCGGACTTCGTTGCGGCTTCCGGCTGAAAACCCCCCACCCCACCGGCATAGCTCTCGGATGACTTCAGGTGCCAGGGGCCGGTTCACTCCAGGTACCCTCTCCGAGCACTTTTTTTTTTGAAGATTACACTCTCCACATATTTCGCTACAGCAGTGCAATTTTCGCTACTGCTTACCATTTTATCGACTATATTTTCAGCCGTGGTCCTGTATGCTTGCATTTCCTCATATCGTAAGGTCCTTCCGAAAGTAGTCGCGTCCAGATAGCATCTGCGTCAAGTTGAAATTGACTCCGCTCTCCATGTCTATCCATTTCTCCAAAACCGGGATCATTTGGTACGTCCATCTCTTATGGTCCTTGCTCCTTCATCTTGTCTGCCACTTCTCAATGGTTTCCTTTTTAACTTTTTAATGAAGGTCATCCTAAAATATGGTATTATTTAAAACAAAGAAATTTTAAATAATAATTTTAAAACAGAATTCTTAAGAAAAGCTTTTGGTAGTGAACCTTAATTTAACTAAATATTTCGCTTGGTTACCTTATTTACCTTAAACTCGCATGAAATGTGTAAAGTTTGTAGTTCTTCATTTCTAAATTAAAATATAAAGTTTTTCCTTTTTATATTTAACTTGTTGTCCCACTTTTGTGAAATGAACTTATGCTAAATAATTTTTATTAGTATTTAATAGCTATGATTTCAAGTAAAAGTATGCTTGGTTATTGAACTACCCCTAACAAAAGCTTAGATTAGTAAAAGATTAGATTAGTAAAAGTGTTAAAAACTTAAAACAAAAATTTAAACAAAAATAACCAATATTTTTATTCTATCTTCTTCTGTCGATGTTGATTTTCGATTCTCTGTGCAATTACGAATAATATTAAAATAAAATTAAAAATAAAACCGCCAAGTGGCAATCACACTTAAGAGTTTCGTACCACGTGTGGCTACTTATGCGCTTTTTCTTTTTAACTTGCAACAGAAGACATAGTTAGACGTTGTTTAAATAAATTGCTACATTGGCCTTTTAAAAATAACGCTTCTTTGGACACATAATAATATGTTTTAGAAACTTTTATGGCGACCTATTAATATATACTCTGTGTTAACTTATTGGCTAATCTTTTTATATTCCTTCCTGTAACGTTTTGAAATAAAAGGTAGGTTTTGAATATTATAATTTATCATTCAAAATTGTTTTTACATACTCGGTGTAAATTCTAAATGTTTGCCTGCGATGTTTAAGGCGAGTTAACTTTATATCATGTCACTATTGGATACAGCCTTTATATTTTATTTTTACTTTCAATTTACTTGCAGAAAAATTAGGATAACATTTTGACACTTTATTTACAGAACCGTTAAAGATTGCTATTACGATATGTTTTCTTGAATGCGCGTGTAATTTGAAAATGTATGTTTATTAAAACTGAGTTAATTTCTCTATTTTCTTAAAAACTATTTATAAAATAATTTTGTACACTAAAGTATTCATTAGATTTCTTTATGATGGTAAAAATGAATGCCTTCGATTTGCAAGTTATGTTAAATCTATCCAGAGCCATAGTAAAAAAGATACCAAAAAATAAATGCTAAGAATTAGTATTCCTTCTTAAAAATAACGCGGTGGTTAAGGCGTTAAGTAAATTTTTATATAAACAAGTACAATAAATAATATTTAAACAATTTAAACAAGTCAGTTGTTATCTGGAAAAATAGAAGATAGAGTTAGGTCACAGCTTTAGAGACTGAACACACAGTTTTCATCTATTATATTAGCGGATGAGAAGTGAGAAGAACAAAATGAAAATTTTCCGAAGGTCTTTCTTGCTAACAAATTTCGAATGAAATTAATAATTAAACAAACAATATGTTTTCTAAATTTAACAATAAACTTAATTAAATCTAGCAATAGGTGTTTAAAGATAGTGAATACCACGGTAAGGTATTCCGCCTAGTTTAGAGCTATACGGCTGTATTCATAAAAAACGCTTCATTGAGCTTTAAAGTACACGTTAGTTAACAAACACTTTAAGGCTAACAGACGTTTGTTAAAAAAATGGTATTCATAAACAGTACTTTAGCTAATGTATGCTTTAGTAAAATTAGTATTTTGATTCTGGCAATGCCACTATTTTTAGTTATCACGTTGAAGTTAACGATGTATAAAAATGAATAATATTTATCCGGGTAGTCAGATCTATAAAAAATGTTTTTATTGTTTTTCATTTTTTTCAGCAAAATCAACATATTTTTGTTTTTTTTTTTATATTAATCTTTTTAATAAAAAGCAAAGCAACCAAAAAAGGTTAATTTGCAAGGCCTACGAAGAACTTACAAAGAATTTGTTCATATTAAAAAAATAATTATTCGGATAACGAGCTTTTGTTTAAAATAATTAATTATAATTATATTTTTGTAAAATATAAAATAAAGATGTAAAAATGTTTTATATTGAATGGCATGTTATGTTTTAGTTTTTATTATTATTTGTATAATACAATTTGTTTAAATAAATATTTTTTTACATTTTTGGAATAAAGTATAATTGTCAATTGAGCCGTTTACATTAAAAGTGGCATAAGTCACAACTGAACAGTTTTTTTTTTTCATTTTAAATAAATTTGAAATTAAGAAGTATTGAGATTTGTTAAGAGTTAAGAAGTATTGAGATTTGCTTGAGAGGAGTGTTGATAATTAACGGTGCAACAAAAATGCTTATTTTGAAAGTGGCGTTAGTCGCTGTACTTAGGAAATTAATTACGGAGCTTAGTGTGAAAGAAACATGTAATAAGTGTGTGTGAAGTATTGTTGTGATTATTTGACTTATTTTTATTAGTTCGAAAGTATAGTGCAGTTTACGGAACAATATTATACTGATATTTAATATACTACACATAATTACCATTATTTTATTTTTTTATTCTCAGGAGGTTGTTTCGTGTTGTATAAAATATCTAAGAATGTCACAACTCAAAAGCATATTACTGCACATAGTGACTTATGTAAAGGACAAAATAGTAATAGTAGTAATAGCCCCCTTGTCGAAAATATCCTTCACAGTACACAACATGGAGAAAAAAGATTTTATTTCAACATAATCATTAGAAAAGTCCGTTTCAGAAAGAAAACTAAATACAGACTAGTTGAAATGGCTAAAAATTAAAATGTTTTATAAACTAATTTAAAATAAAAAGATGACTATAACAAAGTAACTTATACCACTTTAAAAAAAACGGCTCAGTTTATTGTAAACACAATTTGTTTGGTTTTTGAACTTTCAATAATAAAATTGAACTGTCAATTTATTGTAGGTTTAACGTAGGTTTTTCCTACTTTAAAGTTAACAAAGGTATTTTAAGGTAAAAGTGTTTTATGAATACAACTTTAGGAAATTGTGCTAACAACGGCAGTTAAACCTACTTTAAGTTCTTATGCATACAGCCGATAGTGTTTATTAGATTCTGGCAACTTTTTTAAAAAGTTTGAGTCTGTTTTGAACTTAAAGTATGCATATGTAGGATCCAAACTAGACAGACGGACGACGAGAAGTGGCAACACTTACTAAAGACAACGCTGTTGCTTTTGACGAAAAACGAAAACAGACAAACAAACAAAAAGGCAAACAAGCGGTCAACATACTACTCGCAAAGAGAAAATATCGAGACGTGATATTTAAATATATTTCCACTCTCTTCGTATTCTTTCTCATTCAGTTAAAGGATGCTCGATTTTAAGGATTAAAAGATGATATACTCGGAAAAACGTCGACTTGGGTTGCCTGGTATGTAGCAAGCACTAAAGTGAATATAATGAACGCTTACCTTATTGTAAACCTTAACTAATTTACAGCTATAAATCCTAAGTGGTTCCATAAAGCCGGGAAAGGAGACGAAAATCCACACAAACATCCGTACAATATTATACCGTAAGAAAAACCAAATTGTCGCAGATATATTAAAAAGATAGTTTCGCAGAAAACTCTAATTGTTTTAAGTCATACAAAAAATATGTATCACGTTACACGCGGGAAAGTAGGAACTGAAGTTTAAAAAGCTCTCGTATCTACTTGAATACCGTTTACTTAAATTAAAATTTAGTGGCAAAAAGAACATTAAACCACCGATTCGCAACCTTTCTAATGTATATAAAATCAATGTAAAGTCATTAATTCTTAAACTTAAACAAAATTCAACTTAGTCGCATAAGAGTATACTTCATTTTTACAAACACATTATAACTTAAAGATCCTTTACATTTTAATACACTTATGTATCAAATTTAAAAGCCAAATAAAGTTTATAAAGATGTCGAAATAAAAATAATTTTTGTTTCTTTACACTTTTACTTTGCAATTGACAAAAATCGATTAATTCATTAAAGAGAGCTTCAGAAAGAAAATATTAAAAAATAATTATAGCCCATGTGATGTAAGCTGGACTAAAGCTGACTACAACATTTGTGCATACTTTGTATCTGTCTCGTTTATGCAAATGGTAATAAAACGAAAAAAAAAAAAATATATTATGTCTGAATTCTGTAAATTAACCTTTAAAATAAAGCTTAAGTTTTGATTTGATTATATAAATAGATGTAGACATAACAGGCGTTATACTACAGTTCTCGCATTTAAAAGAATAATTTTAGCAAATTTAATATACAAAAAAAAAACAAAATTATAGAGCAAGTATAGTAACAAAATTCGTTTATTATATTGTTAATTTTTAAAAGAAAATAATTATCAGTTAAAAAGTAAACGAAACGAATCACTTTGCTTTTTACAAACTGTCTAGTTTTCTAAAAAATCTTATATACAAGACAGAAACAACATGCTTATAAGAAATTCTATCAAATAAGATAAACAACAGAAAAAAAATACAACTAACACAGAAAAAAACAAAACATACAGCCAAGCAGGCACCTAAATTGCATAATAATAAAAACAACAATATGAGATGATATTATATATGCGAGAACCGCTTAAAACAAGTATATAAGTACCACTTGCTGGGCAAATGAATTAATTCAAGTTAAGTCATCAGTGAGTAAAGAGAACAAAGTTACCATTATGTTTATTTTGAGTGTATTGAATGCATGAGCTTTATATCTCAAGTGAAATTGATTAAATGAGAGTTTTCATTGAACCAACACAGCAAAAAGACAACAAAACTCAAAAATACTTTTATATAAAAACACATCGAACATATCGAAAACAATCTTTCTATATAAGGATTTCTTTTGGCAGCCATTCATATATAATTTGAAATATAAAGAAAGCACAAAATATTTTAAGCGAGTATTTTCGTATTTGAAAACTCTCATTTAATCAATTTGTCTTGGGATATAAGATTCTTGAATTCCACTGATGGGCTATATAAGCAGTGTGAAGTGGCCATATGAATATGCTTTCTTCCACAATAATTCATTTAAAATATTTTTTTGAGAATATCATAAATTAGTAGATTAAATTAAAATGAAATTCTTCATATTTTTTGCTGTATTGGCGATATTAAGCAACAATCGACTGGTAATACTAAATTCAATAATTTGTTTTGTTTTTTCATTACTATATTTATATAAAAGGATAACTTGGAAAAAATTTCCAGCAGACAAGCAACGCAATGGTGTGAGTGCATCGTGGGAGAAAACGCGGGGTAGCTAGTTTTTTCTATAAACATAATTTCGAGTATTACTTTTGTTTAAACATGTTTGTACCAACGTAGTGCTTAGCCATTAGCCAAGTCTATTGCTAAAGGCCATTCGGGCATAAAAGGCTTTCAAAAGAAAACCAGAAAAGGAAATAACGAAACTGATTAAAAGAATTGAGATCAATTTTAAAATTTGAACGGTATTCATTACTTGGGCTAATAGAGAAAGAAACCCAAGGTAATTTTGCGGTTTTGTTTTTTTTGCGGTGGTCGCATTAAACTTGTAATCATAGCAAATTACTTTTATGTCAAACTCTTACAAAAGTGATATATTTATTCCTTGCTTCGCTGTGTTCTTGTATAAAATACACAAAATATAAATGTCGATAATGTCCATGTTGATGATGCTGTATGATGAGACTTTTGTTGATGAAGTCGCTGTTGTTGTTATTGCGGCTGTTAGCACTGCAGAGTTTGGTCATCGTTTTGTTTTTCTTGGCTAATGAAACGGTGGCTGGTATGGCAAAATCGCTGTTATTTACCAACTTCTGTCTTTGACGTTGTTGCATGATGTTTTTTTTTTTTTTTGTATTCTGCTCTTTTGCAAATTTTATGCAAAATTCAAAGGTTTGTTTTTTGCCACTTTCCTCTTTAATTTTCAAACATTTTCTTTTCAACGTCCCATACAGAGCTCAATTTGTGAGTGTATATAATGGTTGTATTTTAAATAAAAAAATATCTGCAATATATAGACTTTATATATCACATTTAATGGAAATGGTGTTAATGATGACGGTGATGACGATAAGACCATAAAATTCAATTTTTATAATAAAATTTTATAAGAGAAAATGATATAAAACTCAAAACAAAAATAAACCATTACAGAAATAGAATTTTCAAAAGGATAAAGTGAAAAATAACATAATTATTTTTTATTTTTTTGAAAAAAAAAACAAAAAACTTAGCTAGCGAAGTAAAAAGAAGAAGAGAAAAATGAATTTTGAAAAACATGAGCAAACAAGTTTTGACTTCTTTTGCATAAAGAAGAAGAAGAGAACAAATAAAGCTAACCATCCATGTTAATTCTTAGCAATCGAGCTGTTAACCATGTTTTATTCTCTGCTTAAGAAAAACAACATGTAATTTGTTTTGTTTTACTGTGACCGTTGTTGCCGTTCCACATGAGTTGATTTACTAGAAGGTTTAGGGTTTTTTCTTCACAGCTATATTTACTGTCTCAAAATTTCATTTGAAAAATTGAACTTTCAAAGCATTAAATTAGCCATGGAGGGTACTGCAAAGCTATTAAACCTATTACAGTCTGCTGCGTGTCGTTGTTGCACAGTGAGTAATATTATCTTAAAACTATAGGTTAGTATCCATAAGAAAGCGAAGTCTCCTTTGGTGACATGGTTGATAGATGGTATATTTTCTTGAGATTTTTTTAATAAGAATAACCATAATAAAGCCGACGACAGCCTCCATATCACACTGTCTAATCCATTATAAAATCTATCGCCTAACCATTTGTCCTCCCATATATAAATAAAACTTGATGTATCGTTGACACATCTATTTATTCTCATTTAATGGCGCAATTACTTATGGATATACATCCACACATGCTTTCAGAACTTTCCCGTCCAAAGTCAAAACCGCTCAGATTTTTGCCATGTTCAAGCTTGGCTAAACGACGCTTGAACATTAAAATCCCTCTTAGCTTTCCGGGACCTATTTGTTCTTATTCAAATAAAAAAAGGCTTTATTGAACTGATCCTCTGCGAGACAAACCTATCAAGTTCGTCGCCTTTTCCGTTTCAATGGCCCGAAACCAATAATGTCCATAAAAAAGAAAAGTCTCCGCTTGGTAACTCGGTTCATTAATGGAATTTTCTTAAGATGTCTTTTATAAGAATACCTAGTTTATCTACCCAACTTCTATGATAAAGCCGACGACAGTCTGCGGCTTACACTGTATTCTCCATTATGAAATTTATTGTCTAACCATTTGTTCCCGTATAATTGAATAAAATTGGATGTATCATTGATACATCGGATTCTTCTCGCTTAATGGCGCAATGACTTATGAACATACAGCCATAAATGCTTTCAGTACTTTCCTGCCAAAAGTCAGATTTTTAAGCTTGGTAAATGACTCTTCGGACGATGAGATGATAGGGAAAAAAGCTTTCCGGAACCTATTAGTTCTTACTTTCCAATTAAACAGAAGCATATAATAGTGACTAAATGGCCGTTTTAACGAATAAATTCAAACTATCGAGTTTGTTTCCCTTTCCGTTTTAATTGCCCGGAGTCTAATACTCAATACTCTTCTTGCCTTCACTTACCAGCTTTGATTTGACACTCCATCTCTTCACAGCGCCAATTGGCTATCGATATTCAAAGTGACCTCCTACACTTCTAGAATGTGCCCAGACACCATGTGTGTGTGAAGAAAATGTTTGCGAATAACAAGAAAGACCCAAATGAAAATACAAAATAAGAATAAAACCCACTAATGACAAAAAAGATTCTAAAAAACCAAACAAATAAGCGGCCAACTTTAGGTTTCGCTGTTGGGATTCTTAATTTTTTGCAAGACTTTGTTAACTAAAATAACTAAATTTTTGAATTAACGTATTCAATTAATTGCCTATTTTTATGTGACTGCTTTCAGATCATAATAACTAATAAACAATTGAATATAAATCACTCATGTTGTATGTCTTTTTGTGTATTATTTTTTTTTACTTGTCTTCAAAGTAAAAATATTAAACACAAACTTTGGTTATTTTTAAATACCACTGTGCTAGTTAGTTAACTCTTGCTTCCAGTAAATGGATTTAGAGACTTTTTATATTTTTTATTTCTTGATATATTTCTTTTTTGGCCTTTAGCATTTGTTTTATTTTTGCTGTTGTTGTTTTTTTTTTGGTACATTTGGTTTAAGCTTAAATTAGTTCATCAAGGACTTAGTTAAAAATAAAGCAGGAGTTTTGTTTCGCAAAATTTTATGCAAAAAGTTGGAAACTTTATGGTGCTTTTTCGGGGTCATAATTTGCAAAAGAGACGTTTAATTAAATTTGAAAGTTCAGGGTTATAGGTTATGAGCAAAAGTTTAATAAAAAATATTTATTAAAAAAAAAGAAATATTAAGGCAATTCTGAGATTTGTTTTTAATTTTATTCTAGAACAAGTAAAACCAAGAAATTTAATTTTAAGCCTTCATACAAAGACGCTTAAACGTTGACAGTAGTGGGCGAAATGTTAACAATAATATGTTGTAAAAACTTAAATATACAAGATAGACAGATATGTGATGAAATCCAAAATGAAATTGTAAATGGAATCAATCTAAAACACCAATTTTCTAAAACTTCATAATTCTGCTTCGTATAATTCAAAGCAAATGTCCGTACATATAGAAAGAGTGCCACTTAAAATTTCATTTTGATTTTTATTACTTTCTTAATGGCATTACTTTCTTTCTTTCTATCCTTCAGCCACACTTGGTCGCAACTCCGAGAGCTTAGAGCAGGCTAAAGCTGCCATTCCTTGCTGAAGAGTTGGAAACTAACCAACTTCTGGTCCAGAACATATCAAGGCTTAATAAAATTTTACAACACAACCGCAAGCATGCCCACTGAACTAGACCATTCATTGCGTTCATTGTGAATGATCCGACCCACACAACTCAAACGAAGGCCACGAAACCACAACCACCACGATGCTTCCGAAGGGCAAGCCTCAATAATCAATCAGAGAACAGCTAAAAGGTTAAAAAGCTAAAAAGCTGAACTCTGGGGGTTACTGATTCCCGTCGAAATAACGTCGAGTTGTCCAGTTGGCTCCTGCTAGCCTATTAAGGCACTGGGACTCTATTTTACCCCCGGTGACACATGTAATGACGGTGAAATTCCATCAAGACATATAAATCTGACTGCAATTACGTGATAAGATTTACATCTGCGCCTGGCTATGGAGCCTTAATCAGATGGTGGTCAAACCACTTTGCATAAATAGGAACGTCGTGCTCGTCCTAGGAAGCCGAAGACTAATTTTAGCAACAGGTTTTTCCTAGTTGCAACTTTAATGATTCCACAGCAGGGCTGCAAATCATCACGCCTTGCTGAAGAGTTGGAGACTTTCCAACTCCTGTCCAGAACACATGTCTAGCATGCTCACTGGACTGGATCATTCACCTAGCGTGTCATTAACGGCGAAATGATCCTGGCCACCATATTAAACAACAAACCTGATATGGGGCCGCGAAACCACAACCACCACGATACACCCAACCTCAATAATCAGCCAGAGATCAGTTAAATGCCTAAAGAGACAAATAACGGAACTCTGCGAGCTTACTGATTCCCGTGAAAATAACGTGGAGCTTCCAGTTGTACTCCTGCTGAATTCAGGGGAGTACAACTAGCTGATCTATTATAATTCCAACGATAAAGTCATTTTCTCCAAATTAATATCCCTAAAGGCTCGCACTTCAATCTCTGTTTTATTTGATAATGCCTATGATTAAAAGAATTCTCACAAAGTCCAATTAATGAACATTTGAACTTCCTGCCAATTTCACTTTAAAGTGGTAAACTCTTGTTAAGTATATGCTTAAATAATGGATTTCTAAAAAACAAATATCCAACAAAAAAATAAAAAATGATAATCTTGTCTTTTTTTAAGTCGATCTGAAAAGAGACCTTGAAAAGTGGAAAAGAGGGAAACCTATGGAAAAAAAAGAAGAAAGTTGAAAAGTACTATTAATATCCCAAAACGAATCATAAAGTATTTCAAAAGTAGTGAGATTTAAAAATGATGTAAAGAGCCTGCATCGAAAATAATCGGTTTTTTTAGAGGTGAGTGCAGAGTAGTCATTATATTTCCTCGAAGCCTGATTTCAAATAAGCGAAAGTGCAAGAAGTACTGCACCAGTTTCCCTGAATGATGAAGTGCTTAAATGGAAATCGTGATCCGACTATGGTTCTCTATAAGATATCAAAATAAGTTAGTGTCATAACTACCACTATCAGAAAATTAAAATTAATCACCGCAAAAGCATTTGTTTTCTGTTTCTGTTTCTTTTAACTAAAAAGTATAATCTCTGCTTAAATTACTTAAAGCACTTTTTGTTTAATACATTTCATTAAACGCTATATTTTGCTAGTATTCACGGTTGTACACATATTATGAATAGAAAACAATTTGCTAATTTGACATTTGTACCAAACCAATTTGATATCATAAATAATTGTTCAAACCTCAGAAGGGAACCTTTGCAAAAGTTTGTACATTTTGTTTATAGTATAAACGATTCACCTCTTATAAGGGAAGAAAACACAAAATAAAAATAATAATAAAAGGTATATAAAGTTAAACTATCTTTCATCACGAACGGAAGCGGATATTTAACAGCAAACCATCTGTGTAAGTATCCTGTATGTATGTTTACATAGGTGAATATATTTATGTGTTGTTGGGTTATACTATACACTTCGTATTATTAAAACTTGGGATTCTTTATGTTTATGTTCTGGTATTAGTTTGTAAGTTTCATCTGTCGTTTCGATGGTTTTTGTCATCCTTTTGCGCCTGTTCTTAAAATAAAACTTTTACTTCGATTTTTATATTTTTCTCTAGAATTTTTTCTTCATTTTTTTCCCTACATCAATTTTTGTTATTTCTGCTTTAGCTTTACAAACAAATTGCACAAAAAATAAACAATAAGGCAGAATAATATTAACGATAAACTTTAATTTACACCCAGAAAACAAACATTAGTGATTTGACCACCACGTTACCAGGAATAAAACGAATTAATTAAAGATAAAAAATTGATGACGTAAAATTGAAAAACATTAAAAATTGTTGGCGACAAAACATCGACTATAAATTAGCAATATCATGTTAATTTGCTATAGTTAATTGTAAATAGCCCCGCACTTGATCAAACCAATTCGTTGTTTGTTGCCTTCATGTAACCAGCTAAACAGTGATTTATTTTAAGTTATTTTAATCAAATTAGTTGCTTATACATATCAAATTTATAATGTACCAGACTAGAGAAATGCCAGGAATGGTAATAAGGGCAGTAGCAATGGAAGAAATGCTGAAGTACATTTTGTTAGCGATAATTTTTCATATTTTGTTAAAAAATATAAATAGCTATAAATAACGGCTGCAAGACCACTACCATCGATAAACTGCTTAGACAATACAACACTATAAAAAGAAATAAAGAAGACAAAGAGAAAGCCGATACAACACGACGGCACACCTTTACTTACACAGGACTAACTAACCTTTTTCACAAAGAAGGAATACTCACAGCATTCAAAAGTGGAAACACCCTTAGACATAATCTCAGAACAACGATAGAAACAACTGACAAATTTAGTTCCAGCGGGTATACAGAATTATCTGTACCTGCAAACAAACTTACATAAGGCAAACTGGACGAACACTAAAAACAAGGTTAACAGAACACATACGCTCATGCAAACGGAAAACAGAAGATTCCAACTTTGCACTACACATTGACACTCACGGACACGCACCAAGGGAAATAGATGAATGTATGACATTACTACGTCCTAGCAAAAAAGAACGAAGACTAGACTTTCTTGAAAACATGGAAATCTATAGAAAAAAACTTTCAACAATGACATTATAAACGAACAGATAAACACGACCTCGGACACAATTTTTACACCATTAAAACTACTAAGCAAACGGACAAACTAAAAACACCCTCAGACGGACACACGTACCTAGATATTAATAAAAGACAGATGTATCGATAAATTCACTTTGCATACAAATGCCAGGTGGCTGGCAGTCTGCTTACCTGAATAGATACGAACCTAACAACAGAATTGCCTGAACGCCAACACTGACTCACCTGTACAAACTGCAACGCGGCTTGAGAATGATTTATTCGCATCGAAAGCGCTCGCCTTCGACTACAAACCAGTCTGTTAAGACAGAAAATAGCAATATTATTAATAATATAAAATTTATTATTTAATAAATTTAGAGAAATTAGAATTAAAATTGCTCTTTTGGTCATAAAAAATAAAATATATTTATTAAAGTATACAAAAAAACTATTTATTTTTACATTTTTAACTACAATGAAAAGCAATGATTATGCTTAATCGACAATTAATTCCATACCTGTCTGTTGTTTGTTTCATCAATGTTCGTTAATGCTGCACTGAATCCTCTGCAGAAGCAGCAAATGAATCAGGACTGGCAATTTTTTGTGGTCTTATTTATTAGGCGGACATCGTTTTAATTTCAACAATACCTTATGGGGCACTAATTTCAATTGCTCTAATATCTCTAGGGACAAAGATTTTTGGCCCATATAATTCTGGAGTTTTGAGTAAATTACAAAACCAATCGCTGCTTTAAGTCTGATGAAAAAAGTTGATATTAAAACTGGTATGTATGTAGATGTCATCGAAGTTTAAACAAATGCCTGTGGAATTTTCCATAAACGACTTTGAAGGCCTGTATGGAAACCACATAAAAAATTTTTTAACGATATAATATAGCATGACTCATTTAGTTAACATCATCTGCACGTAAGATTTCCTAAAATAGCTTGTACAGACATTTAAAGTGTTATGAACTGTGTTACAGATAGCGTTGTCAGTCCTATTGAAAATATATGTCGTCGGAATCATTTCAAATTTAATTTAGGGTAAAAGAAATTTTAAATCACTTATATATGGTACTCGCTGTCAGCGAGGATAGCCACGCCAACTTCAATTTCCTAAAAATATGGATTGATGGTGCATCCAGTAATTTTTTCATGATGCACTTTATGTTCCGTGATCTCATTTGCATTGATATTATACCATTATTATTATCGGTTGATGACATATCCCTTCATTCAGGAGCTAATTCTTATGTATTGTTGCTCTATATCCATATAAAGGATTTCTCAATACAAGTTTGTTTTCTAAAACAAAATAAAACAAAAAATTACGACTAATATAATTCAAATTTTTATTCTACTAGGAATAGAAAACTTTGGCAATTAGAAATCCAATATGATATCTGGCAAATGTCCACCACGACCATGCTGACAGACGTCGAATTTTTTATCAAAGTTTTTAATCACTTTTTGGCAAAATGGCAGTCCTATTTCTTTAATCACATCACAGATTTTGAATTTTAAAACTAAAATCGATTTAATTGACTCCGTATAGTCCTTAATATGGCTCCAAAAAAATTAATACAGAGGTGTTAAATCACACGATCCTCCTGGCCACTTAACTGCTGGTTTCGTGAAATTGTGCGATCGGGAAATTTGGTTTGCAATAAATTAATCGTTTAATTGGCTGTGTGACATGTAGCTCCGTCCAGTTGACACCACATGTCAGTGATATCCACGTCGTCAATAATAGCATCTCCATTGACCCTTACCGCATTTCCAGCCTCATCGAAAAGAAAAAAAACGGCCCAATCACGCCTACAGACTACATAGCTTACGACACAATGATACTCTGAGCATGCAAAGGTTCTCAATATTCGCTCTAAGATTTTCAGAAGTCCAAATGCGACAGTTTTGCTTGTTAGCATTGTTTGAAAAGTAAAATGGGCTTAGATTTTTTTTTAAAAAACAGTGGGTTGTTCCTGAATGATTGGTGCCAATATAGGGCGATGTAAATAATAGGTCGGCTTTAATTCTTTAACCTTGTAAGGCTTTAAAGTTAAATCCTTATGCAAAATTCGCCTTGTGGTAGTTTTGCATAACCCCAATAGTTGAGAATATCGAGAAATTGACTAATTTGGGTCTGCTTCAGCACCTGCGATGTTTTCAGTTGAATAACACGGTCAAACACGATTTGATGTTCGCACATTTTGTATCGAGCCTGTCGACTTAAATTTAACGACTAAATTCTTAATAGCGGTCTCAGAAGGACGATTATGTTGTCCGAAAATATCACAAATTTTACGAAATACAACTTTAACAGAACCACCTTATTTATAGTGGATTTTTATTATTTTAATGCGATTTGCATGCGAAATTAAATTCATTGAAACAATTGGCAATGCATCTACTACGAATACGTTAAAAAAACTAAATGTAAAAACTATCACTAGAAAAACAAGCTTCTTGTTAAAAAAACCCGATATCATGATTTGGTGCAGGCGACTGATAGAGTTTCAGTAATATGGCCGATAACTCTTAAATTAACTCTGAATTTGGAAAATTATGTAATTGTGGTTTGTAAAAAAGTTGCTGGAAAAAGCAGTTTACAAGCTGATATCAATCTAATAAAATCTTAACAAATTTTATGAAAATTTAATTTTGATACATTACATATCGGTTATTTTGTATTTAATATTTAATTTAATTTAAGTTGCTTTTTTCCGAACCAGCCTTTGGTGCATTTTATTTTATCTAGAAAATTGCAATATAAAATTTTAAATAATATTTTAACTAATAACTCGTATAAAAAATAACTGTACTATGTGTGAAAAGAGTACGATGTGGTCCATTGCAGGTTTTTCCCCAAGCAATTTCTAGAAAAGAGAAGACCAAAATTCAGATAGATAAAAATGTTTCTATGAAGAAAAGGATCTCCTAAGAAAATGCATACAGGACAACAGTCTTGTTTTTGTATGTTATTAAAAAACTTTTGAGTGTAGTTATAACAAATTACAGTATAAATTATTAAAAAAACTACTTTAACGAAAATAGAAAATGTCTAAATGGTTGGATATAAAGTATTTGAAACTTATTTTGTATACCGTTCGTGCTCTCTTTCATCTTTTAGACATATTCTACTATTTGTTTCTTGCTTTTTTGCTAGATGTTTGTCGTTTCGCTTGTCATTTGTCAAGTTGTCATTTTGTCAACCGTTTGACAAGACTTTTGTATTTGGTTTATACTTTATTGAAAATTTACTTAATTTTTACTTTAATTTTTTTTCTGTTTTGAGGGCTTGAGAGTAGAAAGTATAAAAAAATAAAAATTTTCTTATTAAAACTAAACGAAGCATGTAATACAGTTTTAAAACCATTTTCAATGATTTTAAATTTTAAAATATTAAAATATTTTTTGTTTTGTAATTGTGTTGCTTATAGCATATTTATCAGTTTCTATAGAAAAAGGATTTATTGTTTCTACTTGTAAACTGATATATATTTATCTCGATTAATTAACCAATTTATTTGTAGAAATATTTGGTTACTTTAGTGTAAATTTAAAATAACGAAAAACCCCGAATACTGGGATTTAATTAACACAAATTAAATTTAAACACGATTTTTTATTTACAGCTGAATCACACATATTAGAACAACTAAATATTTTTTAATTTAAAAATTTGCTTCTTCGAATATGTTGATTTTGAGAATAACAATAATAAGATCAATTTTCCTATCAATCTATCTATATATATAGGAAAAATGTTACGTTTATTTCTTCTAATAAACGTTTTGTTATTTTGAGATCTGTTATTGCAAAATAATAACGATTAAATTAAACGATTTTTTTACTTTCAATACACACAAAATAAACACGATGGTAACTTTGTTGTCTTTACTCACTGATGACTCAACTTGAATTATTTCATTTGCCCAGCATGTGCTTATTATATTATTAATTTTTAAGCGGTTCTCACACATACAAGAATATTCTACTTTAATATCACCCCATATTTTTGTTGTTATTATCAATCAGTTTAGGCGCTGCTTGCCTGTGTGTTATGTTTCGTTCTGTATTATTTGCTTTTGTTTTTTGTTGTTTATCTTATTTGGTAGAATTTCTTATAAGCATGTTGCTGCTTAGCTTGCGTGTATACGATTTCTTAGAATAATAGGCAGTTTTTAAAATGCACATAGGGTGGTTTTATTTGTTTTTTTTTTTAATTATTTTTTTACTGATAATTATTTTCATTTAAAACTTAATAAATCATCTTCGCAACACTATCGCCCACTTAATCCTTTTCGTCCCGAACAGGCTTGTTATGTTCGGCTATATTTTTCCAGCCGTCCAGGTGACCCACTTTCATTTTGGACTATGACTATCTCTGTATTTGGCAACTATGATATTTCTGTATCTGGTAAACCACATCATTAATTTTTTTATCAACTTATGTGGTCCTTTCCAGTGGGTTTGCAATTTAAGCGAAAGTTCTATCTTATGTTGTGGGTTGAATAGTAGAATCATTTCTTGTTCTGTAAATCTGTCCGTAGTTGGTACTGGATCATATTATATCGCTTGAAAGCTTAATGCGATTGTGGACAAACTCATAAAGCTTGTGCAAGTATGCTTGTTTCTGAAGAGAACTTTCATTTTATTCATGCGCAGGTTTTGGCTTGACGTAGCTGGCTACGACTTTCTCTTGATGGACCGTTGATCGAAATGCACTGTTTGCAATTAGCTATCTAATCAGTTATAGATTGCTGGCACCATACCCATTAAGATTGCAGTTTTATTTTCCAGCATTTTTGTTACACGTAGATGACCACCATTAAAACTGCTTTATTACTTTTATGTTAGTTGTTTTGGTTTCTGTTGTTTATCTTATTTGGTCCGCTTTCTATTATCATTTTGTTGTTGACTTGTGTGTATAAGATTTTTTAGAAAAAAACGTAGTCTGTAAAATGCCCAGTGGGTGGTTTCGTTTACTTTTCTTTAAAAACTTAATAAATCATCTTGGCAACAATATGTATAAACGAAACGGATTGCCATTTTATAATCCGAAAATTTATTTTGCCAGTAGTTTTTCAAATCAATTTATAACATGCTCACACAGGAAGCCAATATCAAGGCTCGATATACTATTGTGATTCGTGACCGAATCTTAATTACCAAAAAAATATGAGAGCGAACATTGTTGCTTCATTTAAAATCTTGCTGCGAACCTAATTTTGAAAAGAATTTATCGTTTGTTTTTGTTTACTATTTGTCAAAAAATGTAAACAAGAAAGAAAATTGAAGACAAAAATTAATTAAAAATGTAAAAATTTAAATTTTTAGAATACTCTAAAATTAGTTATAACGTGGATTTTATTAAGTCATTTTATTATAAATAATTTTATTTTGAAAAATATAACAAAACAGATATTTTCATATTAGAGTTTTTGTTTTAATATAGATTTTGTTTAATCGCAATTTTTAAATATTATTGTGATTACTTTTTAAATTGAAAAATACTCATGCCTATTATGAATGTCCTTGTCGTCAGTTTCGGCAGTTAGTAGTCAACATTAAATTATCACGAAACGAAATTCGCGTGAAATATTTATGTATGTGCAAGTAACTAAATGTCAAAACGAGAGAATAATAAGAGTCGTATGAAGATTACGGCTTGCTATTGTGATTCAGAGAGCAAAAGAAGTGGTTCATTTTGCCGTCCCAATATGGCATTTGATTTTATTTCTAATTTAAATTACTTATCTGAAAGAAAACATCCAATTATTTCACTCTTAAGTATTGTCGCAACCGAATTTTTTAGTTTTTAGAATGCTTTGCAAGCGTTGCAAATGTTAATCGCCTAAGCGTTGCGACAGTGCAAGTATAGAAAAATAGCTGATGATTTGGTAATATTTTTCTCGCCAAAAATTAAATAAAACTCTAAAGTCTGGTACATTTGAATTGGAAATTATTTGCAATTCACTCTAATAAAGTCATTGAAATGTATACGAATTTGAATTCATTTCTACGTAACACGTTTGAATTGACTCAAATCTCATTCAATTCTTTTTTGTTTGGCAAAACTTAATTTAAAAATTGGCTCATGGGTAACGAATTCAAATGAAAAAAGAATGATTCGTTTACAGCCCTGTCGTATATAAATATTAAAGAAGTGAATTAATTTCACACATAATGCAGTAAAAGATACATAATTCAAGGAAATTCTTAAAGTGCTCAGAGAAGGAAATAGTAGCCACCATATGAACACTGTATATACAAGTTAACTCCAGCGGCTTTAAAATAGATGATAAACTAGATACAGCCAAATTTAGGCCGAAAAATATTAACTTCAAAATAAGCAAAACCTTAAATAATTCTTAAAAATAAATAGGAATTGTCATTTCATCAGATTAAGGTCTTCTAAAAATTTTTAATGATTCCTGCTAAATTGTCTACTGCCATACAAAGTTGCTCGTAATTATTCAATTATTTTTATGCTTTTGTATTATAATTTCATCTTAAACCTTTACCTTCATGTTTACATATAAAACATACAAAAATTTTGTAATTAAATAACAAAAATAATTTTTGTCTGTTGTCTGGCACAGACTTAAAAAGTATTTAAATAAAAAAGAAAAACGCTTTAACAAAATTATTAACAAATACGTTCCTTTTAAAAATTGTATAGAAGATTGTAAACTGTTGTCAACATACGTATACTTCAGAAGACTTATTATTTTGTTCAATCCCATTCTTTGTTAGCATCAATGTCATTTCAGTTCGATTCAATACAAGCAAATTTTAAACATTTACTAAAACAATTTATAAAAAAGTAATAATACAATACTTCAAAATATATAAATTTTCAAACACAACCTTATACATTAGACAGACAGGTTAATAGAAAAAATTTACATACATGCGCGTACATACATATGTATCAGACAGGGAAATTGAAATTTTTTAAGAAATAAATGTAACATAAAAATAAAATGAATTTTATTCTAAACCTTTTGCAAATTATTGTGTCATTGTAAATATGTTAGACTATAACATTTATATTAAAGAAGTACCCGTTATATATCAGATTGCTCTGCAATCTGAAACTATTGTAGCAATCAAAAGCCATACACATAGCTTAAATTCTGTAATCCCTGTAATTTCCGACGAATACGAAAAATCAAGGGATACCTAAAGTCTCTTTACATATAATAATTATAGTTATATGATCTTTTTAATATTTTTAAGTAATTTATTTATTAAGCACTAGGTCTTTATATAAAAAATTAAGTTAATCTTTAGTTTTTATATTAGATCTCGATATTTCCCCAAACCATTGATTGGCATCTTTAGGAAAGAAAAAATTGTGTAAACAATTTATGAAATTAATCAAGAAATAAAAAATTTATTGACAAACAAATTCAAAATAATAAATATTTTTTTCAAATAACAGTGAAATTGTTAGATGTTAAAATTAAATGTTCAACCAAAAATTGTAACAAAATATGCTTTTACGCTCTGGCTTACGAAGACGTCATTGCTACGGGTGATTTTAACTCAAATGTCTAAGCCGATTCCTACCTGATTAATAATCTAACACCTCTTGGCCTTGATTCACCAAACAGAACTAATGCTACCCATTTTACTATGACTACTAATACACTTCTAGATCTTTTTTTGTAAGTGATCTCTCCAAAGTCATACTATATGATCAAGAATCTGCCCCTTGCTTCTCCTGCGACGTTTTTATTTTATTTACAAGTATCTCCTCAAATTATTACTTATCGAGACTTTAAAAACCTTAGTTATATTATTTTAGAATTGGAATTTTGTAGCATTGATTGGAGTATAATATGTAATGTTGTTTCTGTTGACGACCAGCTTCAGTTTATGCAACATAATGTTAACCATTTGCACAGTCTTGCAGCACCTTTAAGAACAAAAACCTTGGGTAAATAGAGTAGGCCCTAGTTTTCTCAAGATATTAAGCGGGCAATTGGTTACAGGGACTTATTATATTCGCGCTAAAGGCGTTTTAGAACCCCAGAAATGAACGAATTATACCGCGTTGCACGGAAGTTGACAAACAGGTTAATTAAGAGAGCAAAATCCGTCTATTACGTAGCTAAATTTTCCACAGCAAGTGCCTCTATAAAGAGATGGAAAGCAGCTCATGAAATTTGAATTGGCAAGTCTATTAATCAAGAGTTTTATGGCATTGACGCAAATACCCTGTATGAATATTAGTGCGGTTACACCTACCGCTAATTACTACTGCTTCTCCAATGTTCTTTTAGACAATAACTTTTATTTCACTAATGTTACTCGTAACGATGTGTTTTCTGGTGTGTTGTCAGCAAAGTCCAATGCAATAGGAGCTGATGAAATTGATCCAAAGTTTCTTAAGATTCTCTTACCACAACCTGTGCCAATTATAACTTTCATTTTCAACAAAATTTCGACTACCAACTGCTACCCAAAAATATGGAAGCTTGCAAGAATCATCCCTGTAAAAAAATCAAATTCTGATTACAGGCCGATAGCAATCCTACCATTCCTCTCGAAAGTTTTTGAAAGGTTGGTTTATTATCAGGTGACTCAACACATTGAAAAGAATAACATTCGGACAAATTGCCAATCTGGTTTTCGAAAAGATCACAGCGCTAGTGGATGTTTCGGAAGATATTAGACAGCAAGTTGATTGCGACAATGCTACTTTTTTAGTACTTTTGGATCATTCGAAAGTTTTCGACACTGTTGATCATTACATTTTACGTAACAAATTAAAATCTTTTCATAGGTTTTCATCAACTTCTGCCGATCTGCTATTCTCTTACCTATCTGACAGACGTCAATTTGTTGAAACAGGTCCCCTTACAACTGAAAAGGCTTGCGATGCAAAACTTCGATATTTGGATAAGAAGATATAAAAAATCAGTTATGGATTGATACCAAAAACCGACCGCTTCAGGTGGAATTATTAATTATTATTCTTAACAAAATAAAAGAATTATTATTGACACAGTCAATAATTTGATGGAGAGGATTTTAACAATAAATGACAAAGAAGTCCATAAAAAGAATAAAGAAAAAATTAGGAACTTATTAATTGATAACAATTATTCAATGCGATTAACTAATAGTTTGATTAACCAATTTTTTAAGAAAAGGATAAATGTTATTAGAAATGTAAAAGAAACCAAAATATATAAATCTATAACTTATATACCTATTTTATGCGAAAGATTAGAGGAATCAAAAATATTTGATACCAATATATACCAGACGAATATAAGAATACATAGGTTGCTTAGTAGAACTAAAGATAAAATTTAAAAATTAATTATGTCTAATATAGTATACAAAATTCTTTGTTTTATATTTTTATTTTAATAGAAAAATTAGCATTTTTCATTCGCCCTGATCTGCTCTTGAATTTGACAGTTGGCACATCTTTTTTATTTTAGTCATTTGAATTGTAATTTATTGTTTTAATTCATGTGGTTGAATTCAAAAACGAAATGAAAATAAATTGCAATTCCCTTTAGCAAATTCATTTAATTTAGACACAAATTGCAGCCCATTCTACGAATTTATTTGAATTGGAAACGAATTTAAATTCATTTCTGCGCTATACTTTTGAAGTGATTTAAAATTTTATTTAATTGTTTTTTGTTGTGAATAGAATTAATTCACATTTTGGCTACTTCGTAACGAATTTTTTTTTTCGTTCGGACCAATACTCAGGGAATAACCCCTACTCATGCAATGCATTGTACCAGAACTAGCAAATTAAGTTATGGGGGAGGAGGAAAGACTTTCGATTTGAACTCTCCTACCTCTGGAGGAAGTTTACTCCACATATAGACTGTTCTGGTAAAAAACGAATTTTCGCTGTAATACGTAGTGCATAATGCATTGCCATTGGCCAATTGAGCACAAATGGATACGCACTCAACGAAAATCGAGTCAAACTCAAAAATGCACGAGTTTCAGGAACAAGTTCCCTAATTTCGTTAGATCACTTACCATTGTAGTAACGATAAAACAGTGAAATACAACCTACATTGCGTCGATGCTCTAGCGAATCAATATAGTTGGATACCCTACCGATCCTAGATAGCAAACTTCTTATTTGAAGCCCAATATAAAATAAATTTTTTTCTAAAATAAATATTTTAAACGAAAAAATATTTAATTGCCTATTTAGAAAATTATTGTGAAAGTACTTTTCCTGTTTAAATAAATAGTATTTGATATGTGCTTATATTTTCCGAGGGGGTTTAATTTATTTTTATTTGGGTACGGTTTTAAGTCGACCCTCGTCAAATTTGGTTTGTGAACAAACCGGTTTTGGCACAATTCAGTAAGTGAATTAAGCTTTATACAGAAATTTTGTAGCTCAAAAAAGTAGAGAAATATACTCTTAATGCAAAGGGCTTCAACACTTTAACTGTCTTGATCTAAAAGTCTTCCAGATAACTGGAGCATATTTTAGACAAAAATCGATTGAACGACGGTTATATGTCCATAGCCTCTATTATCTGCACTGTACTACCGGATACCAATTTTATATTACAATCTCAAAAAGGTATTGTTAAGCAAGTTTTAGAAGGGCTTACCAAGTAATTTCTTATGGTGAATATATATATATATATATATATATATATATATATATATATATATATATATATATATATATATATATATGCATAAGCATAAGTATGGCGACCATTTTTTGGTTTACGCCTGAGTTTGACGACATTTTAATACTTTGACGACGGTCGTCATATTTTTTACATATATAAGCATGAGTTTGGCTACCACAATACTTTGGCGACCATTTTTTTGACTTTTTAATTCCACTTATAATCGATTCCTCTATATTATTACAACTGATCGTTTATATCCTTTTATTGATATATACGCATTAAATATGAATATTTTCCAATAAAAAAATAATAATTTGATAAGCGCGTTACCGTATGTAAGAACAAAAAATGTGGTTAAAAACGCTAAAATTCAAATTGAACGGCGTCAAAAATATATTTTATATATATGTATGCATAAGCATGATTATGACGACCGTTTTTTTATGTAAACCCGTGTTTGACGACATTTTAATACTTTGACGACGGTCGTCATACTTTTCGTATATATAAGCATGAGTTTATTAGTGTTGTCAAAACCGCATCTTTGTCACTAGATCTAGAGGTTTTTTTCAGTAGCTACAACCGTATGCAAATAGAACTAATTTTATATTAAAAAAAACTTTTACACTAAATTGTTGATTAAAACAACAATAATTCAGATATAGTGCTGTTTAAATTCCAACATACTTTCCACCGGCTTGCTTAAATTAAATTATAATTAAATATTGTTCTTTAAATAAATCGAATAATGATTTCAAATTAATGGAAGAATTCGTTTCGTGTAAAATTATCATGTTTTCCCGTAATCGCAATTTGCTTGATATTAAATAAAATATTCTGGAATCAGAACAAATATACATACATACTTATATTATCATTCTTTTTAAAAATTGTATCCTTCTGGGCGATTTTGTGGGTTTGAAATTATTTCTTAAAAAAAGCATATCTATTTTGTAATTAGTTAATATTTTCTGCATTTATTTTTGTAAGGATTCGTTAAATTTTAGACTAGTTTCCGGTGCAGACAAATCTAATTTTAGTCCCTTTCTATTTGTCTTTGTTAATGGTTCCTGTGAATTATTTAAATATTAATAACTGATTTCCTGATTTTCATTAATCTTCCAATTCCTCATTACCAAATTTATATACAATTTTACTCCCATTTACTTGCACATTTGAATCAGTCTTATTAATAACTACATCACCTAATTCGCTAAGACTGTGATCTAAAGAAACTTCATGACTGAATTTGAATTCTTTCTTCACTTCACAATCTAATTCTATTAAACGTTCCTAAGAGTAGAAAAGTGCAAGTAGATAGGAATTAAAAAAATCCCTAATGAGTTGTTTTGGAGCAAGCTATACCTGCACAGGCATTTGAAAAACATATCTTTGACAATCACCATTATCTTGAAATAAAACATCAAATTCTTATCGGGTTCACAAACACATTAGGTCTCATTGTGTATTTGTTATATTTTTCACAAAATGCAAGAAGAGTTTTAAACCTTTTTTTACTTAAACAAAACAAACATTTAAAATAAAAAAAAAAAATATGAGTTTTATGACACTGAATACAATAATAGTTTTTTGTGTTATAATCACGAAACATGCGTAAATCTTTTGAGGTTGCACTATGTGCGGCGCCTATATGTTACATCCAATTGTTAAAATGATAGAATATTATTCCACACAACGGACACAAATATTTCATATAAAATCATGGTTATTCTTAAGACTTTCTTCATGTAGAGATCTTTAGAGTTCTTGCTTTTTATGTTCGTTATCCAGTTTAACAATTAAAGCATTATGAAATTTACATAAATGTTCATATTTTTTTGCTTGTAAAAGAAAAGCTGAATATTGTTTGGTGAGCACCCGATATCCACTTCATGTAAAATTGACACTTATTACATCCATCTATTCAAAGGCGTAACCTATGGTAGCGCAATTATACTGGACATTTAAATCTTTGCGCCACTCCACTTGATGTCCTTGGCACATACCCCACAAGCAAAACGCATATGCTCTTCCAAGCGAAGATTTAAATTCGTCGAATTTTTCATTGGATTATTGAATTTAAAAATGTAAACAATAATCTTCTCGTACTAAAAATATATTTGTTTGGCAAAAAATGGGATCTTTAGAGTTGCCAATGTTTAAAAAAGTCACTGCTTAGAAGATATTGAAATAACTACCTGAAAGATGTCTTTTGAAATTTTGTGCAATACAACACTTTAAAAACAGTATAAGTTTTAAGATGTTATAAAAGCTCAATTTCATCTTGTGACAGTTCACTTTGATTTTTATTTCATTGGATATTTTGTGGAATCTTAATTTATTTCTTTCTATTTTTGGATTTTCATTTTTATATAAAATTTTCATTGCGAATATTGAACTATTTAGAAGAATTTCGATTTTTTAAGATAAAATTTTAGCCAAATTTTCGCTTGCTGTTTGACTGCGTTGAAATTGAATTTGAATTATTTCGATGAATTTTTCGAAAATTTATTTGAATATATTATTTTTGAAAACTTAAATTTATTTTAAATTAAGTAGATTTTTAAATAAGCTAAGGAAAAGAACTGAGTGGTAACATAAATCATACTGAAAAACAGAAAACATTATTATTTTATTTAAAAATACTTCTTTATAAAAGCGTTTTACATGAACATTTATTTTAAAACTAAATTATAGATAAAACTCGGTCAAATAAATTTGTTTATTGTTATCAAAACAAAGCATAAAAAAATTAAAACTTTTAAATGAAATAATAAAGTGGACAAGGTTTAAATATATAAATATATTAGATACCTATGCGATATAGACATATAAGAAAAACTTTTTCCGGAATATATGAATTGTATATATGATAGAAAATACTCAGTCATTGTACTCAACAAAAAATTGTGAAACGTTTTAGGATGACAACCTAGTCATGTCTTAAGTGGTTAAAAAATTACTTCATATGAATGGATAAAAAATTTGAGAACTATTGAATATTGCAATGATTTTCTAACAAGGAATTAAAGATTGAAATGATTTTGTCAAAATATAGTAAATGAACATAAATTAAAAACTATGATTATGTATTTCTCATTTGGTTACTTAAAACTTGTTTGTACAAATGTTTCATCAGGTAACCCTGGCCAAAAGTTATCTGGAATTGAAATCATATACATTTTACCGTTATCAAGCAGTGATGCCATAACTCTTTGTTTTGAACAATTATAATGTGTTGCCGTATTTTTCTTTTGCTCTTTTAGGTTTTAAGTTAGCGTGATTCTGAAATACATTGCAAAGAGTTGTATATAAAAAGGTAATATTAGGGGCTGTCAAACAACGTAAAATTTTTTGGTTTTTATTAACCCCCTTTTAGCTTTATTTTATTTAACAAATATTATATTAACGAAAGAATCAGTAGAAAAATTAAAAAACCAAGTAAACATAAAATTAAAAAAGTTAAACTTGTTGAAAATATTATTTATAAATCATATAATCTACGATAGCAACCTAAAAAATATGGTAGGATTACAGTTTTTTATTTTTGAAGTTTTATATAAGACTTGAGACTTTTATGCTTGATACAACTAATTGAGAATTAGTCATGAAGCATAGCAAGCAGGTTCTTTAATATGTTTGTTAAATAAAAAATTGCAAGCGTAATCAAAATAGTAAAATAGCTCTCTTACATGCTTTGCTTTAGGAAGTGTAATTTACACCCAGATAAAAGCATATTTGAAAGCACTTTCTAAGTTGATAATTCGTCCTCAGTATTCACTTACCCAGCGATTACACATCCAAGTAATTTCTTGAGTGTTGTGTATGCGTATTATTGCCGAAAAGGTCGAAAATACAGCCAAAACTATTTGGTATGGGCTAAATTGCATGCAAAACAAGTGATGTTGCATAGTTTTTGCACAAGAAATTATTCTAAATTGTTCTATTAATGTATTTTTAATTTCTTTTATGTTTTTTCTCTAAATGTATAAAAATTTGTTTCAATAATAGTTATATATATTTTTTCTTAAAATCTACATCAATTGGAGTTAGATTCCATAAGGCCATTTCACTGCTGCTCATTTAGCTGATAGTAACTTTTACCCCAAATTTTGTATAGGAAATTCAAGTCTCATTTAATGATACTGAACAATTTTTTCTTTCAATTATGAATTATTCATAGGAAACATATGCGTTTATACTCTCTCGTATTGACACGATTTTCAAACTGTAATTGAATAAATATTTTAATGGGCTGTATATAATATGTTTTTCTAATGTATCACTTCAAAATAAATATAGTTTGTCAATTTTTAAGTTAGTGTTAAGTGATTTTTAGTATATGTTTTTATTTTGATAATTATGTTTTTATTTGTTTTATTTTTTTTTTCTAAACTTTTGATAGAAATACAATTTTTTTGTACTTGTACTGAGTTCCATACTGCAATATGAGACCTAAAGTCTTGTGTATGGGACATCAAAAATAAAATCAATAAACATATAGTTCAATAAAAATAAAAAATAAAAATAAGCTTAAACATTCAATATTATTTGTAGTGTATGTCAAATAAACACTTTAACAGGAATGGGATAATGGAAAACATTTTTAATTGCAAATTTCTCCACAAAATTTAAGTTTAAATACAAAAAATCCAACAACTATACTAAATATTTTTATTATATTACCCTAGTTCAAATAAAATTTGGAATAAAAAATATAATCTGTGATTTAAATCATATTAATACTAAAAAAACTATTTGTTTTAGTTTTGTTTAAATTAGAAATAAGTGGTAACATTACTTTTCGTTAAACTTCTGGCATCACTGCTGATCTTACTCATAGAAAATACAAAATAGTAATTTAAAATTCAGCTGTTTTGGAGTTAGGCAGCTGTGTTAGAAAGAGATAGTGTTATTAATATTATTATAAAGGAATTATGTTCATGCTGACGCTTCTATGATTCTGTAGAACTATCGTACGTTCTATACAGGCTGTATGTTCATATGTATGTGAATTTAGGCCTCCAATACTTTTTATTACAATTTAATAAGTTATTTAACTTTTGGGTTTATATTTACAAAAAATACCAATAAAAAGTTATTCTATATATTATTATTATATTTTTCAGAGAAATTATAACCATTATACTTTAAGCAAAAAATTAAATTATTTTTTAAGAAAAATTAATCTTGAAAAATAACTATTCTATGAGCATTATATACCTAGAACTTAAATGCTAATATTATTTATCCAGTAAAAATAAGAATTAAAATACAACGATTAAGTCCTAAATTTTGTGATACTGGCCATAACATTTACGCTCTCAAGAACTATAAACGTAACGGGTTATATTCTGGCTTAATACTTTTATAATAATTATGAAAAAACTTATATTATGGATCATGACGATCAGTTATTCCTCAGTTATGCTCATATTAAACGGTTACTTAAATTTATACGTAGGAGAAGATAACAAACTCTGAGAACACGGCAAACTTTTTCGCAGAGTTGCACAGAACGGACTATTTCCAAGAAAAATGGAAACAAACGCCATGTGTAAGAAGAAATATGTAAACAAGCTATGTAAAAAACATACCATTTTTGAATTTGATTTTTAATAGTTAATTTTAATTGCATTTTAATTCAAAGATATAAAATATAAAGCTTGTAGACCACAGAATCAGATTTTACAGTTGTCACTTTTTTTAGTGAATAAACGAAAGCACTGGAGTTTAAATTATTTGGAGTTATTTTGAACATTTATGATATCAGTTTTCCATCAATATATCGATAACCATTCCGCGTGCACAAATAGCACTATATACGATCGATAGAGGATAAAAGTACAAAACGATAGTGATATATCTTGTTTCTAAAAAGACTTCACGGAAAAACTTATAAGGCAGCAAACTTCTAAAATTGTTAAAAAATCGTAAATTTTTTTTTGGTTTTTCATTAACAACTCAAAAACTATTCCGAGTGCAGATATACGGCTATATACGTCCGATAGAGAATAAAAATACGAATACAATTTCAGAAGTTTGCTGTCTTATAACTTTTTCCGTAAAGTCGTTTTAGAAACAGAATATATCACTATCGATTCGTATTTTTATCCTCTATCGATCGTATATAGTACTATTTGTGCACGCGGAACGGTTATCGAGTTATTAATGGAAAACTGAAATAAAAAATTTTCAAAACAACTTCAGAATGTTTACGTGCAGAGCCTTTGTTTCTTAACTAATAAAAGAGACAAGTGAAAAATCTGATTCTGTGAGCTACAGGCTTTTCAATTCATATTTTTTATTTAAAATATAATTTAAATTAACTATTTAAAATCAATTTTAAAAATGGTAAATTTTTGTCATAATTTTTTTACTCTTTGTTATTGTAATACATGAAAGCACGTTTTGTACACATACCTTTTGTGCAACTCTGAAAAAAGTTTACCTAAACAAAGAAAAAATTTGGTAAACAGTTTGTTATCTTCTCCCCGATTAAATTTATGTCATCCTAATAATAAAAACTTTTTTGTTCATATACTGATGATTTGACGTTGCCATATGATTATATACATTTTTTTCATATGGAATTACATGTTCTATTTTGCCGTTCAATTATATGGTCATTGTAAGCCTTATTGCAGAACCTATCACTAAGATCGTTAAAAATAAATTTTTAATCAAATAATTTTTAGAAGCTTTATTAATAACTGCTATATTGAAAACTTAAATTTAGTTGGTGTTTGGATGCTTATAATATAAAAACAATTGCTTATATATATAGAACACTTGTTTTATCAAAGTAAAGCTAAGAAATATATAATTAATATTAAAAAATACTCAATCATTGTTTAAACAAAATTTTTGAAACTTTTTAGATGACAACCTAGTCATGTTTTAAGTGGTTCAAAAATTGCTTCAGAAAAATTTAAAAACTATTTAAGATTGTTATGATTTTCTAACAAGGAATTAAAAATTTAAATGATTTAATCGAATTTTGTCGAAATACCGTAAATGAGCACATATTAAAAACTTTGGTTATATTTTTCTCATTTGGTTACATATTTTCCAAAATTCTTTGTACCAATAATTGATTGTGGTAACGCTGGCCACAAGCTATCTGGCTTTAGGTATATATATACTTTTTACCGTTATGTCGCAGTGATGCCATAACTCTTTGTTTAAAACAAATGTAATGCGTTGCCAGATTTCTCTTCTGCATTTTTAGTTGGCGTGTTTATGAAATACATAATACATCCGTTGTAAAAAGTTGCATTTTCAGAATAAGGACCTGTCAGATAACGTAAAGTTTTTTGGTTTTATTCAATGCTTCTTAGCTTTATTTTATTTTACAAATACTATAGTAACAAAAGCATTAATTGAAAAATTTCAAAAATCCAGTTAAAGATTTAATCAATTAAAAGTTTTATAGCAAATGTCAATAAAAATTTAAGTTTATTGAAAATATTATTTATAAATCATTTATTTAACATTACTCTAAAAAATATTGTAGGATATTTTTTTTTAATATGCTTAATACTTGACCAACTAAATAAAAATTAGTCATAAAGCATTGCAATCAGTTTCTTTTTTTAATAAAAAATTGTGAGCGTAATCAAAACAGTAAAACATTTCAATTGAAATTACATGTTCTGCAATTAAAAGTGTAATTTACACCAAGATATATGTATAATTGAAAGCACTTTCTAAGCTGCTAATTGTTACCTAACAGGTTGAAAATACAGTCAAAACTCATGCAAAAAGCTTAAGGCTTTACATGTGCAAGTTAATTTTAAATATGGGTTACCAAAGCTTTGTTTTGGGTTAAATTCCATACGATACAATGGTGTTAAATAGTTTTTGCAGAAGAAATTATTGTAAATTGTTATATTGATGTATTTTTATTTGCTTTCGTGTTTCTTCTTTAAATGTATATCAAATGTTTTGTTTCAATAATATTTAAAGAATTATTTTTTTTTAATCTACGTTAATTTTTGCCTAATTCCTTTAAATATGATATTTTCATAAAATATTTTATATTCAAAAAATAATAGTAATTGAAATATGTTATTGCCGGGGACAGCATATCATATGGCGATTTAAATACTGCTCATATAGCTCATCAGTAAACTTTTCCACAAATTTTGTATAGGAAATTCAAGAATATTACATCTCAAGCCAAACTGATAAAATGAGAATTTTTATTAAAGCAACACTGCAAAAGACAACAAAGCACAACCACACTTCTATACTAAAGCACAACAAACATTTTGAAAACAAAAACATATTTGATTTTAAATCTTTCAACATAAGGGATTCCTGTGGGAGGCATTCATATGTAATTTGAAAAATGAAGAAAATAAAAAATATTGGTAAAAAGTTTTAAAAACGCAAAGTGCAAATTCAATTGAAGTAAAATTTAGCTTTTTGAAATCATTTGTTTAATCTACCTTAATTTGTGATAGATTCCTTTAAATAATAAATATTTTATGTTATTCTCATTTCATTTCAAATGTATTACTTCTAGGGACAGCATATCCATATGACCTTTCCACTACCGCACATATAGCTCATAAGAAAGTTTAAGCCCAAATTTTTATAGGAAATTCAAAATTCTTATTTTAGACAGTGAACAACTTTTCTCTTTCAATTATGAATTATTCATAGGAAACATTTTTGTTTAAACTCATGCGTACTGACATGTTTTTCAAATTGTCATTTAGCAAATATTTTTATGGACATACATATACAAATATGTTTTTCTAATGTCAACTAAAATTCGCATATTATTTCGTAGTGGATGTCAATTAAACACTTCAAGAACAATGTGGTAATGGAATGTATTTTTAAATTTTAAATACTTCCACAGAATATAGTTTTAGATACAAAAAATCGAATAATTATAAATCACTAAATATTGTTATTAAATAATCCTAGTTCAAATAAAATTTGGAGTCCGTATACATTAATATATGAAATTACTCCATTTATTTTAGTTTTGCTTAAATTAAAAACAAGTGGTAGCATTGTTTTCCTTTAAAGAAATGATGTCATTGCTAACCTACATTTTAGAGAATACAAAGTAGCTATTTAAAAAACAGCTGTTTTAAAGTTAGTCATCCGTGTTTGAAAGAGATAGAGTTAGTATAATTATTATATATTAATAAAATAACCTTTTTATAGTAAATTTTTACCTACAAGACTATATTACAAATTTTTAATGGATTTTTGGGAAACTGTTAAGTTTTTGGTTTTATATATATAAAAAATACCTATAAAAAGTTATTTTTATCTTTCAGTATTTCGTTGCCCTTTAGATTCTTCTGAAAAATTGTAATCATTATGATCAAGTTATTTTTTAAGAAAAATTAATACTGAAAAAGAACTAGGAGCAAAATATAGAATTTAATTTTATATTTTATATAATTTTTATTGATCAAGTAAAGAATAAAAATTAAAATACTGCCCAATTAATTAAACCCTAATTATTGTGTTAATGGCCATAATTGATACCGTCTTATATAATAATTATTAAAAAAGCATATAATATTTTAAATAAAAAACAAAACACGAAAAAATAAATTTGCAAGATTTACGAAGAAGTCAGAAAGAATGTTTTTAAATGTTAATAAACTAAGTATTCGGATAACGAGCTTTGTTTTGATTTTATGTACATCAATAAGGTAAACATAAAAATTATTTGTTCAAAAACAAAATAAAAAAATGTTATTTTAATATGCAAATTATTTAGTGTTGATCTATGCACCAAAAACTTAATAATCCTTTCTTCTAAAATTAAATCAATGTGTTTTTTATGTTAAAGAAAATCCAAACTTGTTTTTTGTAAACCGAATAGAAAAGAATAAGACAGTGGTTTCCATACGCAAAGCGTATAAATAACAAGATTACTGCAATTTCTTCTTAGATTTTTTTAGTGACTGCATATTCCTTATAACCTTGTTGTTGCAGTAATGATTGCATAGCAGCAAATGTGTCACATTTAAGTAGCTCTAGTAGAAACATGTAGCAGTTAACAGACCAAAATCTAATAATTACGCTTCATAGTTAACTTGCTTCCAATCATTTGACAATCTTCGAGTTTTTTTCCTTCAGCAACTCTAAATCGGATAAAATTAGTGTTTCTTCTAATGTTGAATAAGACTAGAATTTTCAAAACATACCTTTAGATATATTACGTAATAAGTACGAAATATGTACGATATAAAAATTGTTATATTGAAGGGCATTATTATTATTATTTTTATACTGTCATAAAAAATAACAAAATACATCTGTCAATTTATTGTAGGTTTTTTCCTACTTTAAAGTTAACAAAGGTATTTAAGTTTGATTTTCGGTTAAATTAGAAATAAGTGGTAGCCCTGCTTAACTTTAAAGAACTGGCATCACTGCTAGCTTACATTTTAGAGAATAAAATAGCCATTTAAAAATGAAAAATATCAGCTGTTTTAGAGTTAGGCAGCCGTGTTAGAAAGAAATCGAGTTAGTATAATTTTATATAATAATGGTAATGAACTAAAACACCAACAATACTGTATACTAATGACGCTTTCATGATTGTAGATCTATCGTTCGTTCTATACAACACATATGCATTTAATTTAAGCCTACAAGATTATATATTAGAATTTTTGAATGGATTTTTGGGAAATTACTAAGCTTTTGGCTTTATATGTATAAAAAATGAAAAGTTATTTTTATTTTTCAGTATTTCTTCAAACATTCAAACATATGAAAATTAAAATTTCAAATATTTTAACATATAAAATTTTGAAATTTTAATTTTTGCATGTTTGTATGTATGAAGAAAATTATGTTATATGTTTTGTCAAATGTTTTCAAAAAATTTTTCTTTTCAAATTGTTAAAATTTTTTGTTTTTGTAAATATAAAAAATAATTTCCTGAAGAAGCTTTCCACAGAAAAGCGAAATATCGAAAAAATAAATAGTTAAAATTTAATTTAAAAAGACCATTTAAAAAGATTAATCATATTTAATAAAAATAAAAAAGGTCGAATAAAACTGAAAATAATAATCAAACTGGAAAGTAACTATATCTATAACTACGAGAATAATATAAAACTTAAATATAAATGTTATCGAACAAGTAAAAAAATTAAAAAACAATCCAAATTAATTATACCCTAACTATTGTGATACTGGCCAGATATAATATTTATAAAAAAAGAGCTTAGCGATCAGTTGTTTCTGATGCTGATCTAAAACAGTTACTTTAATGTATGTCATCCTAATAATAAAAAATTTTTTGTTTATATACTACTGATGAATATCATAATTTTTTATTCATTTGGAATTTTATATTTTCAGTTCAGTTATATAGCAATGGTGAACTTTTATTGGGCGATCTATCCCTAAGAGCGATAAAAATAAATATTGAGTTTTTCTGAAACTGCCTATTTCAGCAGCTCACAGCTCATCTCATAATTATTCTCACCATTTTGATTGTTACCACGCTTATTTGCGTGTAGTTTTATAATTTTATTGAAATTTTTGATAAAAACACACTGTTTTCTGCAATTTCTATCAATTGCATCGCACGTCAAAAATTCACTACTTTTCTTGAAATGTTGTTTTAGTGATTTTTCCTTATAGTCGTTTTTATGGCAAAATTTTATTGGCATCATGAACTCATACAAATAAAGAAAACAGTGTCAATGTGATACAAACGCCGGCGGCAAAGAATAAAACGCTAAGATTAGTAACACATATGGCAACAAAAATTGTACTATACTTTGGCATGGGTATGGCGACCGGTAGCAGAAGTATTGCTAACGTATACAGCGGTTGTCAATCTATTGCTTATTTATAAGAAAAGGTTCTGGATCGATAATATAAAGAATTATTGGAAAATATCGGTATATATATGCATATTTTTTTCTCTTTTACAAGATTGTATCAAAGAAATTCCAAAATTTTTCGGTCGTCAAACTCATGCTTATGCATATATATATATATATATATATATATATATATATATATAACAGAAGCAGCAAAATTTTATTGAGCTAGTGTTGCTGGCCATGAATCATATCAAAAAGTTCTGAGTCAATATCTTCGTAACATTCCCCCGGAAGCACACGATAGTCTTTATGGATCCTACGGCTTCCATCTTGCGGGGTAAAATGGAGCCCAGACCCCTTCAAGGCTAGTAGGAGTCATCTGGACAATCCACTATCCACTAGCCCCAGAATTCCGCTATTTGTCTCTTTAGGCATTTAGCTGTTCTCTGGCTGGTTATTGAGGTAGGCCCTTTAGGGAGTATCGTGGTGGATGTGTGTTTCGAGGCCCTCGTTTGAGTTTGTTGGTCGGATTATTCACAATGAACACAATGAATGGTCCCATTGTGACAAAGTGGTACACTACCCACTAGTCTACAGGGGCAACTAGACTATATCTAGAGGTGGCTGTATCGGAAATATCTTACGATTGCTGTGTGCCTAGATTTTCTAAGGCTTTTGATATCGGCTGACAGAATGGCATTACTAATAAATGATGGACATAGGCTTCGAAAGTGGTCTGTGCAAAATTGTTGTAAATTTTCTATCTGATAGAACATTAGAAGTTAGAGTGGGTCACACCCGATCAAGCGGAAGATGTGTGAGTGCTGGTATGCCACAGGAATCACTACTTAATCCAGCACTCTATAATCTTTTGATGGCTGATATACCTAAAGCTAAAAAAATTAGTTTTTCCGGCGAAGCACACTGCCACTTGTCAGGGTATGTCAAGAAGCAAAATTGCCACATTTGGGCTATTCAAAATCCTAGATCTATTATTGAGAAGCCTTTACATGATCAACGCGTCACTGTATGATGTGCTATGTGATCTGGAGGCGCCATTGGGCCGTTTTATTTCTTTCCAAGATGAGACTAGAAATGCGATACTAGTCAATGGATCACCTTATCGCGAGATGCTAACAATTTTGTTATATTATTGACAACGTGGATATCACTGATATCTGATTTCAACAAGACGGTGCCACATATAAAACAGTTAATGAAATGATCAATTTATTGCAAACCAAATTTCGCGATCGCACAATTTCACGACAATCAGCACTTAAGTGGCCAGCCAGATCGTGTGCTTTGACACCACTATATGGAACCCACCGAATTGATTTCAGCCTTGAAGCTCAAAATCCGTGATGTGATTAACTAAACAGGACCGCCAAAACTTTGACGAAAGAATCGACATCTGTCAGCGCGGTAGTGGTGGCCAGATATCATTTTTCATTCTTAATTGCCGAAATTCTCTATTCGTAATACAATGAAAATTTTAGTCTAAATCTAAACAAGCTTCTTGTTAAAAAATCCTGTATCACTTGGATATTATAAGTATTTTGCTTAGTTTTTGCTGCTTGTTTTTTGTGCTGTAGTGATAACTTAGAAACGAATATTTATGCACATCATAAAAATAGTTGTGTCCTTCATCTGGTTCTTTACGTTAAACTTCTTTTCAACAGCTAAAACCACAGATGTCCAATTACTAATATGACTCCTGTCGTGAAACCCTACGTCACATATCATTCTGTGTATTTTTCTGGTTTTCGCAAACATTTTCACAGAAATAATGATTGTACATGCTGTTAAGAATTTTGCTTGAATTTCACATTCCGTTTTCAATTTCATGTTTTAAGTTTTTCATTTCTGCCGGAGCTAAAGATCTTTTGACTTTTAATTTAAATTGTTTCCATACTTTTGTTTATCCTTGATGTATCGAGCAAAGTTCTTTTTTTATTTAGCAACAAATATACTTTAATTTTAGATATTTCCGCTTCGCCTAAAATTTTATTTATATCCAATTGTTTAATGCTTTAATTACGGTACTCTGTTTGCAAAAGGCTCTAATAATAATCGGATTAAGTTTATAACTTAAACTAGAGCTTCGAATTAATTCCGTTATCTACTGTGAAGCATAAAGTATGAAATTCTTTGTTTCTGTGTTTGATGTCTAAGTAACTATTACCTCCTTGCTGAATTTAGTCAGAAGCCAACTAAGAAATGTATTGCCTAATGCAACTGCAGATAATTAGTAAGGAAAACCAATACTAATAGGTAAATGCCTTTATATGAAATATTCACAAGATGCCCAACTCATTATTGGATGTGGTTAAATTCTGAGAATTTCGTAATTTAAATTTTTTTATACTCATTTTTAATTTATGTTGTCTTTTTGAAACATTAACACAATTTGGAATTAAATATTTGGAAAGAATAGAGAGAGTTTTCTCAATACCTTTAAAAGCTGTAAAACTAAGTAAATATTATTAATATATTTTATACTTTTGTAAACAATCACAACAAAAAAGAATTCAAATTTATATTTAACTTTTAATATGCAAAAAATTTATATAGAAATTTGTCACTGCACTTAAATTTATAACTTAGCATCCATTGTTATTGAATAAATTATAAATGGAATAATTTTGCTATCATTACATCACTTATAGTAGTTTCATACAAAATATCGTATAATTTATGTTTTAAGAACGATTGCAAATTAAATAAAATTAGGCAGGTAAGTGTTAACCAAAAAAAGATAAAAATAAATAAAATACTTAAAATTATACTAACGAACATAGCCGACTATGTTTTGTAAAGGGGTTTCAGCATGAAGTTTGTTTTCAAAAACAAAATAAAACAAAAAGTTTAAATTAAGATAATTACAATTTTTATTGTATTTATTGGCAAATATTCACCACGACCACGCTGGCAGATATCAATTTCTTCATCGAAGTTATGTTTTCAGAAAAACCAGCTGGTTATTCCTGTATAAAGAGAGCCTCGTAAGGCTTCAAAATCAGCTTGCTTTAAGTATTAAAGGAAAATAATTATTTGTAAACGAAATTACCTATTGTGGCACAAGACAATAGCGACATACTTTCTAAAAATGCCAGGAAATAACTTAAACAAAGGCACAGATAAAAAAGGAACAGATAAAAAAACACACAGCCAAACAGACGTCTACACTGAATAATGATAACAACAACAATGTTTGATAATGTTGAAGTAGAATTTTCTTGTATATAAAAACAGACTATAGAAGCACTAACTGATGGCCACTAAAGTTCATAGGGGGAGACTCAACCTCCCACGAATTGTGACCTTTTGCACCATTTTTTTGTTTTTAAGAGAAGTAGCACTTCAGGCAACAATGCCTATTTAGTTAAGTTAAGTGCTACCGTGCTACATTCTTTAGGAAAGAGATAGAGAAGAGATGAAACAGGTGGTGAAAGTGGAAGGATAGTCGGAAATTAACTGCCGTATAAGGACATTGCCTTCATCGCTGAATCAGCCTCACCGACAGTCAATTTTTATTTTTGCAGTGGAAAAAACCAAGGTCTTCGTTGGGAATCGAACCAACAACCCCCATTGTGACAAAGTAGTACACTACCCACTAGCCTAGACTATATCTAGAGGTGGCTGTATTGGAAATACCTTACATTTGCTGTGAGCCTGAATTTTCTAAGGCTTTTGATATCGGCTGACAGAATGGCATTACTAATAAATGATGGACATAGGCTTCGAAAGTGGTCTGTGCAAAATTGTCGTAAATTTTCTATCTGATAGAACATTAGAAGTTAGAGTGGGTAACACCCGATCTAGCGGAAGATGTGTGAGTGCTGGTATGCCACAGGAATCACTACTTAATCTAGTACTCTATAATTTTTTGATGGCTGATAAACCTAAAGCTTCTGACGGTGATCTTCTAATAAAATATGCTGATGATATCCTCATTGAATCCTCTGGGCCTCTCGCTCGAAACGTGAACAAGGAGTTTCGTTAAATGGCAGCTTCGCCTAAACATGAAGAAAACTGAGGGCATTATTATTAAAGGCATATGAAACAGCTTGTACACCAACAGTAGGAGTTTTATACCATCCCGGAGTATAGGTCATATATTGATCAAGACTTTCGATAGGATGAAATATCTTGGGGTAATTTTTCACGGAACCTAATGGAGTCTATTGCAGGCCTTCTTGTGGATCGATATATAGAAAAAAAGGATTTGTTAGAGTCAACGTTTATATGATGTGATTGTGTATGAAATTTCTTGAGAGAGTCGTTCCCTAGAAAACAGACTCGTCGGATATTGCTTTGAAAGCCCCCCCCCCCCTCGGGAACACATTTATCGGTCTTTAGAGAATACTTGACTATCTAGACCTATGCTGCTTGGGATATAATGGAGCCCAGTCTCCTGAAGGCAAGCAGGGAGTCATTAGGAAGCTCCACGGTATTTCCACGGGAATCAGTAAACCCCAGAGTTGTCGCTAATTTTCTCTTTAGACTTTTAGCTGTTTCTTTGACTAATTATTGAGGTTGCCCCTTCAGGAGTATTGTTGTGGTTGTGGTTTTGCGGCCCCAGCATGAACTGATTTATGGTGGCCAAGATCATCTCGCCTTTAATCACACCAACGGGTTAATGATCCAGATCCAGTGAGCATGCTAGTCATGTGTTCTGAATAGTAGTTCGATAGTCTCCAGCACTTCAGCAAGGAGTAGTGGTTTGCAACCCTGCTTTAGAATCGCTGAAATTGCAACTAGGAAACACCTGTTGCCAGAATTAGTCCTCGGCTTCCTAGGACATGAACGACGTTGCTTTTTATTTGCAGTGGTTTGACCACCATTTGATTAAGGCCTACGGCCAGGTGCAGATGTAAATCTTATCACGAAATTGCGTTTAAAGGGCTTAGAGTATAGATACCATTCGGCTATCAAAGTATGTAGCTCCAGCGAACCTTCATCGAGCTGACCTCTTTTACGAGAATGCAAACCTCCTGTATTATCAATAGGAGAATTAACTCTTTGAATATTATTAACAAAAACGGTTTAGCATTAAATAAATATAAATACTTGGTAAGCAGTCACTCTGAAAACAAATAAATAAAAAAATGTATGACAAGTTCTTGAAAAATACAATAGTATGTAAGGAGCAATTATGTAATCAAAACTAGTTTTAAGAAAACATGTAAATATTGAATTTTTGCAAAAATCTGAAGTACCAATAGCGTCAATAAAGTTAGTTGAAGTGAAACCTTGTCGTAGGTAGCTTTTAGTCGTGAAAGTTGTAAAGTTGCCATCGTGTATTTTTGTGTGTAATTTGATGTAAAAACTAAAATATTGTGTATAATTATTTTGCAATAAGAGAACTCAAAATAACAAAACGTTTATCAAAGCAATAAAAGTAACAATTGCAATTGAAGTTGCTTTTGAAAAAAAATTCTACTTGAATACATCACATCAAACAGTGTGGAAAATAAAATAAAAAATGTAAAAAAGACTTTTTGCCTAAAAAATTAATTACAAAATAATAAAAAATATCGATAAAATATAATTTTAAATAAAAACTGTAATTTAAAATAAGTTCCCCATGATGATAACTGCACTGTAAAAATCAAATTTACTCTAAAATTAAAACTATGCAACTATATTTTATGAAATATTTTTATTACAAATAAAAGTCATTAACGGCTTAAAATCGGGGCTCACCCCCTAATTAATAGAATGATTTTATGAAATGTTTGCTTTTAAGGAAAGAAATAAAAAATAATAGGATATTTTGAAGCGGATAAAGTAAATATTTAGAGAATACACGAATCGGGTCATCACCAATGTAGGAAAGACCTGTGACGTCTGGTTTACTTCGATTTTGGAGATTGAAGTTTTTGAAAAAAAAAATGGCATGGGTAGGCCATAAGGTAAAAAGAGGATACGGTGCCTAGAAAATACCGATGCCGAGAGTTGATCGTATAAGAAAACCTTAGATCTCTGGTTAGTAAACATTTAGTCAATTAGAGTGGAAGATGTATCGCAAAATTGTGTGGGGTGGGGATCTTCTTCAAAATATGCCAGCTTTCCCTATTATTTTCCCTAAAAAATTAATTTTTCAAAAACTTGAATCTCCAAAATCGAAGTAAACCAGACGTCATAGGTCTTTCCTACATTGGTGATGACCCGATTTGTGTATTCTCTAAATACCCACTTTATCCGCTTCAAAATATCCTATTATTTTTCACATATCAGGCCGCACAATATTGACAACGCCGCACTGACCCAGTACTATATATTGGAAACATATATACACAATTGACAATGTCGACGACCAACTATGTTGGATAAATGAGAAAAGGAAATGTGAATTTCCTTGGATAAATGGGAACATTGTGTTCCAATTAAAACGAGATGGATCAATAATGATCAACCACCATGGTTTAGCGCGGATATGAAATCACTAATAACGACACGTGACAAGGCATATTCACGGTGGAGGAGATTTAGAACATATGACCTTAAGGCGATAAATAAATCCGCTCGAAGGGAGGTAACAAAACGTATTTAGTCTGCAAAATGTGCTTTTTATCGGCGTAGATTTTCATCGGCTATTGATAGTAGGACTTCCCCGCGGGGGCACATTCTAATTCTTTATGGATCCTACAACCATCTAGACTTGTGTCTTGCGGCGTAAAAGGGAGCCAAGTCCCCTTCAAGGCGAGTAGGAGCCAACTGGAAAATCCACTATATTTCAACGGGAATCAGTGAGCCCCAGAGTTCCGCTATTTGTCTTTTTAGGCATTTAGCTGTTCTCTCTGATTATTGAGGTAGGCCCTTCGGGAGTATCGTGGTGGCTGTGTGTTTCGAGGCCCTCGTTTGAGTTCGTGCATCGGATCATTCAAAATGAACACAATGAATGGTCCAGGTCCAGTGAGTATGAATGCCATCGTGTTCTTAATTATATTAAGCTTCATGAGTTCTGGACCAGGAGTTGGATAGTTTCCGACTCTTTAGCATGGAGTGAAGGCTGCGGCCTACTTCCGGTTTTTAAAGTTGCAACTAGGAGTGACCGGAGGATATACGTATCCGAAGGCCTTCTAGGGCGAGGATGGCGCTACATACCATCTACAGTGGTAATGATCCACCATCTGATTAGGATCCACGACCAGGTGCAGATGTAAATCTTATCACGTCATTGATAGTAGGGCTAAGTGAAGGAAAATTCGAAATATAGGCTTAGATCCGAGTAAAATGTTACAGCATATTTGTGATGTTGGCGTCAACCTTCTTAATGATATGTTTGTTAATCTTAATGTCCCCCGGTCGACAGGTAACGTTTATGACGATCTTTGTTATGTCCCAATACGAAATCCTTTTGGCTTCCGGCATGTAGATCAGCTTAAAGTCCTTGAGAGTTTTTCCGTTGTTAGATCCAACGCGGTTGGTATCGGCGAAATGAACCCGAGATTATTCAGAGTTTTGATCTCGAGACTCTCACCGATCATTACACATTTCTTCAACTCTATCCTCACGAAATACATTTTTTCTAGGGAATGAAAATCCTCTAGGATTATCCTAATCTCTAAGACTAATGGTGAATTCCAACCGATAGCTATAATACCGTTTTTATCTAAAGTATTTGAGAATATCCTCAGCAATTCAATAAATGACTATCTTACACGGAATAAATTTTTATCCGTGGCTCAGTCTAGTTTTTGTTAGGGGCAGAGGTTATATAACGACTTTGGTGCATGTGGTCGAGAGTCGCAGATCGGATCTCGGCATCAACAAAGTGGGTTTCTTGATTCGACAGGATCACAGTAAGGCCTTCGATGCGGTTGATCACTCTATCATGTTAATAAAACTGCGTAAGTAATTTTATTTCTCAAACTCGGCCTGCAGTCTAATATCCTCCTGTTTGATTAATAGATATCAAATAGTGAGTGCTAATGATAGGAGATGTATTCCCCTTGCAGTTAGTAGAGGAATACCACAGGGCTATATATTTGGTTCACTTCTTTTTTGTCTCTATATATATTAAATCACTATTGCATTTTGTAGTTAAACTAAGTTTAAAATTATTGCCTTCTGATACTTTTACCTTAAGATGTTATATTTGTATGCAAAAACCAAGTAGCTTTCACGTAAAATGGTTATTCGCTTAATAATTTTCAATTTACTTAATGTAAATTTTTTTTATATGGATTCATATGTTGTGCGAGCACAACATTGTTACATTTATTTCTTTTAATAACCTTTTTGGTTTTTGAATTTCTTTCATTGCAAAATAATAACACAGTAGTTGAGAGTTTTAAATTAAGTTAAACGGTTTATTTACTTTCAATACACACAAAATAAACACATGTAAATTTGTTGTCTTTAGTTATTGATGGCTCAACTTTAATAAGTTCATTTGCCCAGCTTATAAAAGGTTCAAAAATATTCTACTTTTGCATTACTCCATATTGTTTTTTTTTTAAGAGAAGCAGCACTTCAGGCAATAATGCCTATTTAATCAAGTACCGTGCTACATTCTTAAGGAAAGGAATAGAGAAGAAATGCGACAGGTGGTGATAGTAGAAGGATAGTTCCGGAAATTAACTGTCGCATAAAGACAGCTCAGTGACCAGTGACTATACCTTCATCACTGAGCAGCCCCACCGACAGTCAATTTTTATTTGTAGTGAAAAAAATCAAGGTCTTTGGAGAATCGAACCCACAACCCCCACTCATGTAAGCTAGCATGAAACCTACTAGCCTACAGGGGCACCTGCCCCTCTTGTGACCTGGTTGTTCACAACCCATAATTGTGGAAGTCTCTTACAAAAGTATTGAGCTATAAAACCATAAATCTATGAATCGTAATAATATTATATTGTTGTTTTTGTTATCATTCAGTTTAGGCGCCCGCTCTGCTGTGCGTTTTGTTTTCTGTTGTTTATCTTAGTTTGCAGAATTTTTTTATAAATGTTGATGTTGTCTTGCGTCTATAAGATTTCTTAGAAAACTACGTAGTTTGTGATATGTACAATGGGTCGTTTCGCTTACTTTTTTCTGGTAATTATTTTCTTTTTAAGTTTAATAAATCATGTTCGTAACAATATGTTATATTCTTTTAAAAATACGTGTTTATCTTACACATAATATCATACGTACAAATTAATAAAATCTATACAATTTATTTATGATAAAAAAAACTATGAAAATATACTAAACAAAAAGAAACTCAGAACATTTTTCTTTTTTTAATTTAATAATTGTTCCTTGTAATACATAATACAGAAGGAATGGTCTTAGTTAGCAGATTTCGTTGAGATACATTAAAATTTTATTTTTCTCTATAATTTCAGAATGTGTAGTTTCGGTGTAAGATTTTTTTTTATTTACAGTAAAAAATATATTACTTTAATGTATTCCAAACTTTTAATAATCTCATAAGTTGTATTATCGTATTATTGTATAAATCTTTGAACACTAATATTTTATTTAATTAATTAAATAAAGCGCTTAATAAAATTAATTCAAAATTAAAGAGTTTCAAGACAATAAAGACACTTAAATTATTAATTTGCATATACTTTTTCTAAAAATTAAAGAAAAATGCACTAGCTTCAATAAATTTTATTAAAAATTATTTAGCTGTGAACAATGTGTATAAAAATGAAAATTAAAAAGTAGTTTACTTTGGTTTTTACTTTGTTGTTTGCTTTGTTTTTGTATAAACGTATTTTATAGTTTTGTTGTATTTTTGCTGTGTTGGTTTAATAAAATTCTTATTTAATCAATTTGACTTGAGATATAGGACTCTTGAGTTTTCTATATAAAGTTTGGAGTAAAATCCACTGATGGGCTCTGTGAGCAGTAGCGAATTGGCCATATGGATAAACTATCACCCATAGTAATACATTTAAAACATTTTTGAGTAACAAATATTTTATGAGAATATCATAAATTATTTATGTTTAAATGAATTTAGCACAAATTAACGTAGATTAAATTAAAAGTACATTATTTTCTTAAATAACTTTATTTTATAAATGAAAATGTATTTTTTCTGCTGTTAAGAAATAACTCTTAAAACTACTTGTAGCCTCTAGGTAATTGTTACCCAGGGTTTTACAACTTTTTCTTGCTTCAACTATACTTTATATTGGCAGTTTGAGGCAGAAGTTAATTAACATTTATTTTTTCTTTTCTATAAAATTTAAGCAGTTCAAGGATGCTTCTTGTTAATTTACCCTGAAAATATCAATATTTACATATGTACATGTACTTTCTAACTTTAGTTGAACTTACTTTCCTTCTGCGTTATAAACTTTTGATTCTTTTTAATGAATTAATTAATGCCATTAACTTAATACCAAAACTTATTTTCCATATGTTAAAATACACACATGTATTTGTCGTTATTTACATATTCGTACAACTTCTGTAATGTACATAGCATTAATATTCAAATAAATACTTGCTAGCGTTAATTAAATTACTCGGTATTAAATAAAGTCATATGCGTGTGATACAAAGCATATGTAAGAATATCATGGTTCAGGGTTTTATATAAAAATATCAATAATTCTGAGATAAATTTGTATTTATCCGTGTAAAACGATAAGGAGCCTAGAAAAACTTATCAAATGAATACTTAATTAAGAACCCTTAACAACATCTTTTAGCATTGCGAAATTATACTGATATAGTTTTCTATTTGTAAAAAGATATAGATGATATAAAAATTGCTGGAAAAATTTATTTTAAAATTACCACAGGCCAAGAGTTAAATTGCATTTGCAACGGCTATAGCTTATTGTCTTAAATATAGATTTTGTTTCCTAAAATGAGTAAAAACATTTTGTAATAAATAAACTATCATTGTAGCTTGTTTGTAAAAATATTTTAATTTAATAGCTCGCTTGCTATTAATAAAAGCAAATTCAGCAAGATTTTTAAAACTTCGACTATGAAGCCTATTTCGTTCACGATTCGATTCTGATAGCAAATAGATTTTATATTATGTAAGTTTAGTTATGAGATAATTTTAGTTCAATAGCTAAACATGTTTTAACATCAATCACATATGAAAAATGTATTCCATACTTCTTTCGCAATACTGTGATTGACTGAATATAAAATTTAGTTCCTTCTCCGATTGTATTATTAAAAATAACAAGATTATAATGCGATTTTGCCTAAACTAAATTTTTGGTATAGCAAAACCAATATCTACCAGATTTTAAGAGCTCGATGTGAATGACACGTATAAACCTTGTAAACGTTATGCAAACAATGACTTTGTAACGTTTTACGAGATGCAGATATAAAAAAAATCCAGAAAAATAAACAAAACCGATTACTGACTCTAAGAACAGTCATTACAAGAAAAAACACCAGTTCCATGGATCAGGCTCGGTAGGATAATGAATGTCGAATTTGCTGCAAAAGTAAACGAAATCTCGAAAGGAGAAGTAATGGTGTATAATCGACGGGCGCTCTAAATTAAAATAAAAATATTTTACGAAATAATGTTGCTAAAATTGACTCTTGGCCTTTTATGAGTGATTTTTTAAAAGTACTGTCACTGAACTAGAAAACTTAATACAGCATCTAAAGAACTCTGTCATTAATTCATTGAATTTTTAGAAATGTTATCAAGGAAATTGTGAATATAACAGTGAGTACTTTTTGATCGATACGCTTTTCCATGCTTGATTCTAAAATGATTCATTAAGAAAGGACTAATTAAATAAAATATTGCCTAGTAGAAAGATTGCATTTTAAATTTTTCGTATCGTCTTTTTGACTCCTTCCTTATTTGCTTATGAGATATAATTTAAGTATTCAAACTTTTCTTTAATAATAAAAACAGCTCTGATTTTTTCAATAAATTTAAGGATCCACATTGCAGAATTCCAAGAGAGAATCCTTTCTTTTAATTTCTATTTATTCATATGTTTACATCAAGAGTTTGTAATAAATTTGACATGATTATTAGCTGTTTAATTTATATTCTTGGCTGTTAAATTCGGTGTACTTAAAATTGATTTTAAAGATTAAAATAATGTTATAATAATTAAGGAAGGGTTCAGAAATTCTTAGAAAAATTAGAAAGTCTTAACAAGTTTCGTATTCCATATTTTATTAAAAAAATAGAAATAAAAAATGAAACTAAAATTAATGAAATTTTTCTTCTTCCGAATAATATCACCTTAACAAAAATAAAGTAAAACTACGCTGCTACTGTTTAGAAACTAAAAATAATATTTTCGATATGTGCTTGGAATCTCCGACGGGGTAAAAATTTCTTTTGTTTGGGTACGGTTTTCCGTCGACCCTCGTCAAATTTGGTTTCGGCTGTTTGCCATCTTCAGTGTTCTTTTCGTACTAGTTGCGTTCTATTATCAGTTGTGTTTATATAGTTCGTGTCTCCCTTCATGTTATTGCGTTCGGCCCTTTCTGTCTTTTTTTGCCTACATCTCTCTCTCTCTCTCCTTTTTTTGTTTGTCTCTTTTTACCTAATTTGTCGCTCCCTTTTTCATTCGTCTTCTTTCCTACCTAAATTCTTTTACGATCACGCTTGTTGTCCGTTTTTGTTTATGTGTGAACTTATTGGGTTTTTTTCTTTTTTCCTCTTTTATGTGACATAATAATCTGTAATTGTACGTTTATGATGTTCTTTATTGCCTTGGTCTTGCGCACCTGCGTAACGTTTTTGTGCTGGTGTGGTGTTTGTTTTCCTGTAAAAATGTTTCAACGGTTCAAATATTGTGTCCGAAGCAGTGTTTATTTGTTCATTTATTATTCGTCCGTCAAACGTTTTTTGTTTGTATATTTCCATGTTTTCCAATATATTTAGTCTCCTTCCTTTGTGCTGTGTGTGAAGCAGTTTAACCGTTGTCTTAATATGTCCTGGTGTACATTTGTTGTTACATATATGGTTCGCGAAGTTTGATTCTGGAGTCGATTTTGGTTCTCGTAGTTTTTTGTTATAGTCTCTAATGTGTTCCCTAAATCTGGTCTTAATTTTTCGTCCTGTTTGCCCGATGTAGCTATAATGGCATGTACAAGTTAATTTGTACACTCCTTGTTTGTCTAGTATATTCTCCTCGGTTGTTTTATTCTGTAGTATTCTGCCTAGGTTGTTTTTCGTTCTGAATGCGGTATTGATGTTGTGTTTTCCAAAGAATTTCGCCAGTTTGTACGTTGATTTTCCCATATATGTTAATGTAGCCCATTTTTTTCCTTCCTTCTCCTGTTCTTTGTTCGTTCCAATTTGTTTCTTGATGTTATCTACGAGGCGCTTTTTGTATACGTTGTTTTCCGCTATGGTGTATATTGTTTCCATTTCCTTCATATAAATTTGCCGTCTTAGTGGTGTTCTCTCGAGTCTTGTTATTAGCTGCCTGATTGCTGCGTTTTTGTGTTGCTGGGGATGATTTGATGAGTTGTGTATTATTGTGTCCGTTGCTGTTGGTTTCCTGTATATTTCATATTCGATTCTGTTCGAGATTATGTTCCTCTTGATCGTTAATTCCAGATAATTAATTCTCCCCTCCTCTTCCTTTTCCATTGTAAATTTTATGTCCTTGTGTCTTCCATTCTAGTAATCCAGAATTTGCTCCTCGTTATTTCCTTCTAGTACCGCTTTGTTCACAAACCAAATTTGACGAGGGTCGACGGAAAACCGTACCCAAACAAAAGATAATATTTTCACTTATCATAAGGACCACTTTCTTGTGTAAACCATTTCGGTTTTTTTAATGGTGCATGTCTTAGCAGTAGTAATAGACTTAGTTACAGATTCTGTAAAAATGCCCAATCATGATATACAACTGTGTTTAACGGCTGGTGCTTTTAGAGCGAACAAACGTTTGCATTGATCTCAACGCATATGAGTGAGACAACAGGACGGATCCAGTTGTTACATTCTTTTAGAGACCTGCGCCTCTGATGGAATTGTGATCGCGCATACTTTTATAGCAACGGAGATCAACAAGGTAGAAAAATATTTGCAAGTAGGAGATATTAGGTTCCTGAGTTAAATGGACTAGAGAAAGTATTATGTGTGTTTCGTTTGACGGAAAACATCTACTTTGTAATAATGACCCTTATCTATGACATCGCTGGATTAGGGAGCATACTATACTACTGTCGGATAGGAACTTTGCCTTTTGAATAAATTTGCACATTAACATTCTCCCGTCCCAGTCACGATGTTTCTATATGATCACATCACAAGGACGATTTCGTGCATTACTTTTCTTAAATTACATATTGTAAATGTAAAAGGTACATGACCAACACATACGATATAATTAATCTAAGTAAGTTCAACAAGCTGTGCCTTTATTCAAAGAATAATAACCGTAAAGGCAGAAAATTTGAACGGATTAAGTGTAACTATATACTATAGAAATGTAACTAATGACTTTTTATATGATCGGTAAATTGCTTTTCTGCCTTAATAGTTCGCAAGGATAACCTAAGCACAAAATATTAATTTACCAACTTTAATATCCTGTTCTCATTTTTGATAATATGTTGCTAATATTTAATAAAACTGAAACAGTTTTATCTTGATAGTTTTGCTAACAGTTGGGTGGTGGATTTATGGACAACTCTGATTAAACCTGATATTCGATGCTGTTTCCTTTTCCTTAATAAGAGTATCGCATGCCATAAAGCCCGTCAGACAACTCCTTTACTTTATGATATAATAACCGAAATTGTACTCTAGATCATCACATTGAAATATTTTAAATTTATTTAAACACTTTATGCTACATTAAGGTTCTATACCAGTGATAGGCGAACTTTTTGGGTGCCGGGCCATTAAATTAAAAAAAAACATAGAGGGTCATTCAATAAAAAAAATATGGGGTTGCTGTTCAATTAAAAGTTCGGTTTAAGCTATATATCTATTAGTTATATTACGTAATATTTTAAAATAACATAAAAAGTTTATGAGATACGATTTATTATGATTTTAAGATTTCCAGATGTATGGGAAGCATGGATCTGTTTCTGAAGCATGGATCTGTTTCTGGCACAATGCATTGCATAGGTAGGGGTCATCCCCTGAGTGCTGGTCCTATAAAAAAAAAAAAAATTAAATAGAATCTCGTCTGACAATCGGTTTCTTATTGAATTTTTTCTGCATTTCATTACTGAAAAGGCCTGTTCACACAAATATGAGAGCGCAAGCATTGCCATAATTTTCTGCACATGATTACTTAGCTTTGGAAATTCATCTTTTGGTAAGGATTTATAGAAATTAAGCTCATCTGTATTTAAAAATAGCTGTTTTAAATTATTATTACATTGAAATTCTATAATTTCCAATTGTAGATCAGATGGAACATTCTCAGGATTAACATTAAAATGCATTGAAAAAATATCTAAACCTGGTTGGATTTTTTTAAAGTCAGCAAATCTGGCCTCAAATTCTGAATACAGTGTTAATAAAGGCCTCACAGGCCTCAAAGAAGAAAGTTTTGTAAAATGAGTCAAATCATTTTTTCCCAAACAATTAGAAAATACAAGCAATTGAGTTTTAAAAGACCTCAAACTGCCCCAAGTTTCATCTATAAATTGATTTCTTCCCTGTAACTTCTTGTTCAGTTTATTATAGTGCTCGAGTAAATCCGTAAAAAAAGCAAACTCGATGTACCAATTTTTATCCTCCAATATTTTCTACTCATCCTAAAGTTCAGTTTTGGTTTTTAGAAAAAATTTTATTTCTTCGAGAAGACTCCAACCTCTTGAGAAGGCTTGTCCACAACTCAGACACCTGATCTTTGTATAATAAAGAACATCTGAAAATTCTGCATCAACTTCCGAAAAAAAATCTTGAAATTGTCGATGTAACACACCACGGGCTCGAATGGTACTAATTAATTTTAAAATAATATTAAGTACGTGGTTAATATCCAAGGTAGCCTTGCAAAGAACATCTTGGTGGATTACACAATGTAAAAAAATTGTTTCGCTTTCAGGATTCTGACTTTTATAAACTCCTGCAAACCCCAAATTTTTTCCCACCATGTTAGGTGCTCCATCAGTTGTTAAATTAATTAATTTGTAAATTGGGGCATTAAGAGATTCCATCCCCTCTCTAAATTCATCATAAATTATTTTTCATGTCGTCTTTCCTTTCAAAGATCTCAAACATGCAAGTTCATCGGTTATTACAAGGTTTTCATCGACTCCTCTGATAAAAATTAGAAGTTCGGCTGTGTCACTCCTGTCAACACTCTCGTCCATAGTGACTGAAAAATACTTAAACTTTTTAAGACGTCCATCCAGTTGATTGATTGAATTAGAAGAAATCGCTTTAATTGTTTTTGTGACCGTTCTACGTGACAGCCCTATAGATTCGAAATCTTTTACCTTTTCTGGGCAAAATACTTTTCCAATGCTAATTAACACATCCTTAATAAATTCTTCTTCAGAAAACGGTTTGTTACTTTTTGCTTTTTATAGGCAACAATGTGACCAGCTAACGTGGAGGATCGCTGGACACTTCTTTGATTTTTAAAAAACATTTGCTGACTAGATATTTTTCTTTTCAATTCCTCTGAATGAACTTTCTTGTCTTCATCTGTCATTTTATAGTACTTCGACCCAAGATCTTTTGAATTAAAGTGCCTAGCAAGATTATAATCTTTTATTACAGCTACCGGTTCTTGGCAGATAAGACAAATAGGTTTTTAGTTATATTCCATAAAGTGGTACTTCCGTGTTCACTCTTTTTGAAATACTCGACATTCGGATCTATTTTTCTCTTTCTATTTTTGATTGACATTTATGGGGGTATTTACAATACACTTTATTATTTTAATTACACAAATAAAACTGTACGTTGGCAACTTTATAATTTTACTTCAGAATTTATTCTTTACGTCACGAGATTTACACTTTTACTGATTGCTGATTAATCCATCGCTGGCCCTTTTGTCTCGAATATTCAATATTCTTCTAGATCTCACATATAATAGTTGTTGTTATGTTATACGTTTTCTATATTAGTTGTTTATTTTTTATGATGTTTATGTTTCTTCTTGGAATATTGCATCAGAAAGTTGTTGTTCTCTTGTGTGTACAATATTTCCTAGAAAACTACGCAGTTTGGACACAATATAATATAAAAACATCGCAGTTTTTTACTAAAATTGTTAATTAATATCTTTTTTAAAACATAATGTAAATTTATTTTTTGAGCATAATTTTTTAATAGGTGAATAATTTTTTTTTTGAAAAACGCTCATCGAGCCGGATTGAAACCTCTCGCGGGCCAGATGTGGCCGGCAGGTCGGCTTTTGCCCATCACTGGTCTATACCAACAGGCCTTAACTCAACAATTGTGGAATATTGTTTGAATAACAAAAGAAGTATAAGAAAGTTCGATGTGATATTTTAAATTTACATTATTATTAAAAAATAACTAATAAATTTAAAAGCCACATAACTTTTTTTTATTAAAATCTTGTGAAAGTATTTAATCCATAAGAAATATAAAATTCAAAGTACTTAGGTGTTACAACAAATTAGCCTGTAATTTTTTCCAAAAATTCAAGTTATCTAAAGAAATTGAAAAAGTGACGGTACTGTTTTTTTTACAAATTTATTTGTTTACATTAACACATACCTACGTATGCTTAAGTTCATATTTAAATGTGTTCGTGCATAAAAATGAGTACATCTGCAATAAATTTGCCAAAGAGCAAATGAAAAGGTGTGATAACAACAAAACCTTTGTCAGTTGTGGCAAACGATATGACAAATTATTTCTGAGTATTTAGCTGACACTTGATTCCATTTCTTATGAACGTGTCTGTTAAAACATCCTTGATAATGCGTACGTATGTATTAAGAAAATGCTCATGTTGAAAATAATGACAATCAACAATCAGCATTAACATTATCATTATGGTGATTTTTACAATGGTTAGATTGTGGTAAAATGAAATATTTTTTTATATATTTCTCTATTTCACAAAGGAACTCATGCGGAGAAGTTTTTCATACAATATTCTTAAAAATCACTTTCGGCAGAAAGGATAAAAATAAATAAAAACACACATTATTATAGGTTAATATTTAAGTAAATAACTATAAATCCAACAGTCTCCCCTAACTTAAGAATAAGTTTTGTTTTCGGTTGACCTATGTAAATATTAACTTACATTTACATTTTTATTTGCTTTTATTTTGAAGCATTGTAATGGATGCTAAACACCTCAACCGTATGTATACCAAAATTCCTTCTAATATTTCCTGTCAGTTTTTTTTTAAGTTTACACTTCAGGAAATACAATCCGCATATCAGAAGAAAACTATTTTAGCTAAAACCGAATTAAGGTATGTATAGTTTAGGTTAATTGAATTTAAAACCTCTAATTTCCTTGCTAACATATTTAAAATTCTACTATGTTGATTGTAAAAGAACATATCTCTCTATGGGTATTTCGCTGCTATTTATTTTGCTGCCCAGAGAATTTCTCACAAATTTTTAGATAAACTGAAAACTAAAATTAGTATTAAATGGTTTTAGTTGGTATCGTTGTTTGTGTTGACATCGGCTTTTCCAAGAATTATTTATAATTATTTATTTATTGCTTCAACAAATGCATACTTCGAGAAATATAAAGGGTATTTCAACAAGAAGCTTGTCTTTTAAAATAAAATAAAACAAAACATTTAGATTATTATGATTCAAGTTTTATTGTATTACCACGCTGACAGATATAAATTTTTTTATCGATGTTTTTAATCGTTTCTTGGATAAATGGCGGCCCTATTACGTTAACGTTTTATGTTTCAAATCGATTCGACTGGCTCCGTATAGACCTTAAGAGAGCTACAAAAGAAATTTGTTCTTAATATTGAAATATTAAAAGCACACACTTTAAGAAATAAGAAAGCAAAGATGATTTTTAATTCCGTAAATAGAAAAAGATTTTATTTAAAATCATGTTATATTTGTGAGCTGTTCATTATGCTAAATACAAATTGAATAAATGGAAAATTAAAGCTACAGAATTCTAAACAAATTCTTGTTTATACTTAATATTGAAATAAAATAATTTATTTTTTTAGTTATACCTGCAAAGTCCTATTCACATTTTTGTGTTTATTCAACACGAAAATGTATAATATAAAGAATTTAGTGTACCAAATTTCGTTGTTGTTTTCAGTTTTATTATGCAAGAGAGTTGTCCTTTGAAGTCGCTAATTAAAAACATATATATTATTATATATAAAAATAAGAGATTTGTCGAGAAGCTGGATATTTGCATATGAAATATTTGTTATCTTCCAAATATTTAAACTAACAATAAATATTTATCTTGAGTCTTTCAATTATAAACATGGGCTAGAAACAAATATCTTAGAAATATCTTTTTTTTTTTATTTGGACTAGCAGTGAGAGGATGACCCTTCCAGATGCAATGTATTGCGCCAGAGCTAGGAAGTTAATTTATGGGGAGGATGAAAGAGGGAGTAATGTTTGCGGACATTTGATTTGAACTTTCCTATATTAAAAGTGACAGGAAAGACCTATGCAGGGAGTTTATTCCACACACAGCTTGCTCCACTAAAAAAACAATGTTCCCTGTAATGCGTAGTGCGATTCACGGGTCAATCAACCATTATTCGATGCGCTCTCAATGATTCGATGCGAGTTAAACGCAAAAACATGCGAGTAACGGAAAGAACTCCATAATTTCATTAGAGCACTTTACATTGTAGTAGCTGTAAAACAGTGAAATACAACCCATCGATGCTCTAGGGAATCAATAGAGTTGAATATCCTACTGCCCGTTAATGTCTTCTCTCCATGATTAGGCAACTCCATAATAGAATTTTGGGGCGCCGGCCCATACATGAGAGTTCCAGTTTTGGACGAATATATTAGTATAAATAGTTCGAAAATTGGATGGTTTGAAGTATCTCTTACCCCGTTTTAGAACACTGAGGTACTTGAATGTTTCTTTAGAAACCTGAAAAATGTGCTTAGTCCATCGAGCATCACACTGAATTTTTGCACCAAGAACATCAAGAGTTTTGGGTTCCTTTAAACTTATAATACCCATAGTATCATATGCGACACCAAAGGCCCAACTATAATATGCATAATCTGGCTTAAGCTAATGCCAAAAGTTGAACGAAAAGTCTGTCGAACATTTGCACATTTATTTTATTCGTACTTTTGCAAAAAAATAATTTCGTTCTAAATAAATGAAATTTATTAGCAAAAAGGCGTTTAATAATAATATTTTGTATACTTAATACTATCCTGATACAAATTTATAATTTTTTGTTAGTAGTTTTAAAAAAATTACGAAAGTAAAATTACAGATATATCTGTGTATGTATTATTTAGGCCAAAAGTACTAAAAAATACAACGGTGTGCATTATTGAATTTATAAACAATACAAAATTAAATTTAATTGCAAATTGTGTGATAAAAAATGGAAAAAAAAAATCAAATGTTTGAATTGTCGTTATAATAAAACGCGTCTCTTTTGTCATATAAGCTATTTTTTCTTTGTACATTTTTTATTAAATTCAGATAAAATATTTTTTGCCCTCCGTTGCAGTTTGTTTACTAATGTATTTATAACATAATGCAAAATAAGCTGTTTCCGTACGGAATGTGGGATCAGTTTCGTACTTCGCTTAAGCAATTGATATTTGACGAAACTTGACGAAACTTGACGAAAAGTTTTGTTAAGTACATTATAGTTCGCCACATATGATTATTAGGTATTTGCACCGTTGTGTAAGTTGGCTTAAGGCTGCATATGCATATTATAGTAGGGCCTTAAAGATCTATGCTTAAGCATGCAAGATTGAGTCTTACGGGCATTAAAATCTCACGACTTTATACGTAGATTGTTGCGAGATCGTGATTGAGTGTATTATTCATATCCTGCCGTTTGGAAAACACCTTCAACTTATTTGGTCTATTAATAAATGAATACGAATGACAAATGCTGCTGTCATTCCCGAAAGAATGTATAGGGTTGAAGAATATAATGGTTAGAAAGATAAAAAATGGTGTAGGAGAAAGAACGGAGCACCTGCGCTATGTAAATTTGGAAAACTTTCTGTCACATCATACCACACTCTATCAAACACTTTGGAAATATCTAGAGCCATCATCTTACTTTCTTCGAAATTGTGTATGGTGTTGCACCATTGTTCCGATAGGAAAGCTAGCAAGTCACCCGTAGAGCTGATTGCAAGTATTAGTTTTAATTTTCCTGGGGTATCATTGAACCTTAATTGTTTAAAAATGCTCTATGATCAATGATCAACAGGAAGAAACCTTGTGCCGTAAGAAAAACACAACTCCCGATTATTTTATGTGTGGCCACATGAAGCCACTGGTTTACGCTGATAAGCCAGTAAAAAAAGGGGCGCTAATATTATTAACACTGTTTGTGACATAAGGCCAGCAAAAAAAGCTGTTAGGTTGCATTTTATCAATGAGAGTCATGGTTGCCAATTTGACAAAAAACTTTCCATATGTTAACACATGTTGATCTTTTCAATAACAGTTTTTTGTGTTATTTTTGTTTAATTCAAAATTCTTTCCTTTTAATATGTTGCGGCCATGCATATCCACATGGCCGCGAATTGTGTTGGTTTATTAAATCTTTGTGAATTTTCAAAAATTATGTACCAATAAAGGGCGAACTGAATATTCGTCGAAATTTCTATTAACGTCTTATTATTATTAAATTTGAGATACTAGGTAAAGGACACTATTTGAATGGCGTAGCACAACATGAATTTTAAAAAAGCTTTAAAAAGTAGAAGCTGTTATATTAGTGTAATCTAAGTTATAATTTTAGCAGCGTTAGGTTCGCTTTTAAATGACCTTTTAAAGTTTAGCGAATATACTAATAAATGTACATAAAAATACATTTAAACCATTTTTATTTACACATGGTACAATATTATTTTACTGCTTAGCAATATTCTGTATAAAACTTTATTTCTATGTTATGCACAATTAACAAGTGCCATACATACCTTATTTATTGATATTGACAAGAATTTTATTCTTAGATTTATCAAAATTTTAAGAAAATTTTTAATAATTGTTGAGGATTTTAAAATTTTTCAGTTTACAAAGTCTTTTAAGGTAGGAGTGCTGTTTCGTACATTTCCAAGATTTTACAATTTATTGCATATTAATAACAAAATTTATTAAATAATAAACATTACGTGTATAACATGAGAAACGGTATGCCCTTTATCTTTATCTTTATTATTCAACACAATTTTAAAATATATAAAATGTAAACTTTTTCTTTTCATGACTATTAGGTTCTTTACCTCCTCTAAAATCTTAAAAGCAGCAAATCAATTTTTCTTTATAAAATTATTGCGGAAATTTAATTATATTATTAAAAACATAATGCTCATAACCTTTATATAATATTTTACTATAAAAAATTCTATTTATTCCAATAGAAAATATCACATCAACATATAAAATCTTAAAAGCAGCAAAACAATTTTTCTTTATAAAATTATTGCGGAAATTTAATTATATTATTAAAAACATAATGCTCATAACCTTTATATAATATTTTACTATAGAAAATTCTATTTATTCCAATAGAAAATATCACATCAACATACATTTAGACATATGATACACAGACTTAAGATAATTCCACTTGCTCTAGATAAGTACAACAATGAAATCGACACAACTTACACCATAGCTCAAAATAACGGCTATAAGCCCACTACTATCGACAAACTTCTTAGGCAATACAACACTAAAAACACGAATAAAGAAGACAAAACGAAAATCGATACAACGCGACGGCACACTTTTACTTAAACAGGACCACAAAAAAGACTTACTTACAGCATTAAAAATCAGCAACACTCTGTGATACAATTTCAGGGCATTGACAGAAACAACTAGCAAATTTAGTTCAACCGAAGTATACAGCCTTAGTTGTATTATAAATATACTTATTCGTAGGACAAATTCGACGAATACTAAAAACAAGATTTACAAAGCATGTACGCTTATACAAACGAAAAATAGAAGACTACAACTTTACACTACACCTTTTTGACGGTCACGGAAACATATCAAGGGAAATAGATAAATGTAAAACAGTATTATATCCTAGCAAAAAAATAATGAAAGCTAGACATTCTTAAAAAAATGAAAATTTACAAAACCCAAAATTTTAACAGTGACATTATAAACGAACAGGTAAACACAATCCCAGACACAATTTTTACACCACTAAAACTACTCATACATTCCCGCAAACGTGCACTCTTACTTAAATAATAATAAAATATAGAAATATAGGAAATTAGCCCCGCATAAAATACCACACGGCAGGCAATTTTGCTACATGAGTAGATACGATCTTAATGAAAGATCTGCCAAAACGCGAACATTGACTCACCAGCATAGTACCAAATAATCGGCCAGCAAAGACGGAAAGGAACGACAATTGCGTTCCTTTAACGGAACTAAATTGTAGAGCTCTATAATTTCAGGAAACCGTGTTAAATAGGGCTGTATGGTTCAACACTCGAAACAATGAGTGCAAGAGATATCTATTAGGTGGTAAGCAATATTTGGTTAAATTTTTTATACTTTTCTCCTGATTAAGAGTGCACTGTACTGGTTTCATTAGAACATTGTAAATTACAATAAAATTGACTTAAAAAGGCATTCTCCAAAGCACAAAAAAAAGAAATTGAAATATTTTTGAATCTAGTTTATGGCACCAATTCAGTCTGCAATGACTGTCATGTTGTAAGAATGTTATAATAGTATAAAGTTATATTCTGATGAAAGGCTCTTTACTCAAATACGTGCTAGGAAGTTTCCATTCCAGTTTCATTTTTATTTGATAAATTTGGGTAATTTCACATTCTATCTCAATCCTTAATGTTGACCCGCATACGTAGACGCCTCCCCACAAAATTTTCTGAAAATTTATGCCTTGATGCATATTGCATACACAAGCGGACGGTCAGCAAAATTACAAAAAATTGTCTCTTGTGTGTGTTCTAAAGCAATGGCTATCAACACCACCAAAAAACAAATCCAAAAATATTTCATATGCCGACAGTGTCCTTTTCTAGTTTTACTATACTCGCGTGTATAGAAATTACAGGGAAACGTATAGAAAATATGAATTTATGCAACATCTGGGAAAACTTATGCCACATTCAATAACTTCATTAAAAACCTACTTATAAAAAAACAAATTTAATTTATTGAATAATAATATTTTATTTATTTATTTGTTTCAGAATAAAACTAAGATAAAAACTTTTTAAATAACCAAAACTGACAGTTTTTTCCTTTTGTTTCAAAAAGCTAAAGCACTAAAACATTTATAAATATTTGAACTATAAAACAAGAAACAATTTTGTAACAATTTGTTTCTATGTTTTGTGACTCAAATACGGACAACTGCCAGCAATAAGTTTTTTTCCACTTACTGCATGTTTCATTGTTTTAATAACAAACAACAAATTTTGGAATTTCCCCAGCTAATACGAGTATGAGTAGCTTCAACAGTAACTTTAACTCCATGGAGATTAGAGGAAACCAAAACAACAAAAAAATATTTAATTAAAATAAAGAACTAAGCAAGCATCCACAAAAAATACAAATATGATTTTTAACTGATTAATTTTAAAACCCTTTGCTTAATTTTTTAGCGCTTTTAACTATTTTCTACATCAACGCAACCACAAAAAATAATACACACGCAAATGGCCTCAGGCACACAAACATGTCAGTGCAGGCATGAAAAATCTTCAAATTAAATTGACCCTTTTTTATGTTCCTAATACATCGAAACTAAATTTACATCGCCAAGTTTCCGCATCATGCTTTGAAAAACTAGGATTTTTATTTTCACCAAGCTAGTCAGAGCTATCGTGATTTTAGATAACTAAATTTTAATCATCTTCGTAACATTTAACATTTTTTGGAGTGATATATATCTGACGCCCAATGTGAATGAACAATGCAATTTCCTAAACCAAAACATTTAGTATTTTTTCGACGGGCCTGTGCCAATAAAACATTAAACAAATGCTTTCGGACAGAAACCAAAAATGTAAATAGGTACATAAAATTATCAAAAATCGAGTATTATTCTAAAGGCCCAACTATAATATACATAACCTGGCTTGAGCTAATGTCAAAAGTTGGACGAAAACTCTGTCAAATGTTTAAGCGAATCATTGAAACTTTTACGTGGCTTTATTATACTTACATGAATATAGAAATTATTATGCACATTTGCACATTTATTTTATTTGTACTTTTGCAAATATCATATATCATATTTTGTATACTTAATACTATCCGTAAACAAATTTATAATTTTTTGATAATAGTTTTGAGAAAATTACAAAAGAAAAATTACAGATATATCGGTGTATGTTTTATTTAGGCCAAAAGTTCTAAAAAATGTAACTGTGTGCATCATTGAATTTATAAATAATAAAAAATTAAATTTTATTGCAAATTGTGCTTTAAAAAATTTAAAAGAAAATAAAGTTTTTAAAGCCCTCGTTCCTTTGAATTGCCGTTATAATAAAACGTGTCTCTTTTGTCATATAAGCTATTTTTTCTCTGTACATTTTCTATTAAATTCAGATAAAATATTTTTTTACCCTCCATTGGAATTTGTTTACTAATATATGTAAAACACAATGCAAAATCAGCTATTTCCGTACGGAATGTGCGCACTTTGCTTATGCAATTGACATTTGACGAAACTTGATGAAAAGTTCTGTTAAGAATACATTATAGTTCGCCACATATGATTATTAGGTATTTGCACAGTTGTTTAAGTTGTCTTTAGCTTGCATATGCATATTATAGTTGGGCCTTAAGAGATTTGGCACTGCAATTGACAATCCCTAAACATGGAACACTATTCGTGAAATTCTCAGTAGTAGTAATGTCGGAAATTTCGACTGCAATATTCATTCAAAACGTCTCAATACAACCTTTACTAAAGCTCCCGTAATCAAATCAGACCCCAATTTTTTTTAAATTTCCCACAAACTTGATAAATTTGTCTTTATTGGTTTTATTGGTGATCACTTTCGGCTCTCCTATATTACTCAACGTGATGTAGTGCTAACGTATTTCAATAAAATCAAATGCAACGGGACCTGATAATATACACCCAAAATTTGCGAAAGTGCTTTTGCCTCTGATTCTTCCTTACGTTACATATCTTTTAAATAATATTATCATATCATCTACGTTGCCATCCAAAATGGCGAATACACGCCAACTGCTATTCTTTGTTTTCTATCAGAAGCTATTAGCAAATTTTGTTATACATTAACCGGCAATAAATTACTTTCTAGTATGGAATCTGGTTTTTATCAGAACCATAGCTGTATCACTGCTCTTGCAGAATTAATTGAGAATATGTGACAGGAATTGGAGAGTGGGAAAATAAGTTTTTTAGTGTTTCTAGAACACTCTAATACATTTAACATGATATACAAACTAAAAATCTTTTTCAGATTTTCAGCCACATTAGTCAAGCTTATTAACATCTTTATATCGAATCATATACTGTCGGGTTTTGTGAATAAAGTATGGTCTGACAAATTGTCACTTATCAAAGGTATGCCACAGGGGTCTATTTTAGGGCAAGTATTATTTTCAATATATGTGAATGTTTTACCAACGTGCTTTCAAAATGCAACATCCATGGGCTTGTGTAAACAGACTTTGCTTGAACCCTCATAAATCGAAGTGTATTATAGTAGGCAAAAAAAAAAATCTAGAAATTGTTAATAAAGCAAAAAATATCGTTGTAGTTTTTAACAACTAGTTATCATAGGTCGGACCACCATGGCCAGGTCAGGTGTATGTGAAGTTGTGGACACTCTGGACTACGCATTACGGACAAAAACTTTGCTCGACAAAGCCTACTTGATTCCAACTTTAATGTAAGATGAATGTGAATTTTTTGGCAACTGTGACGTCATTATTAAAAGAAAATTGCATGTTCTATACAATATAGACTTGGTTATGGTTTCCGTAGATTTCACCACGTTTCATATACTTCAAATAATCTTTCAGAGGTTAGCTCAAAAGTCTTATGAAGATCCGTACTCTACAACTTTATATTTGTTTCAAAAAATACATTTTCTCCAATTGTCTAAAAATTTAAACATTATAATACTTCGACAAGTGTCTGAATAGCAATTTTATTTGCATGCAGCTCGCATAGTAAATTATGCAACTAATTTTTTTTCTGGATAGTTAATATTATATCTCTGAGTATAAATAGTGTTGGGCTATACCGTTCTTTTATTTGGGGTTGTATCTACTCATTAAGTTAACTTGTCCCGTCACCTGGTATTTTATACCGGGCTAATTTAATGTTTACGTCTTTTATTATTTGCTGGGTAAGTGTGTCCATTTGACGATGTTTTTCTTTTGTTTGTTTAAGCGTGTATGAATAATTTCACTAGTGTGAAATTGAATCTATCTTGACCGTACTACGATATTCTTATGAAGTTTCAAGCTGATGATATCACTGTCCGTTTTGTGAAGCGTATCCCTTCTGATTTTTTTTAGTATTGAGAAAAGAGTTTTTCTAAATGCTTTTTGGTGCAAAAGTATTTTTTAGTGCCTTTTTTATATCTTTGAAAGTTATGGTTATATAACACACAACATAAAAAAATTAAAAATTTCTATTAATTTTTTTACCACAGCAGTCCACCTAAATATGTATTCCTTATTTTTTATAATATATGTATGTATATGCGCCTCTCATGGCTTTACGAAATTTAAAGATTAGAACCATTTAATATTGCGAAATCTCAGACGAATAATATACCATTTATCGATATTTTGACAATCTTTAAGGAATTGAAAAGGATTAAATTCTCATATAACTGTGCACCTGACAACATCCCCAGTAATATTTTGATAAATTGTGCTGAAAGTATTTCCATCCCTTTGGAAATTTTATTCAACATGTCAAAAAAATATGGTACTTTTCCTGAAATCTGGAAGGATTCTTATATTATTCCTTTTTTTAAATCAGGTAACAGGTCTGATATTTCAAATTACCGTGGTATTGCAAAATTAAGTACTATACCCAAGTTATTTGAAAAAATTATCACTGAACATTTATGCTTTCACACATCAAGTTTGATAGCCAATAATCAACATGGATTTCGAAAGAGATGCTCTCGTATAACAAATTTTTTACACTTTTCAACAATTATACATCGTGAATTTTTAAAAATCATCAAACTGACGTGATATACGCTGATTTCAGCAAGGCATTTGATAAAATCAATCATATCCCCCTTAAGAAAAAATTGGAATTAATAGGTTTTGCCGATTTAAGTGTCAAATGGATTTACTCTTACCTAACAAATAGAAAACAAATGGTCCGTTTTAATAACTCTTGCTCTAGATGCATAGGGGTACCACAGTGAAGCCACCTTGGGCCGCTTCTTTTTTTTGTTATTTATTAATGACTTGCCTGATGTCATTCAATTATCCAATATTTTGATGTATGCTGACGATATAAAAGTTTTTCTTAGTTATTGTCAAGTAACTGATCAGCAACGCCTCCAAGGTGACCTTAACTCCCTTAACATCTGGTGTAAAATAAATCGTATGGAGCTAAGTCTCAAGAAATGTAAATGTGCTTTGCTAGAAAGAAACCGATAACTGCATGCTACTCTATCGATGGCCATCATTTGGTAGAAGTTAACAAAATATTAGATCTTGGATTGCTATTTGACTCCAAACTCAATTTTATTGCACATATCAATTTGTCAGGCCTATTCTAGAGTATGGATCCATCATTTGGGACCCTACATATAAAAAATACTCAGATGCTCTCGTATCTGTTCAAAAACAGTTCTTGCTTTTTTGCCTCCGTGGTTTGAACTTTAACCCATTGGACTTACCTGCCTACTCAGTTAGACTTTCTTTTATTAAGCTACCAACTCTAAGGAGTCGCCGAACAGCACTTAATATTTCGTTTAATTTTGGTGTGATAATTGGCGACGTTTCTACTCATTTACTTATTAACAGGATAACTTTTAATGTACCGCAACGCCCTACTCGACACTTTATACCTTCAGCAGTAGAATTCTTTCAAGCCAATTATGCCAACGCGGACTCTTTTAGGAGAATTTGTGCAGTAAGCGCAATAAGAAATAACTTATTAGTTTACCTGAACAATTAGCTGTTTGCTTTTATGTACTTTTGTTTTGCAACAAATTTTTTATTGTATGTATGTTAAATTTAAACAAATTTTTATGCCATGTAAAGCTTGTATTTATTATTGTATGTGTGTTAATTAAAATTGATTTTTATATTGTATTTTAATTAAAATGTCTGCAAGGATGTTAATTTCCGTAGAAAACTAATAGTAAATAAAAAATAATAAATAAAAAAAAAACCTATTTGAATGATCCAATTGCTGCGCTTCTTTTAAGGTAAGTAAAGCAAAAAGCTGTTTTAAAATATCCATGTTTGGCAAATTTAAAAGCTTCGGAACTATGGGATTTATTATTATTAATTTTAATATATTCTAATTCTCTAATTTATCTACTAACTGTATAAAATTCTACAAAAATACCAATGTTCTCTCCTGCCTTTCTTCTCGTACTTCGCAGGAATGCTGTCGTAATAACATATTGCAATTAGTAGGGTAAAGCTAGCCTGTCTCACGACATTTCCAATCCAGCCCATCTTCCCTTGCATAGGTGAGCAATCCAACGGTTGATGAACTTTGCTTCACAATGATAAGAAGAGCCGACATCGAAGGATCAATGTCCCTTTCTGACACCTACATATGTGTATAAATTTTATGTTAACAGGTTATATGTAATCGTTATGTTTTTTAGCAAACACCATTTTAAAGGAGTTTCAATAATCATCAAGACTTTGTATGTATATTTTGTTAAGAAAAATTATGTAGATTTTTATGTATCAAATTCATTAATTGTAGAGAAAGCTTTCACATTATCTTAAGTAACATAATCAAGTTAATTATAACTAACAATCCAATAACATGCACTAAGGAATTAATAAAATAATTAAGTTATATTCAATTACATTTTAGTTAACTTTTTTATACAGAGAAAATTTCATTAAATTAATTTAATAACTCTTTTACACTGACACTTTGTCACAAACGAATACAGATATTGAACTTGCCTACCTGTGCTAGTATTTTGCAGAAACAAAATCAATATAAATTACTGACGAGTTACTCTTCCAAAAGTTAATTTTGAAAGACCAACAACTTTTTTTCTTGTATCTTTATGGATTACAACTTTTGTAGGCTGTAAAATATTATTTCGCGAAATTTATTAGTTCAGCCTCACTAGCCACATGCCTATAAAGAAAACTAATAATTATTAAACGAAGTGCTAAAAGAGAGCGATTAAATAGAAAGTAGCATACAAACCTTTAGGTTTTCGTGGATTTGAGAAATGAAACTCAAGCCGACTGGTATATATTGGATCTGCTGATCATGATAGCTAAACTGTTTCGCATATGAAAGGAAATGGAAATTCTGAATGTAAAAACACTGTAAAAATTTGTAGCAGTTGTGGCTAGTTAAAGCTTGATAAAAGAGAAAGGAAGTTAAGAGTTATCCTGTGCTGGACCCACAGCAGAGGTAACTTGGATGGCTGTAGGAGTAAGAGTTGCCTGTTTACTAAAGAAGGCCCAGCTCACGTTTCTTTGTATGGGTGAACAATCCAACGGTTGTTGAATTTTGTTAAGAAGAGCCGATATCGAAGGATCGATGTCTCTGTGTTAACTTTTCTAATACATTTTGTTAAAACCTCCTTAAATCAAAAGGTTCGATAGGCCGAGCTGTTGCTGTCCGTGAATGCACTGAACATTGAGATCAAGTAAGCATTTGGCCTTTTGCTCGATGTGTTACTTTTGTCCGCACTGAGCTGGCCTTGGGACACCTCCGTTATTATTTGAGAGATGTACCGCCCCAGTCAAACTCCCTACCACTTATTTTTATTTTAAAACTCCGTTTTTTATTCTTAGCACTGTGAACTTTCCTTTGTAAATATAAAGGGTGCGCCAAATAACTTTTGTTTTTTATTTTAAATGCTATAAACAAAACTACTGAATATTTTCTAAAATTTCTCTTTTTATTTGAAAATACAATCCTTCTGGTTAATAATGGAAAATAACTTCATTCAAATGGCTGCCTCGGCTGGACATGCAGTAGTCTATACGATCGGTTCAATTTTTAAGCACATTACCGATTGTGTGCAATGGCTTCACGAATATTGTCCTTTAAGGCGTCAATTGTCTCTAGCTTGCCGGCGTAACACTTATCTTTGACGGCACCCCACAAATAATGGTCCAACGGCGTTAAATCACAGCTTCGAGGTGGCCAAACGACATCAGCTCTGCGGTTGATAAATCGATCTTCCAAAATACGGCGCAAAACATTGAGTGTAGCTTCGGCTGTGTGCCACGTAGCGCCATCCTGTCGAAACCAAATGTTGTCAATATCCTCCTCTTCAATTTTTGTAAAACAAAAATTCATTCAACATGGCCCGATAATGATCGCCATTGACTGTAACGGCCACTCCTTGCTCATTTTCGAAAATGGCTCAATTATACCTCTGGACCAAAATCCGCGCCAAACAGTGACTCGTTTTGGGTGCATCGGCTTTTCAATGTATGCGTGCGGGTTTTCTGTGCCCCAAATGCGACAATTTTGCTTGTTTACATACCCGCCAAGATCGAAATGAGCTTCATCTGAAAAGATGATTTTTTTGCTGTAAGTCGATCCCAGGCCCAATTAGCGAAGCGAAAGTGCATTGGATGGTTACTTGGCTTCAACTCCTGAACCATATGGCGTCATGCCAAGGTATTTATGTGAAGTTCGTCTCAATGACGTCTCTGAAGTATTCAACTGTTGAGAACGACGGTCAATTGAAGTTAATGGCGCTTCACGCACACTTTCTGCCACAGCAGCAATATTCTCGGGTGTTCGCACTGTTTTTGGCTCTTCACGCTTTGGTTTATCGATGAGTATCTTTCATTTTTTTTTTTTACAAGATAACGAACATACGGAGCTGACGGTGCTTTTCTTCTTCCAAAGTCCGTACGCAGTTTTCGTACACATTCTGCAACATTACCATTATTTTCAATGTAATGTCGCAATATTTCCTAGCGTTGTTCAAGCGTATGCACAACCATATTCGTTTAGCGAAAGGATATAACTAATTATCTGTCAAATTAAACATGAGCTAAGTGTTACCATTAACGAAATAAGCACTTGTCGAAAAGAAACTTTAGATGGCGGACCCTTTATATATATATTAGGTAGCGTCTCTTAGTAAAATATATTGCTTATCATATGGTATTAATAAGGCAGTTTCGGAAGAAATAATGTATAACCTTCACTGAGATACAAATTTTACGAATAAAATATTTTTCCAATACATAGTTGTTAATTGCAGCAATCATGAAAATCTAATTTGAAGTCAATAATTTCCATAACTCAATTTGATGTCAGTTTTATGCAACTTAAAAAATATATCGCCAAACCTAAATATTATGCATTGAAATGAGCTAGTAAATGCAAAAGAAGAACTAAAATTAAACAAATTGCAATATGGTTGTGGCTTTTGCTTTACAAATGCCTTTTATAATTTTTTTTGTTACTGAATATTTTATTGATTTCCAGCGAATTATAACGAAATGTATACAGAGATGTGTCTATATGGAAATGTGTAGCCAAACATGAAATAAAAGAGAATTTAAAAAGCAATTTTATATTAAAATGTACGTATTTATATGTTTGATGATAAGCTATATAGGTATGTATGTATTTGTGAACATATGTTTGTATATAAAGATTATTTGAATAAATTTTCTCTGTTTGGAGTGTGTGAAATTTTTATCTGAATATTCACCAAAGCGAGAATTGAGGCTATCAACGAAAAAATGGTTAGAAACCATAAAATTAAAAGGTACAAATAAAAAGAAAAATTGATTTAGGAATGGCATCGACATATTTTAAAATATAAATAAGATTTATTTGGATAATTATTACAGACAGAGAAATTCAAAGTAAAAAATTTTTACAATTAATAAAATGTAACAAAATATTTTTCTTATCTTAATTATAAGTAAGATAGCTCTGTCATTGAATTGCTCACATGTCATAAAGTATTTTTTTCAATTTTAACATAAGGTTGCTCCCGGAAGACTCTATAACGTATGTCATGTAAAGTCTTAACGTATATGTGCAGTGTCTTCTATTTTCGTAGAAGGTTTTTTTATGTTGTAAGAAAGCTAATCATTGACTCAATCAAGCGATCACCTCACGTTTTAACATGCTGTTTTACTTTAACTATTCATCCATAAGGCAGACATACCAATATGTAATGAAACATCTGCTTATAAGTATTTAAAACATGCAATATATGTCAAAATCATGACCGTTATGACAACGCCCTTTTAAATAACGTCGCTGTTTAAAATTTTATTTTTATTTTAATACTTATTGCTAAGTGTGCCTGTCACGCTTTAAAAAATACAAATATTTTAATTTTAAGAATGCAATTGTTGTTACAACGATTATAGTTATACAAACGAACATTCGGACAGACATTCCAGTGACAACAGAATTATGTTTTTGACCTTTTCGAATGGAAGCCTAAAGCCAAGCTTAATTTAAATCAAAATTAAATAAAAGGAATTTACAATTACACCGAATTTACAAATATATAAATTCGAGTACAACTTCAAGATCCAATTGAAAATTAAAGAAAAACAATTATTAAACCCATTTTTTGCAAAACTTAAGCTTGTAGTTTAAATTGGAACGTTATCAAAAGCTTTAAGGTGGTTCTCACAACATTGGTACCTTAAATTTGCATATGTAGGCTATTCCTTATTAGTGCCAAATTCAGTTCTCATTGTCTTATAAAGGGTTTGTTAGTAAAAAGTTTGTATTCTAAAAAAAAAAATTAGATTGAGATGATTCAAACTTTTATTGTATGACGAAGAGAAAAGTTCGGCAATTATGAATGAAAAATTATATCTGGCAAATGTTTTAAATCACTTTTTGGCAAAATGACAGTCCAATTTCGTTAATCACATCTCGGATTTTGAGTTTTAATGCTGAAATCGATTCGATTGGCGCCGAATAGCCCCCACAACAAAAAAATAATCCAGTGGTTTCAAATCACACGATCTGTCTGGCCACTTAACTGCTGATTGCATCGGGAAATTTGGTTTGGCTGTGTGACATGTGGCACTGTCCTTTTGAAACCACCTGTCAGTGATATTTACCTCGTCAGTATTTGGCCAAAATTGAGCGATAGTGTAATCCATTAACCGTTACCGCATTTCCAGCCTCATCTTGAAAAAAAAAACGAGTCAGTCACGCCTCCAGACCACCCAGCGCTCCTTATAGTGACACGCTGTGCATGCAATAACTGTTCTAGGATTTTCAGTAGCCCAAATGCTGCAATTTTGCTTATTGACATACCCTGACAAGTAAAAATGGGCTTCGTCTGACAAAATTATTTTTTCAGAAAAACCAGCTGGTTCTTTCTGAATGAGTTGAGCGATTCTACGACGATGTGAATGGTAGGTTGGCTTCAATTTCTGCACCAGTCGAACCTTCTTAGGCTTCAAATGTAAATTCTTATGCAAACTTCGCTTTTTGGTCGTTTTGAATAACCACAATTATTGAGAGCTTCGAGGAATTGACAATTTTGGATATGTTTCAACACTGTGGCTCACGGCTGCGATGTTTTCAGTTAAACTACCCAATCGAACACGCGTTCGGGTTCGCAAATTTTGTATTGAGCTTAGCGACTCTAATTAAATGACCAAATTCTTAATAGAGGTTTTAGAAATACGATTAGATTGTACGAAAATATCATGAATTTTACGAAATGTAACTTTAACAGAACCTTTTGCGAGATGGAATTCATTGTAATAATTGCTAATGCATCTACTACGAATGCGTCAAATTGTTAATTTTTTTTTTAAAGAAAGTAGAACTTCAGGCAACAATGCCTATTTAATGAAGTACCGTGCTACATTCTTTAGGAAAGGTATAGAGAATAGGTGAAACAGGTGGTGAAAGTAGAAGGATAGTCGGAAATTAACTGCCGTCTATAAGACAGCACAGCGACCAGTGACTATGCATTCATCGCTGAGCAGCCCCGCCGACAGTCATTTTTTAATTTTGTAGTGAAAAAAAACCAAGGTCTTCATTGGGAATCGATCCAACAACCCTCTTATTTACATGCTAGTACACTACCTACTAGACTACAGGGGCACCCATTGTTGAACGAACTGTTAAAAAAAGGCGAGTAAATACAAACTTTCAGGTTTTCGAGGATTGTTGAAATGAAACTCAAAACGACTGGTATATATTAGATTTGCAGATCATGATGTCTAAACTGTTGGCACATGAAAGGAAGAGCAGATTAGGCTAATTAAGGGAAAACTACCAGGCTTAATAAACGAGAAAGAAATTTGTGAGTTAGTGGCAGCCGGAGCCACAGCGTAGGTTAGAGAGGTTAGAGATACATGATCACTAAACAAGACAACGTGGTTGGCTGCTTTAGAATAGCTCATGTTTTATAAACAAGACACGGGGATATAAAATATAACTAGTACTACAGATTAAGAGTCCCATAGAGTAAAAACTTGAGTAATTTTATAATTTTTTTAAATATATTTTCCTTGTTACAATTTGTGTAGTAAATCTTTGAATTAATCAAATGTATAAAATTATTTGTTTTATTTATCTTTCAAATTTACATGCAGCCTTTTTTTGTTCACAGAATTTTCTTTTTATTTTGTCGTTACTGCTGTTTTATGTCAACATGAACATTAATAATACAAATATTTCAAAGTGTAATTTTAAATAGGAAAAAATTCTTTGTCACGTTCCTGAAAATATAACAGCAAATAGTACAAAAATTGTTTGGTAAGAGCAAAGGTTTAATTCCTGTTGTCAACGATAATAACTGCAATGTTATTTTTACGTTAATATAATTCATTTTGTATTTTATATAATGCTAGCTTAATACAGGGTTTTAAATATCCAATTAAAGTCATTGTAAATTTAGCTACTGTGCTCTGTTATCGACTCTATTCCGTTGCTTCTGTAAGTTCTAGAAAGCTCAATTATTAATTGTCTGCTCTCAGCCAATGAATTGTTTTTATAAGTTCAGAGCTTTAGCGCTTATTTATTATAGAGCCGTATCTGATACATAGAGAAACAGTGTCTTTAAATAAAGTGTACACTATTTCCTTAGTGCCTTCTCATAAATTATTTTGCCGCATACGGGCTACCATAGAGTTACGTTATATTAAATAATAATAACAATATTTTTCATATAAAGTGTGAAAAATTACGGGCTTTGTATACTAAAAACGCAAAAACAAATGTTTTGCCTCCACGAAAACTTAGTGTGTAGATGTTAAATTCACAACTGTATCCCGAGTAGATGGTGGTGTAGGTGCTCTAAAAGAGAGCAAAGTGCTGTGCAGTAAAAACCGTAAAAACTGCCTGAAATGCGCATAAGTTATTGTTTTGGTAGTACTATTAGGGCCAAGAGCTTTTTTACTGCAAAGACCACATCGTCACTTCGAGAAAATGAAAAACTTTTTTTCATGTGAATTATTTGTAACGTGGAATATGTTGTTCAGTTTGAAATTGGAAGCGCAATAATTTTCTTTTCCCTCCAAGATAAAAAGAGCATTGGAGTAACAAACTTGTTTGTTTAAGTCATTCTTTATCTTTATCTTCTTATGCACTTATTCAAACCCATAAATAGTCATGCTCATGTTGCACGACGATGATAAAGCTCAGGCTTTCTTAAAAAAATAAATTGAAAATTAAAGTGGTAAAAATAGTGTCATTTTCAGTAGGTAACATCATCCTAATAAGGAATTCTTAAAAAATATTTCAGAAATATATTTATCTCGAAATCTAGTCCTTTAACAAATATAATATTTTAAAACTGATGTATTATTGGAATATTTTTCAGCACCAACCTAACTTTTGTGAAAGAAACAACAGTAAGCGTTAAAGGAAATGTCCAATTTCTCATCGTTCATTGCTAATATTTAAAAAAGGAAAAAATATAAGGAAATATCATTCAATATTAAAACATACAACTATTTACACTTAACAGCTACAAGAAAACGTAATCCTAGTCTACAAATGCAAAGTGTAGGAATATAAAATTGAAATATTTTCTTACAAAGCTCTGCCTAGAGTATGTAAATTTAAGTTGAAAATAATTTTATTTAAACCCCTAAACAACACTTTATTTTGGCCACCATTCAAATAAATTCAAGTTCATAAACTAAAATTTTCAAAAGATTTGAACATGATGGTCTTCAGTGTAAGTGTGTGTGTGTGTGTGTGTGTGCATAAAAGAAACAAATCTTTGAGCCATATTTATGGGCGACAAATTTATCACTGCCAAGGGAATTTTTATAACATGAACATTTACCTGCGAATATTAAAACAATTTGTCTTCTTACAGTACAGGCGACAAAAAAAAACAGCAAAAAAAAACAACAGAAAAACATAGACCCAGAAACAATAGCATGAACATAAATACAATATTTAAGAAAAAAATTACTTGTAGGAGTATCTTTATAAAAACACACCAATTTAAACATTTCTCCGTGCTGTAGTTATTTCTTAACATCTTAGGAGTTTCTAGGCTCTTAAATATATATCTTTAAGACAACACCTTTATTTTATTTTAGGAACATTTTATCTAACACTCCTATTAACACCTTTGTTGTTGTACTTGCAAATTTTTATGTGTTCATAAAGTACAAACTAGTGTAAATCTGAATTGTAAAAATAGTAAAGAAATCAATAAATTTTAAAATGATAAATATTCTTTCCTGCTGTTAGGCCAAAGACAGGTACAAATCATAGGTTCGGAATATTTAAATTTAAACCAAATGCTTAAATAGAAAATCCGTTCAAATTTCTTTTTTTTCGGCAGTAGAAGGAAAAATAGAAATTTGAATTAAAATGAAATTTTGCTATAAAGCCGTACTTTTGGTATTAGTTTGTCTATACCTTTCAGCTTTTGATTTTCACTTTATTCCAGATGTGAAAATCTACAAAACAAAATTTGTGAGTTGGTGATTTTTTATAGCAATTCCAATGTTAATACTTTTATAAAAAAAATAATGCCTAATGTTGTTTTTCGCGAAAAAAAATCCAAAATAAGTTATTAATTTCCATCACCAAGTAATGTGATGTGCTTAATAAACTGTATTTATATATATGTAAGCTTGTTTTGAGAAAGAATTAATCAAGTCTAGAGTTCAAATTCTAGTAAGTGCCCTGAATAAAAGAAAAAAATAATGGCAAACCGATCTAAATCTTACCAAAACTTAATTACAAAAAAAAGAGCACAATTCTTGTGTACACGGGAAAGATGCGTTGTTATATATAGACATTATATATTGGTTATAGCGCCTATATAGTAAGATAATCGCACTATAATAATCTTTTCTATATTCTCTAGTTTAAAACGAATAAAATGGTTGTTTAGCCGCTGTAGATACAACTAAGAGAAGGAATAAATATCTACGAGACCTAGGTGAGAAAGGAAAATAAAAATATGACAACACCATATTATCGTTGTGGTAGGAAAAACTTCAGGTCGGGAATTTCAATTTTGCTAAAACTACAAAGTTGTGTCCTATATTAGCTCTGGGTTGAGGCACAATATGCTAAAGTCATACAGTCTCATCAGAGTCATACAGTAAATTGCCGTCGATGGATGCTTCAGTTTGATAAAGCACTTATTTTAAATGAAAGTTCATACCTGTAAACATAGATACACTTCATGGCTATGCTTGTTAACAGTACATATGTTCTTAAGCATAAACAGGATGGGTATTGTGTTTATACAAATGTAACAAAAGCCAAAGAGTAAGAAACACAAAACATTAAATATGTGAAAAAAATATATCCGGTTTTTCAAAAAGAAGTATGTTTTTCAATTGTGACGACGCCAACAATGCAGGGTTCAGAATTTTTCATTTATGAACATTCAAAAATCAACATTCATGATATTTTTCATAAATGAGAAATCTAAAATTTTATATTTATTTTTCACGCGCATAAACGAACAAGAAAAAATGTTCTGCTTATGTTTATACATGAATGCGCACAACAAGAATTATTAGTCTTATTCTATGTGATAAATGATAAATCAGCTACTTCTCATTAATGTTCTTTTTCATAAATGTACATGTTCATTTATGAACGTTGAAATTTTATAAAATTTCTCATAAATGAATGTGAAAAAATTTTCTACCTACGATCGCTGATTGATCGAGAAACGAAAAGAAAAAATGTATTTTTTGAGTTTTATAATGTTCTTTTATTAGATTATATAATTGTTACGTGTTTATTTGTCGAAGGTCACAACGATAATGATAGAAAAGTAATGTGTTTCTTATTGAATAATTTAAGCTTGTACAGTTACAAATTATAAAAAAAGAGAAAGGACAAACAAAAGGAAATTCTTCGATAACCGATTCAATGTTTAAAAAAATGAATTGACTTACAAAAATTAAGTGTTAATCAATGCAATGTAATTGTGACCGAACATACTCCGGCCCATTGGAAGTCCTCTTTCAATTAACTTCGTCTAGTGGTAAGGGAGCAATTTTGTGTATAGAACGCCGGAATATGCCCTTAGCCGTCCGAACATCTACCACTCGAACTCTGCCATCGCGACCAGGAATGGTATTTACTATACGAGCGAGAAGCCACTGTTGTGGAGGCAGATTGTCTTCATGGACTATAACCAGTTTTCCTTCTTCGATGTTAGCGTGTGGCGTTAACCATTTTGTTTTTTGCTGCAGAGTGAGAATATAGTCACGTACGAATTGTAACCAAAACTGCTGTTTCAAAAATGTGACAAGTTGCCAGCGTTTCAAATAGCTAATGTTCTTGTGGGTCTCTAAATTTTCGTCAGGCAAGGCGAGCAGTGATGAGCCAATCAGCATATGGGCTGGTGTCAGGGCTTCCCCATCATTCGGGTCGTCAGATCTTGGTGCCAAAGGACGGGAGTTCAAGATAGCTTCAACTTCGACCAAAATCGTTTGCAATTCCTCATAAGTTACTCTGGCGTTAGATATGTTTTTTAGCAATATCGTTTTTGTAGATTTCACCGCCGATTCCCAAAGACCACCAAAATGGGGAGCTCTGGGTGGAATAAACGAGAACTGAAAGCCGGTCACCTCGCTGTAGTTCATCAAAGCCTTTGTGTTGTCTTTGTCGAAGAATCGTTTCTTAAACTCATTGATTTTGGTCTGAGCACCAACGAAATTAGTAGCGTTGTCACAGTACAAGCGCTTTGGTATTCCACGTCTGCCTATAAATCTTTTTAAACATAGGATGAAAGTATTGGTCGACAAATCTGATACCAGTTCAATATGAATGGCCTTAGATGCAAAGCAGACGAAAATTGCCACATAAGTTTTATAGGGTGGTTTTCCTCTGATTCGGTATGATGTATAGAATGGGCCGCAAAAGTCTACTCCACAGACCAGAAACGGACGACTCCCATTGAGTCGATCGGTTGGCAGGTCACCCATAACTTGCTGCATCAGTCGAGGTTTGTACTTAAAACACTGAATGCATTTTCGTAACACTTGCCTCACAACGTCTCGAGCGTTGATGACCCATATCTGTTGGCGAAGGATTCCGAGGAGAGCCTTTGGTCCTGCATGTAAATGCTTCACGTGAAGATAGTTGACGTACAGACTGGTGAAACGATGATTTTTTGGAAGAAGCGCTGGAAACCTTGTGTCATAGGGCAACAGTGAATTTGCTAACCTCCCACCAACTCTAAGAACGGATATCTTTGCCTTGTAGCTTTGCATATCTTGCAAGAATGGTGATAAGTTTTGTACCTTGGGGTGAACGAGTTTTCCCCTTTGAATACGATCTATTTCTGATTTAAAATGTGTTTGTTGAATATCATGAACCACTTTCCAAAAGGCCAATTGTAGTTCTTTAGCCGTTATGTAACTATTCCGTTTTGATTTGTGAAATAAACGATGAATGTAAATTATAATATGCAAGATTCGAAGAAATGAAGAATGATTAGCGATAATTTGAGAAATGATTGAGTTATCGACGACTGTTGTTATGAACGATGTCTTTCTTAGTTCAGTGGACGGCAATTCAGTATTAGAAGTGGAGCTTTGAGGCCAATCCTTTTCTTCTTTTATCAGGAAATCTGGACCACTAAACCAGATTGTAGAGATTAATTCTTTAGCGAGACAGCCGCGTGAAACTACATCTGCCGGATTCTGTTTTGACGGTACGTGTCGCTCGATTCGCAACGAAACATACATACGACGACGAATGCGTTTTGAGCCAGTTTAACACGATTTTCGAGTCTGTCCAGAAAAATATGCGATAATTGTATTGGGTTTGAAATTGATTCTTTATTTTATCCCACGTCCTACTCAATAGTAGGGCAGCACATAACTCCAATCTAGGCAATGATTGCTGAACTACTGGTGCAATCCTTGATTTGGCTATAAGTAGATTTATTTGAAATCCATTAGGCCGAGCTACGCGAGTGTATATGCAACACCCGTAAGCTAGCTGCGATGCGTCGGAGAAGCCGTGGATATCGAATTTAATAGTTGGAGTTATTCCTACAAATCTGGGAAATTCTATTTTATTAATATAGGGTAAGTTTTCTTCAATTAGAATCCAGCGTGATTTCAATTGTTCAGTTAATGGGGTGTCCCATTCAATTTGTTGCTTCCACATCTCTTGAATTAAGATTTTGCACGAAGTTATTACTGGGCTTAACAATCCGAGAACATCAAAAATTCTGGCAACTACCGATAAAACTAATCTTTTAGTTGGAATTTGTAATTTGGAAATGTTGAACTGAAAACAAAAGACGTCTTTATCAGGCTTCCAAGACATTCCAAGAGTCTTGGTGATACTTTCGTCTTTCTTCTGGAACATTATTTCCTCCTTTGAGTTAGTAAATTGTGGACAGTTCGAGTTCCACTTAGCTAAATTCAGACCAGCTTTCTCTAGAATCTGCTTAATTTCACTTCTTTTTGTTAAGAGTTCAGTAATGGTTGCTGCCCCTGTTAGAAGGTCGTCGACATATAGATCTTGTTTTAGGACCTGAGCGCCGATAGGAAACTGGTCCTTGTATGTGTCAGCTATTAATGAAAGGCTTCGAATAGCGAGAAAGGGTGCAGCGGATGTACCACAGGTGACAGTATTAAGCTGATACAGGTTTAAGTGACTACTTGGTGTGTCTCTCCAAACAATAAGTTGGAAATTTCGATCCTTCTCATTGACCAAAAACTGCCGATACATTTTGCAGATATCAGCTGACAATGCATATTTATGAAATCGGAAACAAAGGATAGTTAAAATCAAATCCTTCTGAATAGTTGGGCCGACCATTAACATCTCGTTTAAAGATACATTTGTTGATGTTTGGGCCGAAGCATCAAATACTACTCTTAGTTTGATTGGTACACTTTGAGAACGCAGGACCGAATGATGAGGTATAACATAGTGTGGTTTATTCAAAACTTCATGACTTACTAATGACATATGTCCCAGAGCAATATATTCTTTCATAAAATCAACGTACATACCTTCTAATGCTTTATCTCTTTGAAAACGTTTTTCAAGCTGTGCAAATCGACGTCGAGCCATATCAAATGAATTACCAAGCTCTTTAATGACGCACTTAAATGGTAAACGTACCTTGACTCTTCCATTTGGTTCGAACACGGTATTTTTTATGAAATGTAGTTCACATTGTGTTTCTTCTTCCAAAATAATTGGTTTGTTTTGGGTAAATTCTTCTATTTCCCAAAAGGTTTTTAACATTGAGTCCAGCTCTTGCACGGTGATGACATTACATGATAGAACTGTATTGGGCAAATGGCGTTCGATTGTACCTCCTATTATCCATCCGAGGGTTGTATTTATCAAATTCGGCAAACCATTGCCAAGATGAATCCTACCATCGAGCAACAAGTCAAAGAATATTTCAGAACTGAGCAGTAAATCGACGCGCTGCGGTAAATTAAATTGTGGGTCGGCGAGTTGCAACCCTAGTGGAAAATCCCAGCTTTCTGATTCAATGCGTTGTGATGGTTGTAGCGAAGAAATCGACTTTGTGACCGAAAATATTGTAGTGAATTCGAAATTCGAGATGCGAGACCTAATTGTGGCAGTGACCTTATATTTCAATTGAGAACAAATATCTGAAACGCCGGCTATTTCTTGAACCGACCTTGATTGTTGAAGACGAAGACGACTGGCTGTTTCTTGAGTGATCAAATTGACTTCTGAGCACGAGTCCAAAAGAGCCCGACAAGGTTGTAAAGCTCCAAAATTATCCTTTACAAATACTATGGCTGTAGGGAGCAGCACACGACGATAATGGTGAGTAATGCGCTTTGAGGTTTTTGTAAAATGTACGGCTGCTGCACTAGCTGATGGTTTCGACGATGATGGTTCATTTGAGGTTAAATGATACGAAGATGAGAGCAAAGGCTTACTTGCTGATGATCCATAGGTCGCTGGTGACGATAAACGATGAACGTATGATGAATTCGGCGATAATTGCCTACGAAACGATGAATTCGAAGACTGATGCATTTCAGGGGCCGATTGTGAACTCGAATTGTGCAACGATGAATGATGAGAAATACGGCAACTCCGGCATCGTGATTTTGATTGGCACTTTGCTACAACATGACCCTTGCGAAGACAATTTATACATAAACGAGAAGCCTTCACAAATTCAAAACGACGGAGTACAGGTAGCGACAGATATGAAGTACAATTTCCAGTCGAGTGATCTTTACCTTGACAATACTCACACAGGATGTTCGATGTAACGAGCGATAGGCCTAACCGGGTAGACCTAGGCTTAGAACCACTTCCGCGACTGTGATATGATTCTGCTTCTGTTGTTCGGCTTTCGAGGAATTGGCAACGACGACTTAAAATTGAATAAAACTCATCCCATGACGGCAATTTATTGAAGTCTTGTTTTTCGTCATAAACAGCCTTAGATTCTGGATCAATTTTCGAAAGAACAATATGTATGATTATTGCGTTCATTACGTCCAATTCAGAACCTAAACATAACAATGAACTACGAAGAGCTGCAACGTTGTCCAATATTGAACGCAGGGACAGCGCATTTGGTTTATTACTAGAGGGAACTGCAAATAGAGAGTTGACATTATCAATAAAAATCAAGGATTTGTTGTCGTAGCGATCCTTCAAGCAATTAAGGGCCCTCGGGTAATTATCCTCTATGACTTGGAACTGGTCTACAACGGCCAGGGCTTGACCGCCTAGGCAATTTAACAGATAATTGAATTTGTCGATTGTGGGAATGTTAGCGTCATCGTGTACTAACAATTTGAAAGTAGTTATGAATCGCGAATATTCAGCATATTTTCCGTCAAACTTAGGTAGCTTTAACTTTGGGAGACGGCTTTGATGGGAATGATTTGTTGAATTTAAAAAACTTTGATCACCATCATTATAACAACGTCCTTTCTTTAATAAATCGACTAAAAAGCTTTTGCTTGAAATGAAGATCTCTTCTAAGTCGGTTCGGCCTTCATCAGATGCAGAAATTCGTTCGATTTGTGTTTGAATATGACTTACCTGCTTAAAATATGTTTCTAGCAGTTGTAATCGACATTCAGTTGTTGTATAATCAGCACTTGAACCTTCCTTCTCTACCTTTGCCTTTAGTTTTGCAATTGTACGTTTCATGGTAGTTCTTTGTAATTTTAATGCGGATAGCTCAGCCTTTGATTTGGCTCCAGTTTCGTCGTCGCTGACCATTTTCTTTTGTGTATAGATATGTACAGTTCTATTCGATGAAAAAGAAAATGAAACGATTAGCACTCGCGACGAAATATTCTGCGCAACGTTTGTCTCGAATAATTAATAGTACCAAACACGGGTCGAAAAATACCCAACACTAATAACTTGCAAATAAAGGTCCAACACTGTCTATTCACTTCAGGTAAACACTTTTTTTGTCTTAATAATGTAATTATGATTGTTGTTGAAAAGGTTTGGGGTTGATTTTCAAACTTTATTTAATATCAAATTATTTTATTATTTATATTTAAAGTATATTTTTCTCTTATATTGTATGTTATATACGTAAGTTATTTGTAGTTACACAGAGTTAAATTTAAATTAATTTCAGTTTCATTAATTAATATATAACTTTAATTTCTCACTATTTTTTATTTATTTATTTGTTTATTAATTGTTTAGCTTTCACTTTTTTTATAACTTTAACTGTCCTGTCACGGTCGCCAATGATTGATCGAGAAACGAAAAGAAAAAATGTATTTTTTGAGTTTTATAATGTTCTTTTATTAGATTATATAATTGTTACGTGTTTATTTGTCGAAGGTCACAACGATAATGATAGAAAAGTAATGTGTTTCTTATTGAATAATTTAAGCTTGTACAGTTACAAATTATAAAAAAAGAGAAAGGACAAACAAAAGGAAATTCTTCGATAACCGATTCAATATTTAAAAGAATGAATTGACTTACAAAAATTAAGTGTTAATCAATGCAATGTAATTGTGACCGAACAATCGCAATTTACCGTAAAATGTAGTAAAAACACATGGGTACATATTAACACAAAATACAATATTGCAATATATTTTAAAAGAAATAAAAAAAAAACATTTTTTTTCCTACATACGCCGACAATTGCGCATTATCAAATGTGTGCGTTTATGTACGCGAATGCTTAACGCACATATTTTTACGATCTTTTCATTTATGAAAAATTATCAAAATTGTACATATTCAAAAATGAACACTTGTGTGTTTCTCATTTTTTTACTTATGAATAGAAAGAAAAAAATAAATCGTAGCATTCATAAATGAGAAAACGCAAAATATTTTTCAGTCTCTCACACATGTATGAGAAGAAGCGGCTAAAAAATGAAATGAACATATTCATACATGTATGAACAGTGAGTGAACACTTCGCTACTCTGCAACAATGTAATAGCATTGACATTTCGTTTTTTAACGTATTCGTAGTAGATGTATTGCCAATTGATACAATGAATTCAATTTCGCACGAAAATCGCTTTAAAATAATAATAATCAACTAGAAAATGATGGTTAAATTTTTGATATTTTCGGACAACATAATTGTCCTTCTAAGACCACTATTAAGAATTTGGTCTTTAAATTTGAGTCGACAGGCTCAATACAAAATATGCGAATAGCAACGCGTGTTCGACCGGGTCGTTCAAGTGAAAACCTCGCAGCCATGGGTTATCCAAAAAGATGTGGCGAATTCTTCATAACGATTTGACTTTGAAGCCTTACAAGGTTCAACTGGCGCAAGACCGACCATTCATATCGCCGTACAATCGCTCAACTCTTTCAGGAACAACCGTCTGGTTTTTCTGAGAAAATCATTTTTTCAGACGAAGCTCATTTTCACTTTTCAGGGTATTTTATTAAGCAAAGTTATCGCATTTGGGCTTCTGAAAATCATAAAGCGATTACTGAGAAGTCTTTGCATGATCAACGTGTCACTGCATGATGGGCTATGTGGTCAAAAGGTGTGATTGTGCCGTTTTTTTCGGTTAGGCTGCATATGCGGTAACGGCCATTTAATTACGCTATTGTGATATGCTAACACTTCATTTTTGGCCTATTAATGACGACAGGGATATCGCTGATATGTGGTTTCAATTTATTACAAATCAAATTCCCCGATCGCATAATTTTGCGATAATCTGCAGTTAAGTTTCCAGCCAGATTGTGTGCTTTAACACCACTGGATTTTTTTGTTTGTGGGGTTATGTTAAGGGCAGAGCTTATACAGAGCCAATCGAATCGATTTCAGCTTTAAAACTCAAAAGCCGTATGACCGCCATTTCGCCAAAAAGTGATTAAAAACTTTGATGGACATTTGCCAGATATTATTTTCATTTATAATTCCCGAGTTTTTCAGCAATAAAGATTTAAATTATTTTAATTTAATTTTTTTTATGTTTTAGAAAACAAACTTCATGTTCAAATCGACGCATTTGCATTTTACTTTCGAAAAATTCATGACATAGCAATGCTAACTGGAATGAAGGGATGATTTTCGACCAAAATACCGGAACGTATAGAAAAATGTTTTTTGAATATTTATACGTTTCTGTACTTCTGTACTTTTTTTTAATTTCATTAATTCATAGATTGAAAATATTCGATGAACTTTTAAATATTTTTAGCTCTTAATCTGACAACATTTAGGATAGAGTAGTATAAAGTTTAAAATGCTAGCAATAATAAGTTGGAAGCGTTCGAAAAAGTTTTCGAACTAGTTTCCCTGCTTAGACCTGGCCTTTTTTATATGGCATAATAAGAATTTGAATTTCCTATTTCTTAAGTTTTCAATAAATCGCTGAATTCTAAAAACGCTTTTTTTTGGCACTATTTGCAGCATATACAATTAAATTTTTATTTTCCTTTTGAGTGCAATAATCAAAGCGGAATACTAACACACCAGAAATTTGACTTTTGCAGCTTGTTATGACAATTGTACAAGAAAAGTTGTTCACTTTTGTATAAAAACAATTGATAGGCTGCAATAATAAATAATAAACAATAAGCAACAACAAAAACACCAGATAAATAGCGGAAATTAAACAAAACACATATAATGTGATACACTTGCAACATATAATGTACAAATAATAAAAATAAAGAGCATAAACATAAACTCATACATTCATAGATAAAAGGATAAGTTAACAGCCACAGCTGAAATACATACAAGAAGCAATGAATATAACACTTGCACACACAAGAAAATAATAAATACTGCAATAAACAAACATTTAGAGAGACGTTAGGATGATGATAATGATAATAGCTGACAACGTAGTACTCTACGGCAGCTTACAGGAGAAACTTTTGATCTTTAAATTAACTAAATTAAAAACTTTTTAAGCTTAATTCTTGTAATCTATATTTTACGAATTTTAATAACTTTTAAAATCTTATTTAACACAGGTTTAAAAGAAGCATAGTAACATAGTCTGCTAGCCTTTAGGTCTTTTTAGTCGCTTAGCTTCTTCATTAATTAATCCAAATATTACTTACTGTTACTAGTTACATTTCTTGGTTTTTTAAACAAATTTATTACATCATCATTTAGAAAGCAAAATATTACGAAGTCCAGGTCCATTTGATCAGATTTCAGTCTAGTGATTAACCTTATGAAAACATGAGAAAGAAAAGTATTTTAAATATGGCGAGAAGGGCTAAAATCGATGTTATCGTTTGCAATGATATTCCTATTGGACGGGAAACTCTGGCTTGATATTTAAAATATTGAAGAAGCGCTTAAATTCCAACGAAAAAAAAAAGAAATCGAAGAATTGTGATTAATAATAACTTAAGAATTTTTGTTAAATATGAAATAATCTTTTAACGGTCTTATTAAATAATTTAACGATTTTATTTTTTTCAATATTTCGCTTTCCTTTGGAAAGCTTCTTCAGGAAAAAATTTTTTATATTTTTGAAAACAAAACAAAATTATTATCACATCGAAAAAAATTTTCAAAACATTTGACAAAAACATATAAAATATTTTTAAAAAAAAAAAAAAAAAAAAAAAAAAGAAAAAAAAAGAAAAAAAAAAAAAAAAAAAAAAAAAAAAAAAGAAAGAAAAAAAAAAAAAAAAAAAAAATATTTTATATGTTTTTGTCAAATGTTTTGAAAATTTTTTTCGATTTGATAATAATTTTGTTTTGTTTTCAAAAATATAAAAAATTTTTTCCTGAAGAAGCTTTCCAAAGGAAAGCGAAATATTGAAAAAAAAAAAAAAAAAAATAAAATCGTTAAATTATTTAATAAGACCGTTAAAAGATTATTTCATATTTAATAAAATTTAAAAAAAAGGTCGAATAAAAATAAAAGTAATTAAGAATTTTTGTTTAAATATATATAAATATTTTTTTTAAGTACTATTAAAAAACACAATAAAAGTTTAATAGCTGATAACTGTTTTCACCAATTTTCATTTTGAACTGATAACTCCTAGCATCATTTAGCATTAAAAATCACTTTGATAAATAATGAACAAGAAAGAAAAAATTATAAAATTTATAAATAATCATTTTTTATTCATTTTGGTCTTAGGTTATATAAAAACTATGCGAATAAAAAGGATTTTCTTACCTTCTTTATGCAGAACACATTTGAAATAAATTCGTTTTTGGATTTTAATTGTATTTAAAGGAACACTGCTAAAGTAAGCAGTTGCCCTAAAAGATATAAAAAGTTGTGTGGCCTAAATTTAGGGATATTTTCCATAATACAAAAGCGAATTATAGATCCTTAAAACTTTTTAAAAAATATGTGAGAAAACTTTATTACTTATTATTTCCATTGCATGTTGTATTTTTTGAAATCTTTTTTAAAAATATGTTTTTTTTATTTAATCGTCGATTACATTTCGAATTTCTTTTCTGATACGTACTGTGTTATGATTGTCTTCAGAACCGACAGGCGATAAACAAAGCAAAAGTAATATTTTTTTTATAATTGCATTTTGATTATTTTGAAATAAATTTCTGAAAAATTTGCCTAAAAATATGCTTCAAATCTATATCTTGTCTACTGCAGTAATCCGATTTAAAACTATAAAAGAAATATTAAAACCATTAATATATATAAGAGGTCTATAAATTAAGTAATGAGACTGGCTGTGTTACATTCGATCTGACAACACTGGAGGTGCTGGGCTTTGAGAAGCGTCAGATAAAGATGTGATTTTCTTTCGGTGCGGGTTTGACAGCGTTCGAGTCATTTGGTCGTCAGTAGAGATTTCATTTGTGAAACAGTTTTTTCTGTTGTGTTATGAAAATGAGTGACGTCAGTTTCGAACAACAGGCTTGGACACAGCGCAAAACTTTAGCAGGCCTACGGAGATGGTGCCCCTGTAAGTTAGTAGGCAGTGTACTAGCTTGTAAGTATGGGTATTGTGGATTCGAATCCCAATGAAAACCTTGGTTTTTTTCACTACAAAAATAAAAATTGACTGTCGGTGAAGGCATAGTCACTGGTCGCTGTGCTGTCTTATATACGGCAGTTAATTTCCGACTATCCTTCTACTTTCACCACCTGTTTCATCTCTTCTCTATCCCTTTCCTAAAGAATTTAGTACGGTACTTGACTAAATAGGCATTGTTGCCTGCAGTGCTACTTCTCTTAAAAAAAAAAAAAATTTAGCGTTTTATCATCAGGCCAGGTTTACGGTGGTTTAAGGCTTTTTCAGAAGGAAGAGAATTGATTGAAGATGAACCACAAAGAGGAAGGGCTTCATCTTCAAGAGCCCATGAAAATGTCGACAGATTCTGGGATCTGTCGCTGGTTGACAGTTAAAATGATCGGAAAACAGTAAAATTTCATTCACACCATCGTTCATAAAATTTTGACCACTAAATTGGGGAAGAGAAAACTCTGCATACAAATGGTCTCAGAAAACCTTTCGCAACACCAAAAAAATGGCAGAAGGAAAGGTGCATTGATTTTTTACATTCGATTGAAAAGGGGGTTTAGTTTTTTTGTATATCCCCGGAATTGTTCACAAAGATTATGTACCTTAAAGCTTAACAGTCAATCAACACTTTTATCGGGAGGTTCGTAAAAGACTTCGAAAAAGGGTCATTCCAATGAGACCAAATATCAAGAACAACTACAGGTTGCATCACGATAATGCTCCTTGTCAAACAGCAATTTCAATAAACACATTTTTGGCCAGTAAAAACATTCCTGTGTTTTCTCACCTCCACATTTGCCTGACTTAACTAACTGTAATTTTTCCTCTTCCTGAAGTTAAAAAATCATCACCTTGGCTCATTTTGGGACAATCGAAAACATTCAAATGGCTGTACCCGACCAGCTGAAGGCTTTTCCAGTATTGGAGTTCCAGCACTGCTATGAGGAGTGGAAAAACCATCTGCAGCGCTGTGTGACTTCAGAGGGTGAATATAAAATATTGAAAATTTATTAATGTGACAAAACTTTTATATTCTAGATGTTGATGTAAGCTTTAGTTTTTAAGAATAAGAAGAAGTTTTTACAATAAAAGAATGAATATTGCTTGAAGAGTTTCTCTTAAGAAATAAATATTGCAATTTAAATAATATCCGAATAGAAAGGCTGGCTTTAAGAGCGTATATTACAATTTATATATAAAGAATTTCAATCATCAGTCTCATTATTTATTTTACAGACCTGGTATGATATACATCTATCATGTTATAATTGGCGTGTGTTATTTTTAATCACAAAGTAGCTGTTTTTATTTGGTCATCGCACTGAGGGAGGAACTATTACGACCCTATCGTTTGATAATCTCCCCCGGGGGCACATATACTTGACTATCTAGACCTGTGCAACTGGGGGAAAAAGAAGCCCAGTCCCCTGAAGTCAGACAGGGAGACAACTGGAAACTCCACTTTATTTTATTTTCACGGGGATCAGTGAGCTCGCAGAGTTCATTATTTGTCTCTTTAGACATTTAATAGTTCTCTGGCTAATCATAGAGGTTTGTCCCTATATGGGAGCTTCGTGGTGGTTGTAGTTTTGCGGCCCCATAAGGGAATAATGAAAATTATGGTGGCCAGGATCATCTCACTGATAATGACACGTAAAGTGAATGATCCAGTCCAGTGAGAATGCTAGACATGTGTTCCGGACAGGAGTAGGAAAGTCTCCAACTCTTTAGCAAGGTGTGATGGTTTGCAGCCCTGTCCTGGAATCATTAAAGTTGCAACTAGGTGGTTCTGTTGCTTAGAATTATGCCTTCGGCTATCTAGGACGAGCATGACGTTCCAAATTATGTATAGTGGTTTGTCCACCATCTGATTAAGGCTACATAGCCAGGCGCGGATGTAAAACAAATCACACTCTATCGATTGATAATATTTTCATACTTCTACAATAACGGAACTTGCATTATATTTTCACTTGCTGTTAAAATTTCGTTTATAATTTTCCTATCAAATAAATGATTAAAAAAAGTTAACATTTTATGAGATTTTTTACACATACATTATTAAAACAAATTTCCGTCACATATTATACACATAAATTTGTACAGCATGTATGTAAATAATATATGTAAAAAGCTAGTTAAAACTAAGCAAAAGTAAGCTAACATCTTATAGATAATTAAATCATATGGATCAGCTTAACAAACAGCCAGTATTGAATGTAGTAGCATTGAAAGTGTTAAATATAAAAATATTTCTAAGCTGATTGTGGATAACAAAAACGGATGTTATAAAACAACGCCATTTTGAAAATTGTTATCGGGAAATATGAACTAAAACTCAAAATTAATAGTAACGAAAACAATAGATTTCCACTTAAATCAGTGAAATAGTAAACGAGGAAATGAGGGAGAATACATAAATATTGAAAATTTATTGTTTTAATTCGTGTGAGTTTCGCATATTTCTTTAGAAAGCAGAAATAACCAATGCAGTGCTAACTTTTATTACGCCTTTATTTTAATTTGTTTTCTTCTCTTGCTTATTTGGCGTCGTTATGTGAAACACCATAAGGCGGAAATATCTTACTTGTGTCTTGTGTGAAGATTAATAAAAATCACAGTCATTGAAGAGAAATATGTGTTTTTAAATTTTAATATCTGTATAAGATGCCAATCATGCTGTATTACCTTCCGGTTAATTCTATACTTTTTATGTTGACATTACTATTTAATAATATATATATATATATAAAAATGAAATGGTCCACGTATGTAATGAGTTGACATAAGAACGGCTGGAGCGATTTGGCTGATTTTTGTTTTATTCGATTCGAAATTTTCAGGAGATGGTTTGTATGAAAAAAAAAATTATAAAATTTTCCGGAAAACTAAGAAAATTCATTTATTAATTTTCTTCTGTTCGAACTGGTTTGATGAAGCTTGGGGTTGTTTGTATGCTAATGAGTTTGTATACGTGCAAACACACGTATCCATTCTTAGCATAAAAAAAAACACAAAACAAAAAGTAAACAAAATAAAGGATCAAATAAAGAGAGGCAGCATCTTCAACTTCGGCGAAACAAAACATTGTTCTAACATGTGAACAGTCAAAAACATATTTTTATGTTTGAAGATTTTTTTTTAATTCATTACTATACATAGCTGTCAGATCTTCTAGAGACAATACCGTCACACATTTAGGGGAAAAATCTTACTTTATTTAAAATTCACAATAAAATCACATGTACATATGTATGTAAAGAGATTGCATGTTTTTCAATAAAGTTCAAATTCTTTGGAGAATTTAGTAAAATACGCATTTTAAGTTTCATTTTTAAAATTCTTTTCCTTAAAGTGTATAAATTGATACCAAAAAATATAATTACATACATATATAAAAAATTGACTTACATATATACATATACATACATATGTACGTTTTAACAAACATCAGCAAGCTTTGCTTATGTTACAGAAAAAAATAAAAAATAAAAGCTAAACTTCGAAAGATTTTGTTAGCAGTGTACATTTCTTAAAATTTGAATGATTATCTACGGCTAGGTTTATTTATCTATCTATTCTTATATATTGTTGGACATTGGCAGTGGAAAAAACCGACTGAATCTACAACAGGACAGATTTTCTTTCCAATGGGCTCTTGCCAATTCACAACATCTAAAGACGAACTAATTGCAAAACTGTTCACATTGCTCAAAATTATAGCGTTTAACTTTGGTTAAGTGAAAAAGCCATTTTAGCTACAAAAAACAAATACGTTGTTTAATTTCTAATTCTTTTTATTTAGTTCATTTAATAAAAATCACTTAATCCAATTTACAATAATTTAAATTCACTTTACTTTTAATTCTTCATTTTTGGCTGCCAAAACGTTATTGAATGATTTCCTCTCGCCGCTCTGCCTTTTATACCCTCCAAAAAGCTTGCGGTTTTCTTCCTTTGGAAAAAACCCGCCAGTTTTCCAATTCAGCGACTGTGTTGCCATCGTGGCATATTTTGTCCATTAACATGGACAACGTTGATTAAATAAATTTAAAAATCCAACGCTTAATTAATGGCGTATTCGTATAAATCGATTGATTCCATTACCGATCCCAAAAATATTGTTAACTACCCCGTAGAGTTCCTGAATTTATTAAACCTACCGGGAATGCCACCATATAACTTCCAGCTTAACGTTGGAGCGATAATAGTCATGTTACATAACCTGAATCAGCCAATACTATGCGATGATACTAGATTGCTTATTAAAACGCTGCTGGCAAAAACTTAGCAATAATAATTATAGGAAAGTTTGTAGGTGAAGAACTGTTTACTCCAAGGATACCTATCATACCAAGTGATTTACCATTTAAGTTTAAACGTCTCCAATTTCCCGTTCACTTTGCATTCGCAATGATGATTAATATATCCCAAGGACATTCGCTAAAAGTGTGTCGGTTAAACCTAGAATCCCAATGTTTTTCCCACGATCAATTGTATGTTGCATGCTCAGGAGTTGGGATACCGTCAGCACTGTTTATTTTCTCTCCCAACAGAAAAACAAAAAATATTGTTTACTATCAAGCTTTAAAATAAACTATATGCTTACCTTTTTTGTTTGTTTATTTTTTAATGAATTACCTTTCTTCTTTGTACTGAAAATTTTTTTCTAACTCCATATGAAATATTAATCATTAGGAAATAGTTTCCGACCGAAGCCGGGTGGTACAGCTAGTACCTAATATGAACAGGTCCCTAATATGGTCAACATTTTAACGTTTATGAAGATTTTAACTACCAAAAAAATCTAGAATTATGTGCAAACTTTATTATTATTAAAAAAATTTATAATTCATAAAAAAAGTTTTGGAATAACCGTTTCAATAAAAGTTGTTATCCAAATAGTAAAAAAATAAAGCTTTTCATAACGATCTTTATTTTATTTACTAAATGTTTTGTGGAAGTATAGTTAAATACACGCGAAAAAATTTTAATATCTAACAGACAAAGTCTGTGATAGAAATTCCTTTGACTATTTAGCTTTAGCACACTCTCTTACACAATACCTTAATATTTCTGACTTAAAGAAACAAAAAATACAGGACAAAATTACTCGGTCTATATTACTCTTAGTGAGTAATGTCTTATTTTACCACAAGCAAGACATTAATGTCTTATATCTTAAAGAAGAAAAATAATGTCAGCATAACGTCTATTTTGCGAACAGGAGATTGTGTTTGAAATTGTTCCTTAGAGAACGAACATCATTTTACAAACTATTCTTATGGCCAAATGGACATTTTCATTGTGGTTGCTTTATACAAACTGTTTAAAACTATGCATGTGTGTGCATGACTCTGTGTGTGTATAATGTGGCAGATGTAGATTTTCTAAATGGCCTTTGCATCGTTTAATGTGTGTTATACATGTAACAAACTTGTTTCTTCTCATACAATATTCTTCTTATATTTTTAAAAAGTTATTAAAAATAATGTTCTTATTACACATTTCTTGGTTTTATGCCAAATTGTTATAAAATAAATATCTTTTCTTTTTATTTCTTAAGATAATTATTACATTTCCATTAAAGTCTTATTTCCTTATTTTTAGTTTAAGTTAAATTTAAACTTTTCTAAAAATTTAGTAGAGTAATTAAAGTCATGCAAAAATATAATTTGAAAAATCATATTCAAAATTAGAAGAAAACACTTTACTGCTCTGTTAGAGCTTTTACACATTAATTCATATTTTTATTCGTATTGAGGATTTTTATTATATCAGATTGAATAATGAATTATTTAAACATTTGAATTTTTGAATGTCAAAAATTTTCTTAAGTAAATTTTCTTTTGGTCATTTACTGGCTGGTTTTTATACGGGTATAAGAGTTTAAGTTTTTTTTTTTTTTTCAATATTTATTTATTGTATCTTCAAGAAACTGAACTAACAATAAGTTTTAAAATCTTAAATTCTAAAAACAAAGTTACATTAGTCCCGACCATGTCAGAACTAACCTTTTGGGTAAAAAAAAATTGACATTAAAAAAAAACAAAACAAATATTTCTAAGATGTGTCATCTGTAGCATTGAGGATTAAAGCTGCGGTATCCCTCTTTTTAATCGGCTATGTCCACTATAAACCAATATATTGCGAGCAAAGGGGTTAGGATGGTCTTCAAGCTTCATTAAGTATTTGCCTGCATATTTGATGATTTCTGTAGTCACCAGCGGTATGTCTAAATCACAATGTATGTTTGAATTTCTGATGTACCATGGAGCGGAAGTTATTAACCGTAAAATTTTATTCTGTCCGCGTTGAATTCTATCCACATTTGAAGCTGAGGCAGTGCCCCAAAGTTGGATTCCGTAAGACCATATTGGTTTCAAAATACTCTTGTAAATTAGAAGTTTACAATCTAGGCTAAGTTTCGAGTTCCTGCCAATGAGCCAATGTAATTGTGTTAGCTTAAGTTTCATTTATGTTAGCTTTGAGTCAATATGATGTTTCCATGTAAGGCGACGATCAAGATCTATACCAAGATATCTCACATAACTATGGTGAGGAACAATGTGATTATTGATTCGAACGGGTGAACAATTATCTCTTCGCAGGGTGAAGGTCACATGAATGCACTTTTGAACGTTCACTTTAATTCTCCATAATTTTAACCACAACTCCAACTGAGTTATATGTTGCTGAAGATTTATTGAGGCTTGATAGGAGTTTTTGTGCGAACTTAGACACGCTGTATCATCAGCAAACGTAGAAGTGTGGACAGTTTCACTTACAGGCATATCGCAGGTATATATCAAATATAAAACTGGTCCAAGAATGCTTCCTTGTGGTACGCCTGAGGAAATTGGTTTGGATAAACTAACGAAGTCTCCTTCAACAACAGAAAATTTTCGTCCAATTATGTAGCCTTTCAATAGGCTGCTTATATTACAAGACAAGTGAGCAGTCAGTATCAGAAATAGACCTTCATGCCAAACTTTGTCAAGAGTTTAAGTTGGCAAAACTTTTTTAAATGGTGACCAATTGATTTATATTAACTGTTGTCATTTTCTTCAGTGTAAACCGTCATTACTGGCCGTGTTCCAGACTGTACTGGTGAGTCAGTGTTCATTCAGGTTTAAATAGTTCTCTCATTATGGTCGTGTCTACCCATACAGGTAGATTGAAAATGACAACAGTATTTCATTAACTGGCAGAACAAATCCAAACAACGTTATACCGGATTTATATTTTGTTTAGTTTGACATTTCAACATGAAAAGACTGATAACTGTATAACGTTTCTTAATTGTGCCAATAGCGATGAAGCTCACTTTCGTTTGATTTAATGCTGGTAGAGTGTTTTCTGTGGAGATATATGAAGTCGCTGGTCTAGGGAGATAAACCATTAATGTTGCATCACCATAAACTGGCCGTGTTATTGCCGATATCCGTCACAATTGTTGGAAAACGTCATCGAAAGTTGAACTTCCACATTAGACTATGTTTTAGCCAGCCAGAAGTTATATTTAAATTACAATGCTAGATGCTTACCTTTCGAATCAAGTGAATTTTATGTCAATTAAAATAAAATTCATCTTTCATTCATGAAAGCAATGCTACTTCCAGGTACTAAAAACTAAAACTATTTTATAAGTAGAGGTTAACATCTGACGATGTTTTCATCTTTCGTAATTTTAAAAACACTGTTATTAAGTTTAATTTATTGAGTTCTTTTATTGCAAAGTAATACACACAATTATTAGCATTATAATTTAAATTATACGATTTAATTAGATAATTATTATACACAAAAATACTCCAAGGTAACTTTAGCAATTCAACGAATGTTGATCACGTACACCATTACAATGTTTTTCCCATAATTGAGACATACTGCTTTCAGCGGTTCCATAATCTAAAAAAAAAAAATTAAATCACCACATCTATTAAGTAGTGATTTACTACGGATGCTGTCGGCATTATAATTCAGTGTAGGTGTTTGTTTGGTTGTGTGATTTCAGATTGTTAAACTTTATTCACAAAAATTTTATATAGCATATTGCTGTTGTCGTTTTGTATTCATAGGATTTCTTAGTAATTTCTTGATTTATTAACAGATACAATAGGCCATTTCACTAACCTTTTTTTTGTGATAACTGTCATTTTATAACTAAAACAAGCATCTTCTTAACATTATAAAGGCAAAAGAGGGGGAAAAATAATTTAAATAAATTTATTTGTTTAACTTAATAATTATTAGCTAAGGCACCAAACCCACGTTTATGGGAATTTGTTTATTTCTTTCTGTTAAGGCAACTAATTACTACATTTGAATTAACTAATTTGTTTTAACTTAATAAACATATTAGTACGCTTGCTTGGTAGCAACCAGCAGTATTTACAATGCTGAGAGGCAAGAAGCGCATAACAAAAAAATTATATTCGTGGCTAAGTCAACGGTTATCAGAAAATAATTAGAAATATGTCTGGTAATTTGTAATGAGAACTGAATTCGATTCTTTCATCAAAGTTTTTACTAATTTTTTTTTGGCAAAATGGCGGTCCTATTTCGGTAATCATATTACAGATTTTGAGTTTAAGGCTCTCTGTCCTCAACATAAGCCCACAAAAAATATTCCAGTGATGTCAAATCACACGATGTGGCTGGCCACTTAACTGCTTATTGTCATGAATGCGACCGGAAATTTGCAATAAATTGACCGTTGTATAGGCCGAATGACACATGACACCGTTCTATTTAAAAGACATCTCAGTGATATCCACCATTGTCAATAATAGATAAAAATTGAGTTGGTAGCATCTCACGATAGCGTGATCCATTGACAATTACTAAATTTCCGACCTCATCTTCGAAAAAAAATGGTCCAAAAACCCGACCAGACCACATATTGCACCATACAGTGACACGTTGGGCATGCAAAGGCTTCTCAATAATCGCTCTAGGATTTTCAGAAGCCCAAATGTGGCAATTTTGCTTGTTCACAAAATGAGGTTTTCAGAAAAACTAGCCTGCACCAGTTGGACTTTGTAAGGCTTCAAAGTCAAATCCCTATGCAAAATTCGCCATGTGGTTGTTTTGGATAACCACAGTTGTTGACAAATTTGCATCTACCTCAACATTGTTGCTCACGATTGCGGTGTTTGCAGTTGAACGACCCCGTGAGCACGCGTTGGTATTCGTATATTTTGTATCGAGCCTGTCGACTCCAATTTAACGACCAAGTTCTAAATAGCGGTTGCAGAAGGACGATTATGAATTTTACAAATGTAACCTTAACAGAACCATCATTTTCATAATGGATTTTAATTGCTTTAATTCGATCTTCTTGCGAAATTTAGTTCATTGTAGCAATTTCCAATGCTTCTACTACGAATACGTTAAAAAACTAAATGTCAAAACTATCATGTTGTTGGTGTTGCCACAATTGAAAAACAAACTTCTTGTTAAGAAAACCCAATATTTTTTATGGTCGCAAAGTTTTTCGATTTTCTTAATAATATATTCTACCGGGCGAACAAGAAAAGCCAAAAAGTCCTCTAAAAGCTTTTTGCATATAACTAATGAAAAAGTTTAAAAAGTATTATTTGTATTTATTCCAAGTATTTATGTACGTGTTCAGTCAGACATGCCTAAACTTGCAAAAATATAAAACTTCTTTTTATGTATTATGCTTTTTTAATGGTGGCATTTCTTTTTCTAACAGTTGTTTTTCGATAAAAACTTTTAATATGTTAAAGATATTGTTAGATTTATAATATTTAATGTAACATCTGAAAATATTAATGTTATATTTTGTCGATATTGAGCACAATTAGAGATGTAAGTCATCTTATCTTTGTAAATCAATTTTATTTGATTTTGCAAATATTTTGCAAAATATTAAAAGTGATAATGTTAAAGTTAAAATATGTCCTGCAATAAATTCGGGTAAAAATGTATCCACATGCAACTTTGCACTGCTGGGATCTAGGTAATATTAGTAATTTCTAATCTTTTAAAGGGTATTTCCAATTTGAATCAGTGGAACTACGAGTTTTTAAATCCGACGCCTACGTAAACACACAACCGGGATATGTTTGTACCTCAGCTGTTTATATCAAAATAAGAGCCAATAAACCAATTTATAGTGTGTTTAAATTATATTATTACGTTATATTATTTAAAAAATGAAAATGATTAAATTATATACTAGAAATATGAATTAACGTTACACATTATTATAATACACGCTTTTTAAAAAACTATGAAATTGGACCACTTAAACATTATAAAAAAGCCAAAATAAGCTAACAGATACAAACGTGTCTCGGAAATGTGTTCTTGGAGAAAAAGTTAAGTAGGCATCCTACGGTTAATAAACTTATTTTTAGTTGTGCAGATTAAACTAATAATGATTGATTAATTTTACAGTATAAGCGTTGTTTAAAAAAAAAATACTTTTTATGTGACGAATAATTCCAATTTCCATAACTAATAATTGTATTTCAAAGAAACTTCAATAAGAATTTGGTTTCATTAGAGATAGAAAATTAAATTTTTAAATTTGTGATTCTCAAAGTACTAAATTACAATTTATTTAATTCTTTCTACCAGAAAATTGCAAAAACTGTTTCTGTAAAACACAAATAACATTAACTTAAATATTTACTTTTTTTAGTTGTATTCCTCAAGATTTGTTATGAATATCATTTCTCAAATGGGAAATAGATATATTTCGTCCACAAATTAGCCACTTGAGTTTTGATTAGGCGGTTATCGTTTTCACCAAAAATGCTGAAAGAAGATTTTTTGCTTAAATTTTATTTTCATTCATACCAGTTAACATCCGTCACTGACTTTAAAATGATTTTCTTTCTGCGAAAATTGGATTTGCTTTTCCAAACAATATATTTGATGTTGAAAATTTAAGCAACCAGCTTACAATGATAAACTTCGTTATTCTGTCGTTTCGTAATTAATATTGTAAAAGAGGAAAATATTACTGAAGATGCTCTTATTATTCAACAATAATTTAATATGAAATTTGGGACACTAAAGGTGATAAATATACATTATTGAAATAGAGGATGTCCGCCGGGACATTTTGTTTTGCCGCGATATTGGTAAACACTAGCCTTGACAGTTTATATTTGGCAGTCGTGAAATAGACACGTGACAAATTTATTATGGAAAAATATTCGATAAACCAACGTATTTTAATCGTTAAAACATTTTACCAAATCAACCATCGATTACTGTGACGATGAGAAAATTACGTGAAATTTTTGGGAGAAACAGCGTGCCAACAAAGCGCAAATGATTTCGAAGAAAGAGAATCTGTTGATGATAGGGCCAAGCATGGACCACAACATACTGCAAGATCGGCTGAAAACATTACTGCTGCTGAAGAAAGTGTACAAAACAATCCATCAACCTCAATTTTAAGCCGTGCTAAGAGTCCAAAAGTACATTTACGTCGCCGTACATATGCCAATAGGATGTTACAGTTCGCCCATGACAACCCCGATTTTTATTGAAAAAATTAAAATGAGGACGAAGCATACTTTCAATTTAATGGATATGTGAATAAACAGAATAATCGGAAACCTTGAAGTTATTCAACAGTTACCTTTGCATCTATTAAAAGTGCAATTTAGTCAGGAGGAATTATTGCACCTTACTTCTTGAAAATGAAAACGGAGTAACGATTACTGTGAATGGGGAGCGATATAGTGGTATGCTTGAGAAGTTTTTAACGCCACAAAAACATGCTTTGGGCTTGATTAACATGTGGTATCAACAAGACGATACCACATCGCATACAGCCGCAACAAGCTATTTCAAGAAATGGTGATGTTGATTGGCTTCCACGATCGCCTGATTTTACTGCTCTGGATTTCTTTTGGTGGGGATATCTGAAAAACAAGGCTTATGCAAATAAAGCAGAAACGCTTGAGCAACTCAAATTAATGAAACAAATGAAACACCGCGTGAAATGTGTGAGAATGTAATGAAAAATGTGCTCAAAAGGGCTCACATTTGTGACGCCTACAGGGCGGACATTTATTGTATTCCATATATAACTGCCGACCTTAAATAAAACATTTATCAATATAAGATCCAATCTCTTTAATTTAATAAACATTCTGTATAACAGAAATTGCGTTGAGAGTTTCAAATAAGTAAAGAGACTAGAACGGTACTTTTAAAAATCAATTAGTATTAAAAAAGTACCATCGTATCAATTTTTCCATATTAGCAAATGTATAAACATTAGTATGCATGTGTTTGGGTTTCATGTTACACTCGTATAAGTTGAAGTACATGAGAGTATGTGTAAATACTCATATTTGTTCAACATTGTGAACATTCTTTGGCTTGTCAGAAACATTATAAGATACAATATCGTAAATATACAACCACAAATATGTGTACATAACCAAGTGGAGGTAGAAATCTGTGCATTGTAAATTAAATTCTTTATATTTTGTGTTGAACGCACCCGGTTGGAAAGGTATTAGGTAATAATTAATTAAATATGCATTTAGAAAATTATGAAAACTTTGGTTTTTATGGCATTAATAATCGAAATAATTTTGAGATTAATATCTTGTGAGAATATTGCTCGCAATTCTGAATAGTAAGTTGTTGTCATTATTGTCATTGCTATTATAAGATATGACCTCGACATCTTCTAAAATATCTATAGTAATCGCAAAGTATCTGCAGTAATATTCTTTAGTGGTAAAACCATTTTCAATATTACAAATTATAACAATCGTCATAAACTCAGTGTGTAATAGCTGATTCTCATAGAAATTGTAATACGATTTACCAGAAGTTATTAAACTTCTATTTCTTTCTATTGAAGAAAAAAACTCATATCAAGGAGAGGGAGGCGCCAAATGGATAGAATCATTAGCTAATAATAAAAGGCGGGAAAATAAAACCCGCCTGAAATTCCATGGTGAGGGGCATTCTACCTACGATCTTAATAAAAAAACCATCTAATCCCGAACACTGATTCAGCAGTACAGTTTAGAACACGGCTTCAGAATGATGTCTTCACATCGGAAGTGTACATCGTTCATACCGAATTTTTCACCGACATTTTTTTGTGTTCAGTTTTAAGAAAAACTGAAAAAAATTTAATAACACCAGAATGCCGTGCAGCATTTTCTAGATAGCTACTACATTCATCATTAATTTTGATCGCATCTTAAATGAGTTAATTGTGAGTTTATTCTTTCAAATGATTAATATTCTCATTAAATATTTATTATCCACAAAAATGTAAATGTATTATTCTGAGGAATGAATAAAGATGGTCATTTCACTACTGCTCATATAGCTCATCAGTCGATGTTATCCCAAATTTTGCACAGAAAACTCAAGAGTCTTATAACTTAAGACAAATTGATTATTTTCATTTTATTTTTGTATTTATTCATTTCAGTCTATAGATTTAATATCCTTACAGACTATAGCAATACATATTTAATAAATTTTTGAACATTAATTATTCAAAAAGAAAACAATATTTTTTTTAACAATATTTATGTTCTAATAATAATCAATAAAACTATAATGTTTATTAAATCCAGAAAAAATATTTAATAATGGATCCAAGTTAGCATAGTTAGCTTAGTAAACTCGCATGGATAGCGGGATGAAATTATCTAGAGGACGCGATGGAATATTATATTACTTCATAAAAATTGACTGGACCCATTTCCTTTAATAAGATCAAGAACGAAACTAATATTCAGTACAGTTCTACGACTTTAAGCGTCGGAATTTTAATTAAAACAAGCCCCGAAGACAAAAGAACAAAATATGTTTCTGAACAGATTCGCCAGTATTAATATGGACTATAGAGCCATATTTCAGATTAGGCCTGCCTGAAAATATATAATAAATAAAGAAATTAAATAATAGAAATAAAAGCAACACAACTCTGAAAGTAAGTAAATGAATAAAAAATTTCTGAAATCGTTGAATTTCGAATCTACTTCCAATTTAGGGCTGTGGAATTCAATAATAAGAGTTTTAGTGATCCTATTGCGCAAACTGGTAGATTACGAATGAAATTTACAAATCTTTATTGATCGCGAAAAGTATCTCCATTCTCATAGGCGGTTTTAAGTAAAACCTTATAACAAATTCCAGTAACAGTACAAATTCAGGATTACTTTTCTGGCACATCATGATGATCTTGAAAGAGTACCGAAACGATGACGTTCTCTTCTGCTACAATATTATCCCTATACTTTTGTATTCCGACTATATATTTACAAACCTCTAATGGAAGATTTTTAATATAATTAGACAGTGCAATTACCAAAAATGATTTGCGGCAGTTAAAAACAAGCAAAAAATAATACATCAAAGGTTGGTTTGGTCTTAAAAGCGATCAAAATTTCATCACACTCTGCCCAAAAGTTTAATATCTGCAGGATAAATAGACTCATATACGTCACGTATAAAATAAGTGGGAGATATATTTAAACAATAGTACTGAAAACTTTCCAATAAGGTTTACAACAGATTAATAAAATTCAATAATAATAATGAAAATGAGCAAGAGGAAAACTGCCTGTGTGCAAAAGTATTTGTACATTTATGCTTATTTATCTATGAACATTTTTAATGTAATGTATACGTACACACACGAATATATGAAATCAACACAGCATAATCATACAAGGAAAATATGTATGCATTATTGTGTTCACGTTAAACTTACTGGGTAGGTGGTGTTTAAAGAAAAATTTAAGATATCCCAGGATTATTTTAACAACGAAAAGGTAGAATCATATTTCAAGCAAAGTACTTACTGAGCTGCTAAACAAAATCTACCATAATACCAAGAAAAATTATATTTTTAAGAATTTTATTTATATCCTTGTTAAAGGAATTATACATTTTCTTTTTTTTTTTTTGCAAAAACAATATAAATTACCTTCAGTTTTGAGAACAATGAAAAAAGAAAAATATACTTAAGATAACCCGATTTTTTTTTCAAATTGTTGCTATTTTTAATTCAATTGAAAATATGATGTTTACAATCCTTTTCTATATATGCAGTTGAAGCAATAATAGTGATATCTTCATTTGTTATCATTTCAGTTAATGCATACAGCTCAATGATTCCAATATTCAAAAAATGATTTGTATACTCTGCATGGTCAGTAGGTATCCTTCTAAATGAAGCAACTTCTAGCGATTTAAAAATGAATTCAAGAAAATAATTTAATTTGTTTGAGCTGGGCTTATTTCTAGAAATAATTCAAATTGGGTTTGCTTTAGCATTTGAGAGTTAAATTAAAACCAAAAAAGTTTCAGAAGAAAAAACAAACACGACTTTTACTTTTCTCCAGTGCGATCAAAATAAAACTGTTTTGCTTTACTTTTAACACGATTAGCATTTGTAACCAGAAAGAAAATGTAAAAAAATATAAAAAGATTTTTTGAAAACATTAACAATTTTTAAGGATTTCCAACACAATATTCATGTTGCTGATGAAGTTTTTACACTTACAGAACAATATTTTCGCTTTAATAGACAGGCAGCGACACGCGTTACGATATATAAGATCATACTTACAATATTTTTTTAACTGACAATTATTTGTTTACTGTATAAAATTATCTAAATTAACTTTCAACAAATTGATAAAGAAAATTTATAAAACTTATTTCCTGAATAAAAGCATCCAGTTCTTATTGTAACATTTCTAAAATCCTAAAACCCAGAAACTGTCAAAATTTGAATTCTTAAATTTTTCTGCCTTCGAAACATCACAAAGTGCTTGTAAATGATTTTAAATTTATAATTTCTCGAAAAAAATTCTGAACTAAATAAATTTATTTATGCTTAGTTTAAGAGAGTTTAAGTGACTTTGGCGTTAAGTAAGTGATATTTACTCTAATTTACAAAGCAAGTATAAAATTTACTATATATTTTCATAAAAAACATTGCGCACCTATTTTTAAGCGTTCAAAGGGAACTCTCTTATATGAAATAGTCAGAAAGTTGATTGATTTATATAAACCAAACCGGTAAAAGCTATGTTTTTCATGCAGTTGCAGTTTTCTATTGTAAAACTATTATTGTTTTATCAAATACCAGTATGCAAATCATTATTTCTTACTTTTTGGCCCTGGCTATACTTCATTCTACAGTATCTTGCTTGCTACTCAAACGCGTCATCTACCCAACACCACAGTATTACTCTGACGGCACATGTGATACGTGCATTCATCCAAACCACCTGTTGCTCTTGGAGTGCCTCTAACTCCTTTTTCATTTATCAAGTCAGGATTTTTAACGAACTAAGTTGCGACTGCGATACCCTAATTTTACTTCCTAAAACTCTTCCTTTCATACAGGGGGCTTGATTGATATCATCTGCTGATTGAATATTAAACCAGGTACCTGCACTAACATTTCTGGCACATCACAAAATATATGTCTTTATTTTCCCAATCGAAGAATTACGGGAGGTTTGTATGCTGCTTTTCCTAAAAACGCGTTTTCAAACACTGCATTATTAATTTTCTTTATACTCCAGAACTTCGCGATCTTCTTTTTAAGCATATGTTCCACCATCGTAACCACCACACATGCGGCTACCTAGCATGTGTTAGCTAACCGTCATATTAATCTAGTCACATGCATGTTGTGGCTCACGGAGGAAGTAACTACACTGACCACACCTTATTTCATAATACCACCGAGATATACATTTTTGTTGGTGATAGTTGTGTGTTTTTAAATCTACTTTAATATCATTAAAAGAATGAAAATTGAAAATTCAGTTCCCCGTAAGATAAAAAAAATAAAAAATAAAATACTTTTATTTGTATTCGACCTTTTTTTAATTTAATTAAGTATGAACTAATCTTTTATATTTTATAAAAAATAATTTCCTGAAGAAACTTTCCACAGGAAAGCGAAATATCGAGAAAAATAAAATCGTTAAATTATTAAAAAGACCGTTAAAAGATTAGTTCATACTTAATTAAAAAATAAAATTTTAAAAAATTATTATATATTAAGACATCTAATGTTTAACCTTCTCTATGGTTATGCCTCATTTCTGTTGGAGAGGTTCTTTTTTATAGCAGATTATAATCATAACATAATATACCACATACTGTTAACCATGATATGAAAGTGCTTTTTAATGTTTGTTCGTGTTTTTTTAAATTAAAACATCTTACTTATTAATACACTTAGAGAATTTTAGCATAATAAAATGAACTATATATTTTTTAATAATGCAAATTTCTACTCTACAACGCGTGGTACTATGGTAAACAATTCTAGTGTACTGCTTCCTTTTTAAAATTACAAAATGGCAAAATGGTTGAAAGATGGCAAAAGAACGTTTATGTAGTCTCCTGCTTTATAAAATATGTAAACAGACATAAAAATCAAAAGCTTCATTAATTTAAGTAGAAATTGTTTAGTATGCTATCTCACAATATCTGGTTTCGTTTGACTAAAAAAAGGAGCCATTGTTTCCATGATCGCAAATCAAACAGATGAATCCTAAAATTAAAGCTACTATACTGAAATGTTATTCTGTCTAGCGCAAGCTGAACTTAAAAAGCATGTTAACATTATTGTTAGTTTAATAAGTTTGATGACACAGGAAAAAATTTTAAAAAGTAATTTTAAAAATTTAATTACTAGTTTTGTACACTATGTAACGGTGTTATGTAAAAGTTTTTAACTTTGTAAGATCCAAATATATTAAGTAACACTGAAGTATTATTCTTATTGTTTATAAGTAGCATTAGTGTTTTTAGTTGCAATATCATGCCCCATTAGAAGAATTAAGACGATTTTACTCGCCTAGAAATAGACAGTTCGATTTCGAGAGATTTGAAAGTATTAAGTAAAAACTCGATCAGAAAAGTTATAGTAGTAAAGTGTATTCAATAGTGTTGTTTCTAAACAATACAGAGTACAGAGAAATACAGAGCTAAGAAATTAAAATAGCATCAAAGAAATTAACTCTTGAAATATTGTATTTTGCAATTACAAGAACGCAACGAGTAAATAATAATATGGCTTAAATATCTATTTACTTCTCAAATAAGAAAATATTAAAATTCGTTACTACTGACTTGAAAAAAAAAAAATATAAATTGAGAAATGTTAACGCTTGAGTTGTATAAAATTTGCTTTTCTAAAGTATTAATAATTATATATAAGTCCATAAAAAATATCGTCTATATAAAAATACATTTTCCAAGGAATGAAACAAATTTTGCAACAAAAAATAATTCAAACTTAAGTACATCAAGGTGCCCCTGTAAGCTAGTAGGTAGTGTACTAGCTTTTCAGTGTGGGGGTTGTGGGTTCGATTCCCAGCGAAGACCTTGGTTTTTTTCACTACAAAAATAAAAATCGACTGTCGGTGGGGCTGCTCAACGATGTAAGCATAGTCACTGGTCGCTGTGCTGTCTTGTATACGGCAGTTAATTTCCGTAACCATCCTTCTACTTTCACCACCTGTTTCATCTGTTTTCTATCCCTTTCCTAAAGAATGTAGCACGGTACTTGACTAGTTAGGTATTGTTGCCTGAAAAAAAAGATGCAGATTTCAAACCACAAAGCAAAGAGTAGAATATATTGGTTGCGTAGAATACAATAATTTACCTCAAAACTTCAAAAGTATTTTTTCAATATCATATTTATTAATCTAACTTGAAATCTATTCATTAATCTTTATTTATTTATTATCTATACACATTTCTAAAGTGCATGTTTTAACATAAGTTTAAAGAATTTTGAATTGTAAAACGCCAACTGGCCTCAATAATGTCACATGGTGCTGAGGCAATAGAAATGTCAATTGAAAAAAAAAACTTGTTAAAAATAAAAAAAAAAATTGTTTCTTAAATAAAAATTCTCTTTATTAGTAAAGTTGCAAACCGCATTTACGGCCATAATGTTTTAAAAAGAATATAAAAATACTAACACCAAAAATACATTTTTAAAACTTTAAAGAATCTTAAACCATTTGCGGTGGGTACTTCATTACACCTATTATAGCGAAAAACATATCGTAAAATTGTAGTTCGAAAAAACATATTTACATGATGGATCATTTAAACAGATCGGAACATTAAAGGTTTTTAAAAGATGCTCGGATATTATGAGGAGCACTAATCGATAGTGATTATTAAAAATCTCGAAATTTTTCAGCATCCCGAAAACTTGTATTATAATAGACTGTTCAGTATTCTAAAATATACTTGATTACACATACTTAACTCTTAAATTCTGGTATTTATTGTTTTAAATGCCGCAATTTGATACTTTACATTCAGTATTTCGGGATTTGGAATTTCTTTTTTGGCGTTTCTGGAGATGCCGGTGAAGTAATTTTTTTTCTTTTTTTAAAGAGAAGTAACACTTCAGGCAACAATGCCTATTTAGTCAAGCAGCGTGCTACATTCTTTAGGAAAGGGATAGAGAAGAGATACGACAGGTGGTGAAAGTAGAAATATAGTAACGGAAACATTTATAATCATTTATATTACCTAAGACTCAGTTAGTTTTTATTAGAAAAGAGTTTTTGTATGATTACAGCAAATGGTCTTTATAGGTTTTATATTAACAAAACAATAAAACCTTACAATTTGTTCTACTTAATATATTTTAATGAGCACAATTGACGATCTTGAGATTAGACTCGTTATCATTATAAAAATGTTAACGTTTTGCAACTTTTTAACTACGAGACAAAAAATAATTTATTTATTTAAGTAAAATCATGGAAATGATTACTCAAGGGTTACTAAACTCACTGAAAAATCCGGTGATCGTTTTTTACTATCCAGGAAACTTCTATCAAATATTTAAAAGATTTCAGTTCAAGCAAATTGACCATATTAAAATACGAGAATAATAAAGATTTTTATTTTGAAATAAGTATTTTATAATTATTCGGAATCATTTTCAATATAAGCAATTTTATTTTTCTCCCCCGCAGTAATACATTTCACATTTTTTTTTATTTAAGTCAATTTGTTCGAGTTTACCTGTTCAGGCAAGTGCATCTGTAACCAAAGTGGTGTTAGACGATGATCAGTAGGGATAGATTGCAACTGTGAGAAATAATGTAAAATTACTTCAAAAGAGGGTATGCAACCTCTAAAATGATTTGAAAGCGATTTGTGTGCTATATTCTTTTTAAGAGTGTATTTTCGTGTAGCCATGGATATGTGTGGTATTAATGCTTTCATGTTTTATCATATAAATGAGTCTATGAAAATATTTTAGTTTTTGAACCACAAAAGACAGCTAAACATTAATTAAGTCACAAGTGCTGCAGCTAATGTCAGATTAACACATTTATTTTAAGTATATAATTGTATTCATATGAGACTAAATTAGTTTGTAGGTGTCACTAAATATAAGAATTAATCTCATAATCCTTGCTTATGATTTATTATTTTTTGTTGTTGTTGTTGGTGTTGTTGTATATATACATATATATATATATATATATATATATATAATTCATTTTAATTATGATAAATAATGTTTACATCAAAAAACTGACATACACAGGTTATTCAAAACGATACATATTTGATATTTATGTTAAACTTCTTAGACTGAGCAAAGCAGAGAATTACAATTTTAAACGTTAATAATTCAATAAATAAAATTTTTTCTAAAGTTTTCAAGAAAATATCTCGACTTACGATTAAATATACAGGATTGTTCTTACTTTTTATTTTTGAAATTGTTGAAGTAGAGATTATCAGGAAGCAGGAACAAATATATGTGACAATTGAAGTACAGAATAACTAAGTTAAAACTACGAGTTGTGTCTGGACTCTGCCTAGCCAATTTACTATTAATTGAATGTGAATATTCCCAGTAGTAAAATTAGTTACTGGATAGATGATGTTTACAGTGCACATAGTCCAAATTAGATATATTGTTCGCATGTAGAATGCTGATAACGAATGCAACAACCTGCTTTCTACTAATGACTTTTGCTATTTTCCTTAAAAACTAACATATAATTGTAGTGATAATAATTGTTATCACTCAGTAAATTTCGAATATCAGTGTTACGGAAAATTTTTTTTCGAGAAAATTTCTCATTTCCTATGAAAAATAAAAAAAAACAACTAAAAGTATGCACTTCAACAGGTTAATACTTGTCTATGCCTTAAACTTGTCTTACAAAGGATTTTTTTAACAAGGAGTTTGTTTTTTTAAAAGAACGCCAAAAATTAAGACTAGAATGATTAAAATTTTTATTGTATTATGAAGAGAAAACTTTGGCAATTATGAATAAAAAGTAATATTTGGTAAATGTCCCCCACGATCACGCTGACAGATGTCGATTCTTTTATCAACGTTTTTAATCGATTTTTGGCAAAATGACGGTTCGATTTCTTTAAGCATATCATGGATTTTAAATTTTAAGGCTGAAATCGATTCGATTGGCTCCGTATAAACTCTGCCTTAACATGGCCCCACACAAAATAATCTAGTGGTGTTAAATCATATGATCTGGTTGGCCAGCTAACTGCTGATTATCGTGTAATTTGCGATCGGGAAATTTGGCATGCAATAAATTGATCGTTTCATTCGCTGTGTCACATGTGGTACCATCCTGTTGAAACCACATGTCAGTGATATTGACGTCATCAATAAATAATAAGCCAAAGCAATTCACACTATCGCGAGATGCGATACCGAATTTTCAGCTTCATCAATGAAAAAAAAAACGGACCAATCACGCCTCAAGGCTACATAGCGCAGCATACAGTAACTCAATAATGGTTGTAGAATTTTCAGAAGCCCAAATGTGGCAATTTTTCCTACTGACATACCCTGATAAATGAAAATGGGCTTCGTCTAAAAAAATGATTTTTTCAGAAAAACCAGCCGGTTGTTCCTGGATGAATTCAATTTCTGCACCAGTTGCAACTTGTAAGGCTTCTAAGACAAATCCTTACGCAAAATTCGCCATGTGGTTATTTTGGATAACCCCAATTGTTAAAAACGTCGAGGAATTGGCAAATTTGGATCTGCTTCAATACGGCTCACGGCTACGATGTTTTCAGTTAAACGATTCCGCCGCAGACAATTTCTTAATAGCGGTCTCAGAAAGACGATTTTGTTGTCCGAAAATAATATGAATTTTAAAAAATTAAAATGATTATTATTTTTTATTCGACCTCTTTTTTTATATTAAATAAATAAGATTAATTTTAACAATGGTATTTTGTAAATAAATTTAGGCTTTCTAAAGGAAAGCGAAATATTAAAAATATAGTGTAAAATTTATTTAAAAAATACCATTGTTACATTGTTAATTGTTACTAACCTATTGTAGCGTAGAACCCTCTGAATGAAATTTTCAGTTGATTACACTTATTGTTTTTATATTTATGATGAACAGCAATTATAAGACATATCGAAATTAGTAATTATTTTCTCCATTAAAACTAAACTTGGGAAAACGACTTAAATTAGGTTTGCAAGGCAATGGTACTAATTTTTGTGCAAAATTTCTATTTCTTTATTACTGATTCAATTTATCTGTGTATCCCTATTCTATTTTGAAATAAATGTTTGTTATTTTTCCCAAATATACTTGAAAACTAAAGAAAAAATAATTTTGTTAATTTAAGGCATTGCAAAATATAGGGTAACACTTACACCAGAAAATGGTATAATTTTTTTCTTTAACTATTAGAGAGATGATTAGTTTTCTAAAATAAACAAATCTTTACTTTAGATACTTACTTAAATTTGAGTTAATTTATTGTTTTTCCAAAAAAAATCAATTTAAATTTATTTATGTCTGGCATTTACTAAATAAATTTTACATTAAACAGAATACGTTTTGTTTTTGTGCTGCTTAATTTAATTACAAAAATTGTAACTTACAATTCTTAATTGCCGGAAGAAACACTTGGAAAAAAAGTAACACAAAACAGAAAAAATATATTTACAACATCCAAACAAATAAATTTAATTTAAAAGGAAGAAAAAAAAGGAAATAACCACGAAACATAAAGAGAAACTGCAATAAAGTCCGAGGTTTTCTATTAAACAGTATGTATGTATGTATGTAGTAATTACTTGCATTTCAATGAAAAAATGAAGCAAAAAAGGGTAAATGAAACACCTCTAGATTCTTCCTTTATCCTTTGAGTGATATTGTGATTTAGTTATATTGTTTGTAACATCAAAATTATATGCCATATTACGGACTCAATAAGTGTTAAGGTGAAGAGTTTTTCAAACAAGAAGTATATTTTCTAAAATAAAAGAAAACGAAAAATTTTGTTAAAGATAAATCAAATTTTTATTGTATTACGAACACAAAAGTTCGGCAACTAGGAATTAAAAGTGATGTCTGGCAATTGTCCACCACGACCGCTGTGACAGATGTCGAATTTTTCATCAAAGTTTTTAATCACTTTTTGGCAAAATGGCGGTGCTATTTCGTTAACCACATCACGGATTTTGAGTTTTAAAGCTGAAAACGATTTGTTGGCTCTGTATAGAAATTAGTGGCAAAATAGACTTCAGTAAGTTCTCTATCCTAAGCTTCTGAGACTTTTTAAGTGAAAAAAGAAATCTAATCTTCTATAATATAAAAATAAGTCGGGTTTTCCTTCCTGACTTCAGATGCACGAACCGATTTCCACGGTTTTGCATTCATTCGAAAAGCCTCTGGTTTCATGAGGTTTATAGCAAAGAAAATTCAGAAAAAATTTCAAGAGAAAAACAGGAAAATTCATGTTTTACATACAGCGCCATCTCTGATACATAGCATGTACTACAACGACACCAGTACGTGTTGTGTGAGTATCCCTCACGAAAATAAGTACGTTTCATTTTAAATAGATGACGCCGTGCGCTAGGTCGCATGTTCATTCTAGAAATGATGGATGTTTTTATTGGCGACTGCTGTTGGTAAATGTACGTGGACCAAAATCATGTGCGCATTTGAAAACTGTGAATTACCACCAATGCCAAACATATCGAGAAGCATGTCAACTATTGGGCTTACTTCAGAATGATTCTAATTGGGATTTAATACTTGCTGGTTCAGTTGTTTCATCAAATGCGTACCAAATACGAACGCTGTTCGCTATTGTCATCACCACATGTTTCCCTTTACAACAAATTCAGTTATGGAACAAATGCAAAGACGACATATGTGAAGATATCTTGCATCACTTGTGCATTCGAGCGAATAATGCGACATGCAAATAACCGATGAAATATATAATGAAGGATTGAATCTGATCAATGCTTGACTATTGCAAACAAGCTACTGATTGAAGTAGGAATGATCGATCGATGCACGATGCATTCAGTCAAGAATTAAATCGACAGCTGCAATGCAATGTTGATACATTGCAGGAATTTGTTCGAAATAACGTACCGTTGCTGAAAACATTTGTCATTTCATTGAGTTTGGCCAATATTCGATCAAAATGTGGCAACCAAAAATCGATGGCAATTTAGTGATATACAAACCCGTTGATTCCATAAAAAATCCTGATAATGCAGTAAATTATCTAACGGAGTTTTTAAACTCTCTGGAGTTACCAGGATTTCCACCACATAACTTGCAACTCAAAGTTGGTTCAGTTATTATGATATTGTGTAATTTGAATCCACCGCGACTTTGCAACGATACACGACTTGCAGTGAAAAGACTTATGCCGAATTTGATTGAGGCAACCATTATTAACGGAAAGTACGCAGGTGAAAATGTATGTATTGCTCGAATATCAATGATCGCGACTGATCTTCCGTTTGACTTCGAACGATTGCAATTTCCGGTTCGCCTTGCGTTCGCAATGAAAATTAACAAGTCGCAAGGCCAATCGCTTAGTGTTTGCGGGATAAATTTAGAAAATCATTGTTTTTCATATGGACAGCTATACGTTGCGTGTTCACGAGTTCGGAAACCAGCCGCTTTGTGTGTGTTAACGTCGGACCAAGAAAAAAAATGTGGTTTATCAAAGAGCACTTCAATGAAACGGATAATTTGTCGACACGTATAATGCTTTGATTCAATATTTACTTTGGATTCACTTTCATTTTTTACTTAGAGAAGTTCCTTTTCAAATATAAAACAAAAAAAATAAGTTTTCTTTATCTTTTAATCCCCAAACGAAATGTTATAAAAAACGAAGCCATCTGATGGCCAAACGGAGTTCGCTGGGTTTGCTCGTTTATAATAAAATCGAATGTCATAGCAGTCAATTTGAAGACTTTTTTAGGTTAAGGTCTATGCAAAGTTCGCATATAGGAAAGACTTCTGTGCACGAAGAGTACATTATTTTCTTGTGTATACCACTAAAATTACTTTGTAGCCGTATTTCTCTAAAAAAAAAAAAAAACAAATAACCACTAGCAAAATTAAAATAAGCTGCCAAATGCTACTGGAGTAAAATAAATAGAACGCGTAAGTACACAAAATTTGACAATGGATACATTTTGGGACTGTATTTGTATTTTACACTATTGCAGCTTGTTTATGATTCCGATATTCCAATCATTTTTTCTAAAAACGTTTTATTAAGATAACACAATATTATTAAAGACTTGAATGTAAAGTAATAAATTTTCCATAATGATTCTTACCTTTGGATTTAATAGATTGAGGTTAGCATTTTTGAAAATAGCTGCAATCCTCAGTTTACATTTTGTCATCAAAAGTGAAGACATGAGTTTTAGACTTTAAAAATTAACTGCAAAAAATGTTTATTTATTTATCATTAATTGTCCACGGAAATTAACATCATTGCAGGCATTTTATTTGAAATAAAATATAAAAATTATTTTAAATTAACACACAATACAATAATAAATACAAGCTTTACATAACATAAAAATTTGCTTAAATTTAACATACATACAATAACAAAATTTACATAAACGCAAACACCTAGTTGTTCAGGTAAATTAATAAGTTATTTCTTATTGCGCTTACTGACAAATTGAAATCAACCAAATTATAATATTTATTAAAATCCGCACAAATTCTCCTAAAAGGGTCCGCGTTAGCATAATTGGCTAGAAAGAATTTCACTGCTAAAGGTATAAAATATCGAGTAGGGCGTTGCGGTACATGAAGAGTAATCCTGTTAATAAGTAAGTGAGTAGAAACGTCGCCAATTATCACACCAAAAATGAACGAAATATTAAGTGCTGTTCTGCGACTCCTTAGAGTTGGTAGCTTAATAAGAGAAAGTCTAACTGAGTAGGCAGGTAAGTCCAATGGGTTAAAGTTCAACCTACGGAGGCAAAAAAGCAAGAACTGTTTTTAAACAGATTCGAGAACATCTGAGTATTTTCTATATATAAGGTCCGAAATGATGGATCCATACTCTATAATAGGCCTGACAAGGGACATATAAAGGCTTTTGGTAACGTATGGATCATCAAACTCTTTAGCTCAACGTTTTACAAATCCAAGTTTACCTCTAGCTTTGTTTGCTGTCAAATTGATATGTGCAATAAAATTGAGTTTGGAGTCAAATATCAATCCAAAATCTAATATTTTGTCAACTTCTTCCAAATGATGGTCATCGATATAGTAGCATGCAGTTATCGGTTTCTTTCTAGCAAAGCACATATATTTACATTTTTTGAAGTTTAGCTCCATACGATTTATTTTACACCAGGTGTGAAGCGAGTTAAGGTCACCTTGTAGGAGTTGCTGGTCAGTTACTTGACAATAACTAAAATATATTTTTATATCGTCAGCATACATTAAAATATTGGATGATCGAATGACATCAGACAAGTCATTAATAAATAACAAAAAAAGAAGCGGCCTAAGGTGGTTTCCCTGTGTTAATACGATTCCCATCAAATCTTATTTCTTAGTTTTTTAAAGCTTAACAATCTGCTCCAAACACCAAACATTTTGAGCAAATATTTGCACAATTATTCGGTCATATTAATTTATTGCAGAAGAGTCGAATTATGTTTTGCAAAATGTCATAGAGAATGAAAATAAAAAACAAAAGGAGAATTATAACAAACTTGTATTATTTTCAGGTGGATATTTCTGTATAAGCAAACTGATTTCTAATGATAAAACTTTTAATTATGGATTCGTCTGGGAACCCTTGAAGTGCCTACTGCTCAATCTATAAAAGCGCGATATCTCAAATAATATGTTTTAAAAAAAATAAAAAACATTAATTTTTTAATATTTATTGGCAAAGTTATCAATTGTTAAATTAAAAATCAAGTGGATTGTACAAAACACTTTATAAAAACGATTGCCACGAGTATGGAATTAAAGATTTCCGATAACTTAAATAATAAATTTAATACCCAAATTTTGTTGGGATGATGAGGAAAATATATGAAACTAAAAGTAAAATAATGACTTAGAGACTATTTATGGACTCTATCGTAGATATATTGTGGTTTATTCACTAAAAAAATTTTTCACAGAAAGAAAAATTAAATTAAAAAGATTTGGGTTTTCGAAGAAAAACTATTTCTCACTATTTTTTAAATGCTCTTTTATGCGAGATCGACAATCGAACCTTCTGATATTTAGATGATGTGGCTAAGGGAATGATTGTTTTGTACATGCAATCTATTATTTCACGGGAATCAAAAGGTCCCTTTGTATCAGCACCACACTTATCCTGACAGAAAGCCAATAAGCATGAGCCTACATTGCAGGTTCTCAAAATCCCCGAACATTCATTACAACGATGTAATAAAGCTGCTGCTAGGAAATCACCAACTTTAAAATTTTGTTGGTTTATTTATGTCTTTAAAGGTTCAAGTTCTACTAACATACAGATAGTTATAACTAAATTGTTTTAAATAATAATAAATATAGGAACAATAAAGAAAGCACTCGCACTGTGGCTGGTAGTAAAATTATTTGATGTCATTTGATTTGTCTATATTTTCTTGTAATTAATTAAAAGAATTTTTATTTATTTTGTCTCTGTGTTTATTATTTATACTCCCCAAAAATATCAAAGGTACGTTAGTAATATCTGCCTTAAGAGTAAATTTTTGTTGAAAAACCTAAACTCAATGTTATAGGACAGTTCGAAGAAGTAAAAAAAAAATTCGTTGCAGCTGAATATTCCATTGCTAATTGTTTGGTTTTTATCAAAGGAAACAAATTACTTCCATCCAGAAACTAAAAATTTTACCCAAAAGCTAATGTCAGTATGTATATACACACATAAATTGTAAAAACTACATATATAAGGAATACTCTGTATAAATGTATTGGTTACTGCTGAAAATCAACTAAATCTGTTCACATACCCATATGCACTGGAAGAAATCCCATAGGTTATATGAAGGAAAAAGTTTAGTAAAACCTCTACTCCAGGAAAAATACCAAAATCAGGATAATTTTATATTCTTCTACGATTTAAATTAACAAACTTCTTTATTTGATTGTTTAGTCACTTCAAGTGTATATAATAAAAAAAACCTATGTTTTGTAAAAAAAAACAACACACGAAATAAGCTAAACTTACATTCTAAAAGGAATTTAAAATTTATTCATTGATTTGATTAATTTTTGTGAAAATTATATAATTTATTTCAGTAAAATTAAATTTAAATGTTTTCCTTCTTACAGAAATTTCAACAGTTTAATTAATTTTCCAAATTTTTTTAGGAAAAACATCTGTAGAGCTCAACAAACTAAATGTTGCTTAGCTATATAATAACTGAGGTTATTATAACTATACTCATCGTTCTAATATATTTAGCTAAAGAAATGGTTCAGTGTACGATCATACATTAAATTAAAACAAGTGAACACGTGTTAATGAAACACCTTGACTGCCAGCACTTAGAGCTTTCATTCGCATACACTTGCTGTTTTCATTTATTGTTTTAAAAACAATTTTGCAAAATTTTGTTTTTATACGAAAAAAAAACCACCTGGAAAACAAAAATTAAACAAACAAACAAACAACGAGCACAAGGTACTCGTACAGTATAAAATTCAATTGTTACAATTTTATTTATATTCTTCTGTTTTGTGTTTTGTTCCATGTTTTTCATTTGCAATTTTTAATTTTGTTACGTTTTTAGCTACTAAATTGTTGCTGCCATTGTTGTTAACAATATTTTAACGTTGCTCATTGTATTATATTTCAAGTTGTTAGTGTTGGAAAGTTAAACATTACAAAAAAAAACAACTGCTATGAAATTGAATCTTGAGCCAAACAAAGGTTAGAATTCAAGATAAAATATAAGACTTTTCAAAACTATTGCTAACGAGAATTGAGTCATAAAATGTAGTTTTTTGAAGTTTTAGGTTATTAGACATCATTTCCTAAACAGGTTATAGAATTTAAGATCCAGAAAAAAAAATTAGATCAGTAATAACAATATGACACTTCCAGTAATGAGACATAAAATAATGCATTTCATAAATGCAGACATATCAGAAATGTTAAAAAATATCATATCAAAAAGTGTCGTCAACACATTTTAACACATTTAAGGTGCCCCTGTAGGCTAGAAGGTAGTGTTTTTATTTGGGTACTGGCGGTTGTGGGTTCGATTCCCAACAAAGACCTTGGTATTTTTCACTACAAATAAAAAATGACTGTCGGTGGGGCTGCTCAGTGCTGAAAGCATGTTTACTCCTCACTGAGCTGTCTTATACGACAGTTATTTTCCGTAACTAGCCTTCTACTTTCACCACCTGTCGCATCTCTTCTCTATACCTTTTCTAAAGAATGTAGCACGGTACTTCACTAAAAATAGGCATTGTTGCCCGAAGTGCTACTTCTCTTTAAAAAAAAAAAAAACTATATTTTTTATATCGGATTTTCAACAAAAAGTTTGTTTTTCATTTGTGGCAGCACCAACAATATGATAGTTTGGACATTTAGTTTTTTAACGTATTCGTAGTAGATGCATTGTCAGTTGATACAACGAATTCAATTTCGCACGAAAATCGCATTAAAATAATTTAAATCCACTGAGAAAATGGTGGTTCTGTTAAAGTTGCATTTCGTAAAATTTGTTATATTTTCGGACAATATAATCATCCTTCTGAGACTGCTATTACGAATTGAGGTGTAAAATTTGAGTCGACAGGCTCGATACAAAATTATCGTGCAACTGAAAACATCGCAGCCGTCCGCCACAGTGTTAAAGCAGATCCAAAATTATCAATTCAACGACGTATTTAACAATTGGGGTTATCCAAAACAACCACATGACGAATTTTGTGTAATTATTTGAATTTGAAGTCTTACAAGTTTCAGGCGGTACAGGAATTGAAGTCGACAGACCATTCACATCGTCTTATTTTTTTTGAAAAAACAACATATTTTTTTGGGCGAAGCCTGTTTTCACTTGTTAGGATATGCCAATAAGCAAAACTGCCGTGTCACTTTATTGTGCGATATGTGGTTTGGAGGCATGATTGGGTCGTTTTTTTGTAAGATGAGGCTGTAAATGCGGTAACAGTCAATGATCACGCTAAATCGAGACGCTTAGCCCTCAATTTTGGAGTATTATCGACGACGCGGATATCACTGACATGTGGTTGCAATTTATTGCAAACCTAATTTCCCGATCGCATAATTTCATGATAATCAGCAGTTAAATGCCCAAGCATATCGTGTTATTTTTGCGGCACTATGTTAAGTGCAGTGTCCATACGGAGCCAATTGATTCGATTTTAGTCTTAAAACTAATTTTGATAAAAGAAACGAGTTAATAAATCCCTTATCTTTTCTTTTGTTAATATCGAAATTTTGTATGTATGTATAGTTACAAAATTTTTTTTCAATTTGTAGTTTTTATAGTTTTTGTTTGTTTTGTTTTTTGAAGAGTTTTTGATTATTTTGAATTTGTTAATCAAAAAATTTTTTCATTTTTGATTAATTGTTTATACATTTTTTTTTTGTTTATCCAATAGTTTAGCGAAATATTGAATAGTAATAAAAAATAAAGTTTTAAAATTTTTTATAAAAGACCTAGTGCTTAATAATGAACTACTAAAAAATATTAAAAAGGTCAAATAACTATAATTAGTATATAAAATAGCAATTCATATAAAAGACACCGATATAGACATAAAACATAAATTTATAGAAGTATATCCCGCCGACGATCAGTCGTTTGTTTTGCGAAAAACGACATTGGACTTTTGGCGTTACACCCTGACAAGTTGTTCCTGAATGAATTGAGCAAATCTACGGCAATTTAAAATTGAACCTTGTAAGGTTTCAAAGTCAAATCCTTAAACAAATTTGGTTTTGGTTTTTATACATTTTATATCGAGCCTGTCGAATCAAATTTAACGACCAAATTCTTAATATCGGTATCAAAAGGACTATATTGTCCATTTTCATAGTGGATTTTAATTATTTTAATGCGATTTTCGTTCGAAATCTAGTTTACTGTAACACTTGTCAAAAAACTTATGTCAAAAGTATCAGGCTGTTGGTGTTGCTACAATTTAAAAACAAACTTTTTGTTGAAAAACCCGATAGTAATATTTGAAAGAATTCAATGTTGAATTAATTCAATGTTATTTGTGATAAAAATGTTATATTATTTTGCTTACATCGAATACAGTATCAAAACATATAAAAGTCTATAGCCAGTGTGAAGTTTATCAAACGAAATAATTCGGACAGCTGGCTTATAAAATTATGACTATAATTTACAAATGAAACAATCTCTTCTATTATCACAGCACTATCTCTCTTTGCTTTTACTGCAACTATATTTAATTTCAAATTTGCTATTAAATACAAGGTAATATTAATAAAGCTTGTCCTAAAAAGCTACAAGAGCAATTAAAGCCTGTGATACATAGAATTAATCTGGTATATATTAACTTGATTTTGCAATGGCTATATAGTTTTTATTTTTATTTTGTTTTCGAACTATTTTGTTTTTCTCTTACAGTTTGCTTTCTTTTTAAATTTTTAATTATCTTGAAAGGTGCAACCTGAGACCAAAGTAATCACTCAACGTTGATGGCTTGCACGAACAGCAGTTGCACTTCAACAGAAATAATAAAAAATCTAAACAAAGATGACATAAAAATTGTAAAAGTTTTGTGCAAAGTACGATAAATTTAGGTCATGTGGTTATTATAATAAACGAGTATTTTTTGAATCACCATTTTTTTCTTCATTTTTTAATTTTCCTAAAATAATTTGCAATCACAAATCTAAAATATTTTTTTCTCATTTTACTATGTTTTTGTCGGAAATGCACTTGCACTTTTGAACAGCTAAATTGTGCAAATTTTTCAAGTGAACAAGAGCATCATTTAGCGAACGTGTTTTCAAAAGTTATATTAAAATGAAATGTTATTGAAAGAACTGAAGTCTATGGGCAGAAACACAATTTTGCTTTTGAAATTATTTTACTTAAATTGTTTTTAAAATAAAACTTCATAATTTTTCTATCTTACAAAACTCTTATTTAATATATTTACCAAAACAATTTAAATGCTTGGAATTATGCAGTTTTGCTTAAAAGTTATCTACAGCTGTACGAAGGAAAAAATGAATTTAATTTTACTTTAAACCAAGTCTTGTGGAGTTTGTTAATTATAACGTTATATAATTTTAAACTAATAATCATAGTTATTTGACCTTTTTAATATTATGTAAATTAATTAATTAATTAAGCACTCAAGGTCTCAATATAAAAAATTAAGTTCATCTTGATTAAGTTAACCTTCATGTAAGAGATCATGAGAAATTCATTTCTTTGGTTGTAGTATCATTATTTACAAGTATTTCTGTTGATTTGTCGATTAATATAATAGCAGAAAAATGGAATGTTTTAAAAAAATTTAGAAAGATAGAGAAATATTTATTTCTTTTGTATTCTCAAGTTTTTTATAGAAGATAATAGATATTTACTCCATAGTGAAAAGATATATATCCAGCAAAAAAGACTTCCGATGGGCTCTCCAGCTTCTCCAAATGTGGCTGATATTGTTATTGAAAAATTAAATATTAAACACAAATTATAACAAAAAATGTTGATGATTTGTTATGTTTTATATCGCGTTTTTTTAACAAGAAGTTTATTTTTTAATTGCAATAACAACACCATGCTAGTTTCGATATTTAGTTTTTTGACGCATTCGTAGTAGATGTATTAGCAATTGGTACAATGAATTTATTTTCGCACAAAAATCACACTAAAATAATTTAAATCCACTATGAAAATGGCGGTTTTGTTAAAGTCACATTTCGTAAAATTCGTGATATTTTCAGACAACGTAATTCGTAAAATTTGATTCGACAGGCTCGATATAAAATATGCGAACACCAATGCGTGTTCGATCAGGTCCTTCAATTGAAAACATCGCAGCCATGAGCCACAGTGCTGAAGCAGATCCAAATTTGTCAATTCCTCCACGTTCTCAACAATTGGGATTATCCAAAACCGCCACATGGCGTCAGGGTTTGATTTTAAACCCTACAGGGTTCAACTGGTGCCGAATTTGAAGCTGAGCGGCTGGTTTTTTTGAGAAAATCATTTTCTTCAGACACAGCCCATTTTTACTTGTCAACAAGTAAAATTGCCGCACTTTCGCTTCTGAAAATCCTACAGCAATTATTGAGAAGCCTTTGCACGCTCAATGTATCACTGTATGGTGCCATATGTGGTCTGGAGGCATGACTGGGCTGAAGATGCGGTAACTGTTAATTAATCGCTATCGGCAATGCTAACAAATAAATTTTGCGCTATTATTGATAACGTGGATATCACTGACATGTGGTTTCAACAGGACGATGCCACATATCACACAGCCAATGAAACGATCAATTTAATGCAAACCAAATTTGCCGATCGCATAAATTCTATACGGAGACAATCGATTCTATTTCAGCCTTTAAACTCGGTGATATGATTAGCGAAATAGAGCCGCCATTTTTACAAAAAGTTATTCAAAACTTTGATGAAAGAATCGACATTTATCAGCGTGATCATGGCGGACATTTGCCAGATAACATTTTACATTCATAATTGCCGAACTTTTCTCTTCGTAATACAAAAAAAAAATACAAATCATCTTAATCTAAATTTTTGTGTTTTAGAAAACACACTTCTGATTGACAACCCTTTAGATTGGTACCAAAAACCAACTGCTGCAGGTAGAATTATTAATTATTATTCTAAACAAAATAAAAGAATTATTATTAACGCAGCCAATAATTAAATAGAGAGGATTTTAACAATGTGACAAAGAATTTATTATCTGATAACAATTTTTCAATACGATTAACTAATAAGGTCGATTAACAAATGTAACAGAACCGAAAATATATAAATCATATAAAAATTATCCAAAAGAACAGAGAAATCAAAAATTTGTAATATTAATAAATAACTGATGGCCTATAAGAATATTAACACATTACATAGGTTATTTAGTTAAACTAAAGATAAAGTTTAAAAATTAAATATGTCTAAAATGGTATACAAAGGTCCTTGTAACGATAATGATAAAGAGAATTGTTATAAAGTTTATGTAGAATAGCAGGATATCAGTCAGGGAAGGAAAATACTAGTTCACCAAAAAGCGTTATCTCCACATTGTTCTAAAGGTGATCACTATCATATTTATGAAAATGTTTTAGTTTTAAATTAAGAAAATAATTGTGAACGTCAGTGCTAGAAATGTTATATATAATTTAAGTAGCATTAACAAAGAGAATAAACTTTAAAGCAGAAACGAAGGATGTTGCACAAAATTATAGACATTTGGTGCATTAAATTATAAAACAACACTCCGTATCTATATAACATTAATAATTAATGCTTCAATCTTTTGTAATGTTTGGTCATTAAATTTATGTTTGAATATACAATGTGTAAAATAATATTCTTTCATAATTTTAAATATGTTTTAGTATTTTATTATTGTATATATGTATATACAATACTTTTTCAATTTGTTTTTGTTTGCATATTAAATTATTGAATGCTATTTGTTATTTTCAAAATTTATTTTTATTTGAAAAATTTTTAGTATTGGAAAATTGTATATAAATGTGTATATAGTGTAAAAATATTTTTTTTCAACTTGGTGGTTTTTATTGTGTTGTTTTTAGCTAAAATTTTTGATTATTTTAAATTTGTTTGTCAACAATTTTTCCATTTTCTGGTTAATTTGATAAATTGTTTATACAATTTGTTTTTTTCCTGAAGATGCCAGCCAATGGTTTGCCGAAATATCGACAACTAAAATAAAACGTAAATATTAACTTAATTTGTTATATACATAAAAACCTAGTGCATAATTAATAAGTTTCTTAATTTTAAACTCATTTCTTTTTTTACAAATTGAGTGGATGGGTGAAATCCACTGATGAGATCTATGAGCAGTAGTGAAATGGGCAAATGGATATGCCTTTCCCTGTAGTTATACATTTAAAAAGAAAAAAAATATATATATGTATACATATAATTTTTTTTATTATGAATAATAAATATTTTAGGAGAATATCAATAAAGGAATCTAGCATATATTAACGTAGATTAAATTAATTATTTAGAATGAAAATTCTAATTCAAACATAAATTAAAAAAGTAAAGTATGTAAAGCAAATTACTATACCACAACTTCACAAATAATAATAGAAATTAGAGTTAAAAAGTTCTATCCTTTTTAAAGACTATTAATTATGGCATGCATGAACTTCAGCAGCAATGGATGAGCACGCTATTCCCTCTGTATGCCGCAGAATGAAAAATAATAATTTTATTGCACTACTATTCTTTCCGAACTTATTAACTAAACAATATCTTTACATAATATATATTTATTATTATTTATCATTAGTATTATTCGAAAACAATATATTTTAAATATCAATTATACTTCATGCATTAATACTGCGACACTTCCAATTAAAGTTCTTAAATTTACAGTTATTATGTTTTGACATCTATATTAATACATATTTACAGAAATAATCTTTTTGTATACAACGTCCATGTATGCATATGTATATAAGTATGTACATCAGTAATTGAATTCCTGTAACTGTACACGCACCAGTTCATATGTATATACATACAGGGTGTCATTTTGACAGTTCATATTTGACAGTTGTGAAGTAGATATGTGGCTAATTTATTATGGAAAAATATTCGATAAAACAACGTGTTTTAATCGTTAAAACATTTCACAAAATCAATGGTCGATGTCTGCGACGTTAAGAAAGTTACGTGAAATTTTTTGGAGACACAACGTGTCAGCAAAACGTATTATTTATCGTGTAGTAAATAATTTTGTAGGTAATAGGCCCAAGCATGGAGAGCACAACGCACAACTGCAAGATCAGCTCAAAACGTTACTGCTGGTTGCAAAAGTATTCAAACCAATCCGTCAACCTAAAGTCTTCAAAGAAAAACTTTGGCCACAATTTTGCACAAGGATTTGCATTTGTTTCCATATAAGATTAAGTTGACTCAAGATAAGTACATTTACGCCGCCGTACATATGCCAGTAGGATGTTACACGTCGGCCATGACAACCCCGATTTTCATGAAAAAATCATAATGAGTGACGAGGCACATTTTCTTTTAAATGAATATATGGATACACAGAACAGTCGATTCTGAAGAATGGGAAACCCTCAAATTTTTCATTTTATCATTATCATTAGTAACTGTAAAAACATCGTAACGCAACGTAAATTATTCAACAGTCACCTTTGCATCCATTAAAAGTGACAGTATGCTGTACAATACGGTGGGAAGGAATCCACTGATTTGAAAATTAAAATGACTTTACGGTAACTGTGAATGGGAAGGGATATCATGATATGATTGAAAACTTTTTAATGCCACAACTGCATGCTTTGGGCTTGATTAACATGTAGTAGCAACAAGACGCTGCCACATCTCATACAGCCAGGCTTACAATGGAATTACTGCGATACTTCTTTCCACAACAACGGATTTGACTGCTCGGGATATCTTTTTGTGGAGATATTTGAAGGTGTATGCAAACCAACCAGAAATGCTTGAGCAACTCAAACAAAATATTCGTGATGAAATTAATGAAATACCGCGTGAAATATGTGAGCATTTAATGAAAAATGTGCGCATAATAAATGTGTACATAATTGCCGTCATTAAATAAAACATCTATCAATATAAAATCCATTCCCTTTCATTTAATCTAAAATTATAAACAAACAAAGTAGTATACCCTGCCACCGAACACCCTGTATTTACATTTAAAAGAGATTTTTTGAAAAAAAAGTAACGGTCCCTTTTATTGGCATTAATAGGCATTTGCAATGCGTAAATAAAATAAATTAAGAACTAAAAAGTCAGCCGGTTTAGGGACGGGAATTAAACAAATTGTTTTTAAAAGCGTTCGCTCGATCGCTGCTGCGAAATTTTAAATAATTCATTTAAATTTATTAAATTTTTAGAAAAGTAAAAGAAATAATATTAGAAATAGAAACATAATTGCACAAGAGGTGCTGTTAAATATTAAACCGGCTCAACGCTCAAACCGTGCCACAACAACTTACTTAAGTACGTTTTGATGTTGTATATACTCTATCAGCACATATAGCAAGAGATAAGGCTCTACCAATATGAAACAGATGAACAATAAGAACTATTTAAACAACGATTTATAACCTATCCATAGCTAAACATTTTATAAACGGTAAAAGCTTTCTGATCGGCAAGAGACGATATATGAATTACTTAACTGACCGACATTAACGCCCAAGCAACACCTCGAAGAGGAACTAGATAAATAAAAGGAGTAGTAAAGTATCTGGCAATCAAGTTTATTGGAATAGGCCTTCTGAGAAATCAACCATTCTCCCCATGTTAAAAACCTATCGGTTAATGGCTTCAATAAAGAGTTGAGAGACTTGCCATACAGAATTGATTGAATTTGTCGTTTTCCAGCTTTTACCTACTTTCAATTAAAAATTTAATTAATGATACAAAAAAATTTAAATAAAATATATATTTTAAAACGTCTCTTGTTATTTTCAGCCCGATTATTAATGTTAACATTAAACTATATGTTAAACAAAATATAATTTGCCTTGTTGTTGTTTATACTTATTATATTTTGCATCCACATGGTGCAAATGCGGACAATGGTTCACGCACTTTTATAAATTTTACATATTAAACTTTAACCTTTAACACAACAATAAATTAAAACTATTAACAATGAAAAAATTATATCCGAATAACGGTATAAAATAAAAGTTTTTACAAAATAAAAAAATAAATAATATTTTATAGCGCCAAATAAAAAATCAGAAAAAAGAAATGTACCAAAAATGACGGATAAACAATTAATAAAAGTGTCATGTTAAAGGTAGAAATATAGTGCAAATTTTAACACAAGCCAAACACAAGGGAAATTAAAGATAAAAAATATAATAAAAAAAAATTAAAATGTTGAGACACATTAAAAAATACAACAATACAACACTACATGGCTTTGGAATTTATAACATTTTTGCAGACATGAAGAAAAAATTATCACTACACTTTTAGACTCTACATACGTAGGAAGTTCAGTATTGAAAAAAAAATTATAAAACTAAATTATATAATATAAATATTGTTTAATAATAAAATTAATAATTAGTTGAACTATTTAAATAGGCAAAAGAAAATATGTGCTCCTATTTTAAATTTTATTTGGTTTTATACTAAAACTTTTACAAGTCAATAGACTTAACTATTTCTATATTTTGATAATTTTTTCGCTTTTGACAAGATATTTGTTTCACTTAATTATTTAATTACTTCGAATATTTAATTGAATCATTGAATAAACTTTTTTTTTTATTTTAATCTAAATCAAAATAAATGTTTTAATTTAAATAGTTGCAAAAATTTTCACTATTTTTTCCGCAAACAACTTTTGTTTTTCCATTTTTTGTGTTCCGAACCTTTTCGACGGTTATGGTTTTTGTAGAATTAAAGTAATGCAAATACAATATTCTTATTAGTAGTAGGAACCAATAAAATATATATTTTTAGCTTGCCAAAAACCTTTACCAGGAAAAGATCTCAAACACTACAATAGTATTAGGATTTGAAATGATACATATGCCATTTGAAAACACAACTTCTTGAAAAGAATTGTCACTGTGTTATGCTTCTGCTCTTCTACTTAAATCAAAATTAGGAATTTTTCTAATTATCTCCCAAAAACCTAATCGAAATATAACGAGCTTTACGTTTATTTATACGTTTTTATTTATTTCTGCTGCCAGACTCTAAGTTTGCCGACATAATGTTACTTTCGTTTTGTATTTTACAACAATGTTGGTACCAAAAACACTCAATTAATTAAATCTAGGCTTGATAAAGTAAAATTTTCTGGAAGGCCTATTAAGTAAATATCGCGTTTTCAACAAGAAGTTTGTTTTTAAATTGTGGCAACACCAACAATATGATACTTTTGACATTTAGTTTTTTGACGTATTCATGGTAGATGCATTGGCAATTGTTAGAATAAATAAAATTTCGCTATTTCCACTATGAAAATGTTGGTTCGGTTAACCCTCCATTTTGTAAAAGGCTAGATGAAAAATGTGCAAACACCAACGTGCGTTCGACCGGGTCATTCAATTAAAAAATTTGCAGCCATTAACCGCAGTGTTAAAACAGATCCAATTTTTTTAATTCTTCGACATTGGCGAATTTTGCGTAAGGATTTGACTTTGAACCTTAAAAGGTTCAACTGATGCAGAAATCGAAACCGAAAGAACTTCTACATCGCCGTAGATTTGTTCAATTCATCCAGGAATATTCGGATGGTTTTTTTTTTAAAAAATCTTTTTTTCACACGAAGCCCATTTACACTTGTAGGAAGGAGTATGCAAAAAACAAGCAAAATTTTCGCATTTTGGCAGCTAAAAATCCTAGAGCGATTATTGAGAAGCCTTTGCATGCTCAACGTGTCACTGTATGGTGCCCTATGTGACCTGGAGGCGTGATTGGGCCTTTTTTTCGAAGATGGGACTGGAAATGGAGTAACGTTCAATGGATCACGCTATCGCGAAATGCTAACAACTCAGTCTTGGCCTACTTTTAACGGCATGGATATCACTGACATGTGGTTTCAAAAGGGCACTGCCACATGTCATACACCCAATGTAACGATCAATTTAGTGCAAACCCAATTTTCCGATCGCATTAATTCACAGCAATCAGCAGTTAAGTGGCCAGCCAGATGGTGCGATTTAACACCACTGGATTATTTTTTGCGGGGCTACCTTAAAGGCAGAGTCTGTATGGCGCCAATCGAATCGATTTCAGCCTTGAAACTTAAAATCTGTGATGTGATTGATGAAAGAATCGACATATATCAGCGTAGTCGAGGTGGACATTTGCCGGATATCATTTTTCATTCGTAATTGCCGAAATTTTTTCTTCGTAATACAATAAAAATTTGAATCATCGTAATCTACATTTTTTGTTTTATTATGTTTCTTTTTCAAGAGCCTTAAATATATCAATACTATGTAATTTTTTAAGCATATCTTCTTAATATATATATAGATATATATATATATATATGAGTAAGTACAATATCTGTGGAACACCCTTTAATACTTAGTTAAGTTTTCGTTCTTGTTAATATAGTTTTGTTTCAAATAGACTATGCAAATTTTAAGTCGGAGACTATAACGCTTTAAGTAATATGGCCGTAACAAAAAAAAGCTTTTGTAAACACCAATTAACTTCTAAATTTTTTAGTAAAATATTTGCTGTATAAATTTTAAGTTCCTGTATACAATTCAAGAGATAAATTCACAAACGCTTAATTAAGCTACTTACAGCTATACTTTTTAATTTATGTTTTTTATAACATTTTATTGTTCACAACTATAGCGTTACGCACTGGGATGAATCTGCTACTACCTTTTTTGAGGGCAGTTGAAAATGTTCTATATTTTTACCCAAACCTGTGTTAAGCAGAAACTTGTTTAAGCCAGAACATATAAAGTTGTATTTTTGATAACAACACTTGTAAAATTCGTTGCTGTTTTAACACTTATTTCCTACAATTGCAGTGTCCTGTTTTAATATGCAGTAGTATTTGTTATTGTTTGTAATGAATATAGATATACTGCGTTATAGCAATGAAGGAATTGCTTACTCTTTTATGTATAAATATGTAATAATAATTGAGCCAAAAGCTGTTATTAATTTTATTTTATTCTTACAACGAAAGTATAAAATATATTAATATTTAACAATTTAATTTATTTTTTAAAAATTATTGTTTATAAAAGGTAAAATTTATAAATGATAAAATAATAAAATAATACAAAGTGATATAAAAAAGTATTATTCACTTTTTGACGAAATGGCGGTTGTAGTTCGTTAATCACATCACGGATTTTGAGTTTTAAAGCTGAATTCGATTCGACTGGTTTCGTATAGACTCTGTCCTAGCGATGTTAAGTCACATGATCTGGCTGGCCAATTAACTGCTGATTGTCGTTAAATTTTGCAATGGCGAAATGTGGTTTGCAATAAATGATATCCACGTCATCAATAGTAGGCCAAAAATGAGTTGTTAGCATCTAGCGAGACCATGATCCAGAGACTGTTACCGTATTTTCAGCCTCATGTTTAAAAAAAAATGGGGTCCAATCACATCCGCAGTGCACCATACAGTAATACGTTGTGCATGCGAAGGCAATTTTCCTTGTTGCTATACCTTGACAAGTGAAAATGGGCTTCGTCTATTAAACATTTTTTTTAGCTGGTTGTTCCTGAATGAATTGAGCGAATCTACGGGAATGTGAATGATCGGTCGGCTTCAATTCTTGCACCAGTTGAACCTTGTAAGTCAAATCCTTACGCTAAATTCGCCATGTGGTCATTTTGCATAACTCCAATTGTGGAGAACGTCGAGGAATCTGCTTAAACACTGTGGCTCACGGCTGCGACATTTCAATTGAACGACATGGTCGTAAACGCTTGGTGTTCGCCTCAAATTTACGACCAGGTTCTTAATAGCGGTCTCAGAATGATGATTATGTTATCCAAAAATATCACGTACTTTAACAGAAACACCATTTTCTTAGCGGATTTTTAATGTTTTAATGCGATTTTCGCGTGAAATTGATTTCATTGTAACAATTACCACGAGTACGTCAAAAATCTGAATGTCAAAACCATAGATTATGACTAGATAGGACACGGGGAAAAAATCTCGACAAGTGGCCCGCCACAGTTAACGCTTTTGTTTTTACAAGACAGCATGCTATTCAATTTGTATGCATCTGTCTCTTTTATATAAAGGAGTTAATGAATTTTATTTGTTTACATTTTTATTTTACAATTTTATGCAAGTTGGCGCAAATATTAAGAAAATGTTGGTGTTTAGCCATAATTTTCTAATTTTTGCACAATTTACTGGTCAAAAATACAAGTGAATCCGTATGTAGAGGTGTTATAAAATAGCAAAGGATATAAGAAGAAGGTTAAAAAATGTGAGTATTTTTCTTCCTAAGGAAGAAGTTTAAACTACTTAATAAAACATTTTATCTTATTTTTAGGATCTGGAAATGTGTAATGAACTGTTCAGACGTAAGGAAACTCCACCGGTTCCCGAAGAATCTGACAAGGTAAGTTTTAGGCAAGTTTTTTTATGTATTATGTGCTCAAGAACGTTCGTTTATAAAAAAACAAGTGTATTTCCGTGTGCGGTTCCATTTGCCAATTAAATAACGTCCAATTGGAATTGTGATCGTTATGTAGAATGTGCTTTTTTCCTTTTTTGTAAGCAAGAAACTTAAATTATTTAATTACACATTTTATCTTATTTTTAGGAGTCGCCAGTGTATTGAATAATTACAAATATTTGCCTGTTTTGTGCAATCATTTTTTGTTGGCTCATCTTATTTTGCAAACGCAGAAGTCAAACGCAGAGAAGCACTCAATAAGCTAACTAAAGCTTTAGTGGACCATTTCAATTTTTGGTACGTACTACTTTTACATAAAATTAATTGCCTTGTTCTAAATATACTTATTTCGTTTCTACTGTGGCGCAGGTATACATAAATCTGCATCCAATTACAAAAATTTGTGTTTGTAAAATACCTTACATATATATATATATATATATATATATATATATATATATAGAAACGAAATAAGTATATTTATATATATATATATATATATATATATGTTATGTGGTTTAATAAAATAGCCTTAAAAGAGTTGTCAAATATCAAAAAATCGTCGAAAATAAACTGGTACTATTATTGAATATGCGAACGCAATCTCAATCAAATTTTATATTTGTGTGCTCTTGGTAACCGCATTGATAAATTGGATCAGATAGGTAACATCTGTTGTAACATTTATTCTATGTTAACTCTATAGTTACATTTCTTATATTTTCACAATAGAGCCCCATATTCAAGGCTCTGAAATTAATCCTAGGGATTATTGGGTAAAATAACTTAATACATGTGTTATTTTATTCACTCAATGTAAATGCTTATTCTAGCAAATAACTATCCTAACAGAACATTTCTTGAGCTCTTGAAGAACAATAAACATTAGAATATTTCAATGGAAGAATAAACTAAAGACTGTTAAAACTTATGCATGGCAATAATTATACTTAATTACTTAAATCAACAGCAGATACTGTTTGTGTGTGTATTCATTAATAGTAAAAAACAAAAATAATTACAAATAGTTAAGGAAGATTTTATTGTTATCTATTAAAAAACTTAAATTAAAGAAATAGCTTTTTGTAGAGAAATTTTTATTAAGAGGAAAGAATATGCAAACTTATAATTAAAATGAGAAACAATTAAAGATTAATTTACTATGAATTTTTTTAATTGTTTAATGTAAAGTGCATAAAAATTTTATTAAAAAAGTCTTTTTAGCTATTTCAGAATCATATTCCTTTCAATGCACTAGAGCTGTTCGATAAATAAAAAATTTTGTTTCAGCCAAATACCATTTTTTAATATATTTAATAGTATCGAGAGTCCTTCCTTCATAAGCTTATCTTATAATTTTTACCGGCTTGTACTTTGTTCGTAACGTAATAAATTGGGCGAGTAAGAAGTAACAGTCTTTAAAAATTTAATTCATCTGTGATGTATTAGTACGTTATAATTGGTAAATATATTTAACGAAAGCTTAAATATATTTACTAAGATGACTCTCTACTTTTTCATCGGACTTCACTAAATTCCCAATCAAAACTTTCAAAAGGAACGATTGCAGGTCTGAAAATATTAACTAATTAATTTTATTGAAGAAACACGCACCAATGGAGTGTATAAAAAGGTGTCCCGGCGGACACTCTGTATGTGTGAGAACCGCTTTGGCACCACTCGCAAATGAATTAATCCAAGTTATCAGTGAGTAAATAGTCCCCCCCGGGGGCACATTATATGGTCTTTATAGAACTTCGACTATATAGACCTGTGGAACTGGGGAAAAAAAGGGGGCCCAGTCCCCTGAAGGCAGCAGATGTCAACTGGGAACTCCACGTTATTTCCACGGCAATCAGTAGCCCGCAGAGTTTCCGCTATTTGTCTCTTTAGGCATTTAGCTGTTTCTCTGAATGATTATTGAGGTTGGCCCTTCGTGAGTGTCGTGGTGGTTGTGGTTTCGCGTCCCCATAACAGACAGGTCAGTTTTCTATGGTGGCCAGGTTCATCTCACCTTTAATAACACCTACCTATTGAATGATCCTAGATCCAGTGAGCATGCTAGTCATGTGTTCTGGGCAGGAGTTGGATAGGCTCTTCAGCAAGGAGTAGTGGTTTTCAGCCCTGCTCTGGAACCGCTGATATTGCAACTAGGAAAGACCAGTTGCTAGAATTAGTCTTCGGCTTTTGACGTTGCTTTTCATTCACAGTGGTTTGACCACGATCTGAGTAAGGCCCACGGCCAAGTGCAGATGTAAATCTTATCACGAAATCATCGTGTTTATTCCCTCCGGGGCACATTATAAGTCTTTATGGATCACACAACCGTCTATACTTATGTCTTGCGGGGTAAAAGGGAGCTCAGTCCCCTTCAAGGCTAGCAGGAGGCAACTGGACAACCCACTATACTTCCGCGGGAATCAGTAAAACTCCAGAGTTCCGCTATTAGTCTCTTTAGGCATTTAGCTGTTCTCTACCTGATTATTGAGGTAGGCCCATCCGGAGTATCGTAGTGAATGTGTGGTTCGAGTCCCTCGTTTGAGTTTGTGGGTCGGATCATTCACAATGCACACAATGAATGCCGTCATGTTCTTAGTTATATTAAGCTTCATGCGTTCTAGACCAGGAGTTGAATAGTCTTCAACTCTTCAGCAAGGAGTGAGGGCTGCGGCCTACTCCGGGCATTTGGAGTTGCAACTAGGAGTGACCGGAGGATATACGTATGCGAAGGCTTTCTGGGACGAGGATGACGCTACATTTCATCCACAGTGGTAATGATCCACCATCTGATTAGGGCCCACAGCCAGGTGCAGATGTAAATCTTATCACGTCATCATCGGGTTATTTTGTGTGTATTGAAAGTAAATAAATCGTTTAACTTAATTTAAATCTCTAAAGTTCTGTGTTATTATTCTGCAATAAAAGAACTTAAAATAGCAAAACCTTTATTTAAAGGAACAAATGTAACAATATTTGGGAAAACAATACTTTTATCTTAATAACGTCACGCCTACTTTAACATCAACCCATATTGTTGTTGTTATTATCATTTAACTTAGGCGACTGCTTGACTAAGTGCTTTTTACTATGTAAGTTGTTTTCTGTGGTTTACTTATTTGTTAAAATATTATAAGCATGTTGTTGTTGTCTTGTGTATATAAGATTTCTTAGAAAACTAACAGGGGGTCGTTTCGTTTAGGTTTGTTTACTGATAATTATTTTCTTTTCTTTTAGGGGTTAAAAAAATGGATTAACTATGTAGAGCCACCTTACAGGCGTCACAATTAATAACGAATTTTCTATAGGCGGAATCAATCTCACTCCAGCCAAAAAGAGAGAGGAATGCTGGTGAACTGTTTGGGAAACTAAACGAAACTAAAGATTTGCCAGAAGCAAGGTGATTGATCTATAGTATAACTATCAAGCACTGGTTACATTAGACAAGAATAAAAGCTATATTTTTATATCTGGGGTTTATGAGGACAACAAAGTTATAACGACGAAGATTCTCTAAAACTGTGCTGTGATTTTTGCAAAGTCAATTATTAATAAAAGAGCATACTCGTATATTCTTTACTGGGATAACAGCAAAAAAATTCTAAAACACTGGCAATATATTTTAATCGAATGCATAACAAAGCAATTGAAACAATCGTTAAATGATATGTTTAAAAGGCATATAACTTCCAGAATTATTTTTCGAAAAATATGTTTGTTCCACTAAAAGCTCTTTACAACTCTTTTTCGAGTCTGTTTTTGTCTTTGAATGGAGTTGCTGACCACAATCTGTAACAATTACAAATAATAGCAAAACTAGTCAGTAATTTTGTTGTTACTTTCGCATTATTTCGTTATAAAACTTTTTAATTCACTTCAAGTAACTAAAACAGAAAAATTATAATTTTTATTAAATTTAGAATTTTTGTTTATAGTTTTAATTTTGAGAATACATATTTCTTTGTTTTCTGTTATAACTTCTGACAGTTTGTTAGTTTTCCTTTATGTCGAACGAATTTTAACTACTATAAGCATATATTTTTATGGTAAATGATTTTGTATATAAATAACATGCCAATTATTATCCTTAACTTTGGTTTAAGTTTTTGTATTTCATAAGTTTACAAAACTTTGGCTGTTTATTATCATTTCTTAATATTTTTTGGAAAACCCTCTCCGGTTTCTTCTACTTTACTTATATTTTTTGACTTTTTGCTTATTTGTTTTTCTATGGTAGAAGTAAAAACTGTTTGCTTATTTTGTATATTTTTGAATCTTTTCTAGAAGTCTCTTAGCCACAAAATTATTTGGAAAGTATTAGAAATATTTTTGTTAAAAATATGTTTTAAATTGCTAAAGAAAGAAATAATAGTTAAAACAAATTATTTATGCATTAGAAATTCTTATTGCTGAATGATGGTTGCTACAACTTGAGAGCCACATCTTAGTTGCGTATTGTAGATATTAAGAAAACGAGACATCGATAGGGTACATGGGTGTGCGCCTAATAAAACGCTGATCGAGTAGCTATGAGTTGGTTTAAATTATTAAGTGCTTTTTTCACTTAAGAGGTCTGGAAATCAAGTAATGAGACTGATTGTTTAAGTTCTTTTTATTCAAATCAAATTAGAATTTTATATCTTTTGAAGCCACATAAGGCTTTAGACGGTTCTTCCACTCCTCATAGCAGTGCTGAAACTCCAATACTGAATTAGTCTTCATCTGGTCGGTTACAGCCATTTGAATGTTTTCTAATTTCCCAAAATGATTTTTCCTGCCCATAAAAAATCTTTTATTGAAATTGTTGACGTGCTTTTGATCTTGCGAAAGATTTTTTGGAACCTTTTTTGCATAGAGTTTTCTCATCCCCATGTCATCGGTCAAAATCTGACGAATGTTGGTGTGAGTCAAATCTAACGCTTTCCCGATCATTCTGACTATCAACCGACGATCTAAAAGCACAAGATCCCGGACTTTGTCGACATTTTCATTGGTTCTACAAGATGAAGGCCTTCCGCTTCACAAAGTGGGGCAGTGGTTTTTACCCAGCCTGATTTGTACCTACAGTCGCTAGTGGGAGTGACCAGAGCAGCGGCACATTTAACGGTCTTTTTAGAATACTTGACTATCTAGACCCATGCTGCTGGGGGTATAAGGGAGCCCGTCCCCTAAGTTAGCAGCGGACAACTGGAAGCTCCACGTTATTTTCCAGATCCAGTGAGCATACTAGTCATGTGTTCTGGACAGGAGTTGGATAGTCTCCAACTCTTCAGCAAGGAGTGGGGATTTGAAGCCCTGCTTTGGAACCGCTGAAATTTCAACTAGGAAAGACCTGTAGCTAGAATTAGTTTTCGGCTTCCTAGCACGTGAATTACGCGGCTTTTCATTCACAGTGGTTTGACCACCATCTGATTAAGGCTCACGGCCAGGTGCAGATATAAATCTTATCACGAAATATACTAACTATCTCGCGGTGCTGGCCATAGTAGTACCGGTGAAGTCACAAACTAGTGCAGTGGTTTTTAACGAAGCTGGCTTGTGTCTACCGTCGCTATTGAAAGTGGCCCTGTACAATTTTCGCTGTTCTGGCTATTTCCTTCATCCACTAACTGTGGATACGTAGTGCCTAGCCCAGAGATACCTCCGCACACCATTGCACGGCACACGCAGCAAAGGGGCACACAGAGCTGCCGTTAGGGTAATTAGTGGCAAATAAAGACTGAAGATTTATACCGAATCAACCAGCCGCTTTTTAATTCACCATTGGCACAATAAGACCTTGGACGCCGTTTAGCATACCACAGCAACCAGGATAATCCTGTCGTTACGAAACTATAATGTAAAATGCGTTGCAATGGGGATAGTATAAATATGTTTGTGGAATAATAAAAGAGAAAAAACAAAACTTATCTCTAAATCGGTGCTGTGTTTTTCGATAAAAGTTTCTTTTGTCTTCTGGCCAAGCAAATTTTTTGTTTTCTATCAAGAGTTCTTGAAAAAAAATTTTTATCAGCAACTGTTGTCATTGGCAATAAATTAATTTCTAGTAAGCAATCCAGTTTTTGTGCTTCTATATCACTCAAAGCATATGATATGGTGGATCATGACTTAGGAAATTAAAAAAATCATACCTAGGAAACTAAAATTCTCTTTCAGATTTTTTGGACTCATCGGTCAAGCTTATTAACTTGTATAAATCGAATTGTTCACGTTCGGTTTTTTTTTAAGAGAAGTAGCACTCAGGCAACAATGCCTATATAGTCAAATACCGTGCTACGTTCTTTAGGAAAGCGATAGAGAAGAGATGAAACAGTTGGTGAAAAGTAGAAGGATAGTCGCAAAATAACTGCCGTATAAAGGCAGCACAGCGACCAGTGACTATGCCTTCATCCATGGCTGAGCAGCCCCACCGACAGTCAATTTTTAATTTTGCAGTGAAAAAACCCAAGGTCTTCGTTGGGAATCGAACCCACAACCCCCATACTGACAAGTTAGTACACTACCTACTAGCCTACAGGGCCACTTGTGAATCAAGTGCGGTCTGACAAATTTTCACAGGGGTCTATTCTAGAAGCACTATAACTTTCAATATATGTGAATGATTTGATGTGTTTTCAAAATGCAGCATCCACCTATGTGCATCTTACTTTAGATATCCCAGCTGAAAATGCTACCATTGGTCTATCGCAAGGTCAAGTAACAACTTTTTATGGTACATTATTTTAAATGACGAGAATGTTGGAATTTTTAAAAAGGCAAAAAATCTCGGCATAATATTCAGCAATTGGTTGACCTGGTCGGACTACGTATACGCTTTAGTTAGTCAGGCTTAAATAAAATTACAGAGGCTCTAAGCACTTAATATTTTACTCCATTACAGATAAGAACTTTAAAAGATCCGTACACGTCTTTTTATACAAAAAATATATTCACAAACACCTAAATATTTGCTTGAAAAAATATGGTTTTCTCAATTGCCTTGAAACCAAAACATTATAATACCTCGACATCAGCATCTAGCGGCAAATTTATTTGTATGCTGCTCGCATTTGTAATAGTTTTTTAACATATCAACAACTTAATGGCAACGCTAATAGCTTCAATAAATTTTTATTTACTGTTTTCAGCTAATTGTTCTTATTTTAAATAATTTATAATTCAACGGAATCATTTTCAATCTAAGCAATTTTATTTCGTGCTTGATCTCTTTAAAAAAATATTTCATGATATTCTCACAAAATATTTATTACAAAAATATTTATTAAAAAATAAACATCTTATGGTATGCTCATAAAACATTTATTCAAATAAAAATAAAATTATTTGAAATGTATTACTGCGAGGGAGAGCATATCCATATTGCAATTTCACTGTTGCTCAAGTAGCTCATCAGTGATTTTTACCCCAATATTGTATAGAAAAACCTAAGAGTCTTATATCCAAAGTCAAACTGATTCTATGAGAATTTTTATAAAATTAGCATAGCATAGACTGCAAGACTCAAAAACACTTCTACACAAACACAGCAAAACATTTCAAAACAACGAAAAACATTGTTTATTTTCAATCATTTCTACATAAGGGTTGCCATTGGAAACCATTCATATTCAATCATTTCGTGCTTCATGGTATTCTCACAAAATATTTATTACAAAAATATTATTCTTATTTTATTTTTAATTATTTACCTTAGTCGATAGTCTTAGTTACTAGTGCTTTAGTTCTTAAGATTTATTATAATTTTAATTATAATAGATGAAAAAAATTAATAAATAAATAAATATTTACTTATATAATTTTTTTAAATATTTTATTTAACTTTTTGAAATAATTGATTTAACTTTTTTTAAAAAAAGTTTCATGTTGATTTTGAGTGTGACGCAATGCGATCCTGCACTACAAAAATAAGATTTAGTCTTTTTGTAAAGGAAATAAATAAACAAACAAAAAGGTTAATAAAAAATTTTTTAAGCAAATTTTCTGTCGAATTATTTGGCAGTTTATTTGTTCCATTATTGGAAATCACTATGTTTTGGAATTATGGTTAAATGTACTAATAAGGCCCCCTTTATTAAAAATAAATAAAATTAAAACTACAGTTTTTCAAACATTAGAAAATGTTTAATATCATACATGCAAAAAAGTGTTTAAAAATTATATTTCATAAGTAGCAGAACTAAACAAAGTGACTGAATAAGAACTTTTTTTTAACTATTAATGTAGCTATTAGTCTGTTGGATAGTTGGTAAGAGTTCCAAAAATGGATACCATTAATAAAAAGTACCAATCTGATATAATATTATTAAGTTGGTTGCATTTTTACACCAGTAAATGAAATTTTGTTGTCATACCTTCGGACGAAAGTCGGCGTTTTTGGTTGTTTGTTTGGTATAATAAATCATTATCATGCCGCGTTTAAGAAGAGTTAGTGTGAGGTATGTTAGTATAAATCAACTTAATATTATTAATATATAATATAGTAAACTTATAATGCTTCGGATTGTGTAAATAACTGGCCTTTCAGAAAAATAGTTTAAGTTAATTAGAAAATGAGTTAGTCCCAGCTAATGGTGTATGTGGGAAATTTGCCATTCAAATAGACCCTATTTAAATGTTTAGTTCAGTTAGGGCTTCATGACCGTTTGTCTGCTTCGGGTATTTTTTTTTTTGTTTTGCCGAATTATTTCAATCTGATTTAAAGTTATTAAAAAATATTCATTTAAGCTAGTCTTAAGAAAATTCTATTTTATATCTAAATTAATCGTTTATATGGAATTTATTCCTTAATTATAGATGCTTTAGTATCATAAAAAAATCTCTTTAATTTAACCTTATATGTATTTCCGGCTTTCCACAGAAAACTGAAAAACAAAATTTATTTCTTTGAGTTTTAAAAGAAAGTCTCACAATTCATGGACGGTCATAAAATTACGATGATTTAATTCACTTATTTATTCACTTTTGTGGCATGATACATATGCTAAAGCGAATTTTAATTAATTTTCTTGTTTAATTAATATTTGCATATTTACAACACACGTACTTGATGTTTATCTAAATAAGTTTACTAATATTATGAATAGAATTTTAAATTAATAAAGTAACAAGTTATTAAGTTTCATTTAACACAATTAACACTCAATGGGTTTATTAAATTTTTGAAATATTTATGTTTAATTGAGTTAATAATATTTGTACTTATTGGCTGTCATTGTTTTTAAAAAAATATGTGCTTCAAGTAAACAAACATTGATGAAGAATTTAATATTAATTGCAATTAAAATTAGCAAACATACCCATACATAAACATTTTCATGTATAGATATACATTTAAATGTATGTAAATAAATTCAATACTTTATTATTTTATACAATTTTTTTGTTTAATTTAATTTAAATTTTTTGCTTACCTTTATTGGTTTGTGTAGTTGGCCATTGCATTTAGTTAAGTGTGTAATGATTTTCTAAGTAAATTCCTGTTATTTGTATATCTTAATTAGTTTTTTAAGTTTTGAAGAAAAGAACACAACATTATTTTATTTATTTCAAAAGTTTTTAGATTTTTATTATTTAAATGTTTAGTAAATATATCAAGTGTGAAATTGCTTTACAACATTACGGAACTTTCCCGAAGTTAAAACTATAATTTTTGGAACGAATTTAATTTCAATCATCGATTATTATTTAACTTTTGTATTACAAATTATTTTTGCTAGAAATATTTCCCCTACGGTGGAGTAGAGAGTTATAGCTAACCACACCGAGCTTCACCCTCTTCAAAAGACCAAGATTTTCAGAGATGAATCTGACTATATCATGCCTACGAATTATCTCATAAAGTAAAAAAAGAACAATAAAATTTGCTAAATGTGTACTTTCGAGAAACGTTTATGTTGAGACTAACAGCGTTACTTGTTTGAAGAGGGTTTTTTCGGAAGCATTTCAGGTTTACTTACTTATTCCAATGGAACGTGGAAGGCATCGAGTGAATAGCTACTCAGCTTCTTCTAAATACTCGATATCCCACAAATAGACAAATTGCAACCGGATGGAACTTAACCGCATTTATGATGCATATGTACAACTTAAATTACCTGGGCGATAAAAATCACCTAAACCTAATGGTATTTTGCGAATTAAACTGCAAGCTACAATCAATGTTTAAGCTTGCAACATTGTAACATACTTTGTGGACAACTACACCAACAAACATAAGAAATTTGAGTTTTATTATACTCTTCCTTACCTTTACTGATTATAAATCGGACCGATAATGTAACAATTGGCATGAGGGTATTTGCCTCTCTACGTTAGGGGGTATACTGATGGTTTGCTTGGCCACAAGAATTTTAGGCGGTTTGACTTAACGGAAGTAGAAATATATTAAGAGATTATAAAGTGTGCAATAGTCTGTAATTTATATCACTTCTACGGGATGCGATTACTATCATATTTATTTAATAAATCGCCTAATTTGCCGACTTTAACTCAGACATCCGCAACTATTTGCATGCAAATTTTATATCCTTGCAATATGTGTACAGAACTAGGTGGTTTGCTTATACCATGGCACGGCTAAAATATTGAGCGGATTTTTTTTAAAACTTGCTTTGTGTATATTAAATTGTTTGTGTATTATTTAATATAAAGCAAACAACAACAATAATGAATATAAAATTTAAAATGAAGTGTACAAATTTCGATTTCATCAACAATTTTGTTATAAATGCGCAAGAGGAAATTCGTTATAAACTTAAAAGGGAATTTAAACATTGGCATAAATTGTATCGTATATAGCAACAAGATAGTAACTTTTTACTTTATTTACTATGCTCGATGTGTGTAATGTAATTTCTCAAAAGAACTTTTTTTTTCGACAGTTGCGGTTAGTTTCCACAAGAAAAACTAAACAATTTTTTTGAAGTGCTTAAAACTTCTTTATCAATTTAAATCTTTCACCTTAAACTACTTTTCCAAATGCAACGTTTTCTGCATGGTTTTAAAATTTTGTGGCTTAGTTTTTTATGCTCCCAAAGTTATGAAATCTGTTCTCAAATGCAGACTTCTTTATTTATTTATTATAGAGAACATTTATTTGCTAGCAGAAAAACAAACATTCATAAAATTACATTTTAAAAATGAAAATATATATTGCAATAGTATAAATATAATTCGGTGTTTCCAGAAAGCACTTTCTGCACACAGAAAAGAGTGTCATGGTAACAACATAGTTTGTTTCCAATAGATTTTGATCTAAATATGTGACGTATGATTAGGAATTCGGCTCAAATTTGTGAATGAATATTGTAATCGCAACTACTGTGCAGTATACAAAAACTTTCTGAAACAGATATGTAAGCTAAAATTAAAATTTCATAATTAAAACCATACAAATCAGCAGCCCCTGTACTAAGTCACTTTAATTTTCCCAGTTTCTTATTTGCCATGTACTTTTATTTAAGACTCCGCTGTTTTTTTCAGTTTTTTTTTTTTTTGATGAGGTAACGCAATCGATTTCTTACAAAATATGGCTTTCAGTAGGAGTGTGCTACTAAATTAGTTTGCTTGCATCTGCCAATTAATAAAATTGATTACAGTAAACACTTAAATCGGTCAGGCAAACATTCCAAGCAGTTCTTGCAGCTAATCTTTAACACAAAAAATATACGAAGATATTTTATTAAAAATAAAATTAAATTAAGATATCATTAGTTAAGTTTTGAATATATCAACCGTTTCTTTACTCCATAATTACAAGAATCTTTAAGTGATTAACTTCAGTAACTTCTACAGATTATGAAGCTTTACATATAGATAAAGATAAATAAATTGGTAAGCGCAATAATTAGGCAAAAAATTGGCGGATCACTAACAGAAAAATCAGAAAATGTGTAAATTATATAAATAGTATGTGTGAATGAAAAATTCATAGAAATAGAAAATAAAATATCAAAACTTTCGAATTGTTATTATTTCATACGAAGCATACATGGACTAAGAAAAATTAAATTTTATAGCGCCTACTAGTAGGGGTAACTCATGTGTGTACTGTGACTGTAGGAGATGTCTAGCTCTGGCCACATATTGTTTAGAATAAATTTCGTATACTTTGTACTAAATATTGAGTATCTACTTATATATCTTTAAATAAATGTATAACTTAAGTGCTAATAAAGAAATGTTATACCGATGAAATTAATATCTTAACCCTTCTACACTCCTTGGGTCCATTTGACCCAATTTCTGTTTTAAGATACAAAATGTTTCCCTTTTATTATTAGATATGAACGCCAAACTTGATCTTATACATTAAAGGCATGAAAAGTATGCTTGTAAAAGAAAACAATAATATTAGGTTTATCCTTTCCCCTCCACATTTTAAACTGATTTACAAACATTTGATATCCTCTGGGTCAATATAATTCGATATTGCAAGTTTAAGTTCACTTAACCATTATTTTGCTATTATTTATATTTAAACTGATTTCATGTTCATTTAGAATGCTCGATCCATCATAATCATAATCAATAAAATCGCTTTCATTGAATACTTTTTTATTCAAAAATTTATTATTCTCAAACTGTGCGCGGTATTTGGAGGATTCCGAAATGTATCCTTTGAAATTTGTTTTATAATGATATGGTAATGTAAGATTGTTCTATAATGAAGTTGCTTTACATTCTTATTGATCTTCAGTTGCAAAAAATAATGACTGAAAAAGATTTTTTTATGAAATATTGTTATTCAAGTAACAAATCAAAAATATATGGAAATGATTGGCAAGACGCTGATGTGATAGAGCTTGATGTATACCTTGGATTACAAGTAATGGCAGAAGCTTATAAGTCTAATGGAGAAAATCTCACTAACTTATGGAATAAAAAAACCTCAGAACTTTTTTTCGAGCAGAAATGAGTCTCAAATTATTTGTGAGCATATCAAAGTGGCTACGGAAAGAAGACTTCGTGACAAACCGATAAGAATAATTTTCTCATTTTTGAGTAATCAGCTTAAAGTTTTTTATAATCTACATGAAAATGTTACTATTAAGGTTGTCATTCAACTACTTTGCTGGCATTGGAAAAAAAAACCCGCATTGCAGTCTGATTTTTTCCAAAAAGAAAAAATACGTTCCCCTTTTAAGTTCTCTTCGTCGTTCAGCCGATGTAAGAGATGAGGACAAAACAAAAACCTCAAATAATACACCATTACAACTGGAGCTGATGCGCTTGAACAACTAGTTGCTAATTAATTATGTAAGTGAATGTCTGTTGCCTTTTTTTGTGATATATGATACGTATCAACTTATAATCCCTACGTCATATGAACTGATATGAAACCTGCATAAAATTCTAATAAAGCTTTCAGACGCAGGCTTTATCTGACAGAATTGACAGATCAGCTATAAAGGAGCATATTTTGCGAATAAAGGTTTCTTAACGTGGACCATCAGCAAGAATTCTTGTTTAAAATATTTAAGAACAAAATGGTCGCACAAGTGATTGGCAATTTTCTAAATAAAATAATATAAATTCGCCATTGTTCTATAATTTACGAAATAAAGGACGCGGTGTTGTTTTGTCAACATGGAAGGAGTTCAAACTAAATGTGATTCTTCTAAAAATTGTATTTGCAAAAATCACATGGCCACATGTGTATAAATTGTCACATATAAGTTATATATATAAAGGGTCTGCCTTCTAAATTTTTTTTCCAACTAGTTGTTATTTCGTGAATGGTAACACTCAGCTCATGTTTGATTTGATCCTTCCGCTGGTTGTGTATACGCTTGAACAACGCTCGGAAATATTGCGGCATTACTTTGAAAATCATGGCAATGTAGCAAAATGTGTGCGAAAATTGCGTACGGATTTCGGAAAAAGAGAAGCACCGCCAAGTCCGTATGTTCATTATCTTATGAAAAATGCAAAAAAACTGGCATCCTCAACGATTAACCAAAGCCAAAAACAGTGCGTACACCCGAGAATGTTGCTGCTGTGGCAGAAAATGTGCGTGAAGCGCCATCAACATCAATTCACCGTCGTTTTCAACAATTGAACATTTCAGAGACATCATTGAGACGAATTTTGCATAAAGACCTTGGTATGACACCATACAAAGTCCAATTGGTTCAGGAGTTGAAGCCAAATGAGCATCCAATGCGTTTTCGCTTCGCTGAGTGGGCGTGCGATCGACTTGCAGAAGATGCCGATTTTGCAAAAAAATCATCTTTTCAGATGAAGCTCATTTTGATCTTGGCGGGTATGTAAATAAGCAAAATTTTCGCATTTGGGGTACATAAAACCCGCACCCAAAACGAGTCACTGTTTGGTGCGAATTTTGGTCCAGAGGCATAATTGGACCATTTTTCGTCGAAAATGAGCAAGAAGTGGCCATTACAGTCAATGGCGATCGTTATCGGGCCATGTTGAACGAATTTTTGTTCACAAAAATTGAAGGGAAGGATATTGGCAACATTTGGTTTCAACAGGACGGCGCTACGTGCCACACAGCCGAAGCTACACTCGATGTTTTGCGCCCTATTTTTGAAGATCGCTTTATCAGCCGCAGAGCTGATGTCGTTTGGCCACCTCAGGGCTGCGATTTGACACTGTTGGACTATTATTTGTGGGGTGCCATCAAAGATAAGTGTTACGCTGGCAAGCCAGAGACAATTGACATTTTAAAGGACAATATTCGTGAAGCCATTGGTGAAATACAGCTGCACACAATCGATAGTGTGCTTAAAAATAAGTTATATGACGGACCCTTTATAAGTGTCAAAAATATAAATATTATTTTCAAAAAATAAAATGATATGAATATCATAAGTATTTTTTTTTTGTTAATTATTGCTCAGGAAGGTGTTACTTAGTTTAGTTTAGTTTTTTTTTTTTAATTTTCTATACTAAATATGAAGTGTTGTTTACATTTTATGGTTGGGTCACATTGACCCATAGGATCACAGGAAGAGCACATATCGAAAGAAACTAAAGGTGTTAAAATGGAGGTTAAAAGTTGAAATATATAAGTTTTATAACCAAACTATAAATATCATTCCAGATAAAATTAGAAAAACATTTGCAGCAAATGCTTTATATTCACATCCTTAATATCGTCCCACACATCTGCATTTGATAGTTAATTAATTACTCGGCATAAAAAATAATTTTCAACATTAAAAATGATATATTTCCAAACATTAAATTTTTATGTTTGTTACCTTAGGGAAAATAATGAATTACAAAGTATCAATTTATCAAAAATTTTCATCACGTGCTGGTGTTTTTTTTTTCTGAATTTTATGACTTTTGTTTTTATAAAAATGTATAGTAAAGAGTTTTTCGACAAAAAGTTTGTTTTCTAAAACAAAATAAAAGAAAAACTTTAAAGTAAAATGATTCAAATTTGTATTACATTACTTGGAGAAAAGTAAGGCAATTATGAATAAAAAATGATATCTAGTCAGCTTCTACTTCTGCACCTTGCAAGGCTTCAACATCAAATTCTTACTCAAGATTCATCTTGTGGTGATTTTTGATAACTCATGTTGTTGAAAACGTCGAAAAATTGACAAATTTGGATCTGCTACAACACTGTGGCTCATGGCTCTGATGTTTTCAGTTGAACGATCCGATCGAACAAGGGTTGGCGTTCGCACAACTTGTTTCGAGCCTGTCACTCAAACGACCAAATTCTTAACAGCGGTCTCAGAAAACTACTATATAGTGTCCGATCTTTATTATTTCAATGCGATTTTCGTGCAAAATTGAATTCATTGGAGCAATTGCTAATACATCTACTACAAATACGTCAAAAAACTAAATGCCAAAACTAACATGTTGATGGTGTTGCCATAATTGAAAAAAAAGTCTTGTCGACAAACCCGAGAGAATAAAAAAGTAAATTTCAGTGTGTAACATTTCACAATGTAAGGTCAAGTTTTCTTAAAGAACAATACTCACAGTTTCTACAAAATGTTTAAAAATCAATTCAAAGCCATGCATACAACCTATTATACATACATGCGCACATTATGTATATGTGTATTTGCAAATAAAGTAAATACATAAATACATTTTTTTTGTCCTTTAGAAAATCGCCTGCATCACCGGATACAAAAAATCATTTTCTCTATGTGTTAAAACGAGAGCGTTGTGTTATACAACAAACTGTTGTAAAATATTTTAGAGCGTAAGTCAGCAGAATGGTCTTTTTTTGTTTTTTTTTTTTTTTAACCAAAAAAAGGAAAATTTAGGACTTAGCTAAAGATTTATCTAGGTTTTTTTTTATTTTTATATACATATTTGATTCATAAAATATATGTAAATTTATGCGCATTTTAATTCGTTCATATTAATTGGAAAAGGTATTTAAAATGCAAATTTTATTACAAAAATATTTTTGGGGATACTTTGGATAACATTTGTAGATATTTTTAATACGTTTAAAATTAAGTTAAATTACTTTTAAAAAAGCAAAAAAAAAAAACAGCGTCTATTTTCATCACTTGTAGTGCAGCAGACCGGAGCACTGACAGTAGCAAGGACCATTAACTTACATTTCTAATGAGCTAAAAATATTCTTATTATTTTGCATCGCAAATATAAATACATTTTCTGCTAGATGTTTTAGTGTGAAAAGTAGGTTTTTGTGGCAGTAGTGCTTCGATAGTTTTATTTTGCTTATTTAGAAATTTTTGCTATAAGTTTATAGTATTCTATTTAAGTCGTATCCCATTGTATTTTGAAGTTCAATAACAAAAATATTTAGATTGTTAGGCTGTTTTGTTCTTAGATGATCAGTTTATATTATGAAGACTTCCAAATTGGTGTCATCAAGTTTATGGTTTGAAGAGTAAAGAGAGTAAAGAGTTTTTATCCTGCCTGTTTATTGTTTTGTATTGTCAAAAAATAATCGAAGTTGTGGTTAGCAGCAGCAAATATAGTTTCGCTTTAGTGATTTTTTTAATTTTGTACTATTTATTTATTTTTTATTTTTGTTATTTTTTTAAGAGAAAATTAATTTTATTATTGATTCTTAATTATTTTCATTAATATAAAATTTCAATAATAATTATTTTTAGTTTCAACAATTAATTTTTTATAACTACCTTTTTCGTTTGGATAACGAGTCATTTCTTATTGTTTTACTTACAATAATCTTCAAGATATCATTGAAGTTTAGTTACTTTCCTAAAATATAGAAGGATTATTTTCTTATTTCATTGCTTAAATCTGATTGTAGGAATAATGTTGCCAAACTCAGCGCTATACCTAAACTTTTTGGGAAAATTGTTACTGATCACCTTTTGCATCCAGTATCGTCTATAATGATTCCTTCAACATGGTTTTCGACACTAGTCAATCAAACTTTTGATAAGGATACTTGGCTTAATGGGATTCGCATTTGTGAGGCTAACAGAGGCGGACATTTATCTGATAATTGCCGACATTAAATAAAAAAAAATATATATCAATACAAGGTCCATTCTCTTTCATTTAATCAAAAATTATAAACAAATAAATTTCAAAATAAAAATTAAATAAATTTTAAGTCGAGAAAAAAATGTGCAGATTAATTTCAAACCACAAAAAAACACGTTTCTATTAAAATAATGAAAAGTAGAAAACCAATAAAAATAACATTTAGTAATAAAATGCCAAAAAAATACAGGCGGTCTTATATTTTTACTTTAGCAAATAAGTTGACTGTTACTTTTACCATTCCCCAGGGACATATGGCTTGTTTATATTTTACACAACACTTGACTTCACAATAAACAATTTAATAAAGACAAAAAGATTTCTTTCTCATATCTGGAATGGAATACTGATTTCTCTTATTATATTTTTTTTTGGTTAATATGTTGTATAACAGTTAATATTAAAAAATAATTTAAAAAATTTTAGTAGTTAATTTAGTTTAAAAAACTTTTATTTTTTACTATTTTTTCGATATTTCGCCACACCGTTGGTTGGCATTATTTTTGTTTTCCTGATGATGCCAGACAACGGTGTGGCGAAATATTGAAAAAATAATAATAAATAAAAGTTTTTTAAACATTTTTTATTAAAATTGGCCTAGTGCTTTCTAATTAACTACTAAAAAATTTAAAAGAATTTTTAATATCTGTTTGAAATTTTAGCTTGTAAAACAATTTATAAAACAATTCCAAAGTTATTGTTATGCGACTTGACTTTGAAACTGTTGCTGTTCTAAGGAAGTGGAAAGATCCCCAAGGTCTACTAAATAGATCTAGAGGCTTCAGTTCGCTTATTTTCTAACGAAAAATCGTTCTTTATCCACTATTAAAAAAGATAGCGTAGCTGCAAATAAGCTTTCAAATAAATTCTGACACTTTAAAGAGACTACAGGTGTTGTTCCCTTAGATTTGGGGAGTCTCCTTTCTGTGCAAATATAAATAATGCTTTGCTCCTTAACACAGTCTTTATAACTAAATTCTAATAATCATAAATACTTAAAAAACTCCTATTTCTTAAAGAAACTCTTTTTTTGTTAATGTTAAGTTGTGTATGGAATTATGGACACAGTTCCGTTGTCATAAAATACTTAGAGTTAAATACCATAATTTACTTCGTTGTTGTAAAATTATCCTTAAATATCATTAAGAGAAATACATTTACAGTGTTGTAGTGTAAGTGACAGTAGGAAGGTTTTTTTGGTTATTAATGCAAATGACATCAACACAAACTATTCCATTCATACGTATGATAGTGTATGTTTAAGTGCAAATATGAATATGTTACTTTAATAGAAATAATATGATTTAAGTCATAATACATAAAGAGATATATAAATTTGATATGGATGTTTCCGCGCTTAAGGAAAAAAATGAAAAGCACAATAATCATGTACGAAAAGACAAACAAATGCTAAAAAATCAATTTAAAGATCTCTTAAAAAGTTCGTTGTATTTCTGACGAAATTTTGTTTCGAGGAACTATCTGCTGGTTGAATTTATTAATAATTCAATAATATTAATATATACATATTTAGGAAATAAGTAAGTAAGTTTAAATAGTACGTACTGTGGGTAAGATTTATATATATATATATATATATATATATATGACATAACAAACATTTTTTTCTTTGGACCAGCACTCAAAGAATGACCCCTACACATGCAATGCATTGTGCCGCAAATAGAAAATTAGGTTACGGGGAGGTAGTGTTTTTGAATATTCGATTTTAATTTTCCTACATTGAAAATGACAGAAAAAACTTTCACAAAACCGTGCAATATATCATACTTTGCGTCTATGCTCTAGATAATCAATATAGTTAGATACCCTACTGTCCCCAATTAGCCTATTTGTTCTCTCCTGTATGCGGTCGAGCAATTCCAAAATAGACTTTAGGGCGTCGGCTCATACAGGAAAGTTGTATTCCATTTTTGGACGGATATAAAAGGTATAAATGGTACAAAGATCGGATGGTGTGAAGGATCTCTTACACCATGTTAGAAAACCAGGAAACTGAAACATCACACTAAATTTTCACGCCAAGAACATTCTGAGATTGATGCGAGATCATGATTGAGCGTATTATTCATGTCCCGCCTGTTGGAACTTACCTCTAATTGGTTTGGTCTGTTACTAAATGAATACAAATGATAAATGATGCAAAACGAAGTTTGACAAAGAATGTATTTTAGAAAAATAAGAACGTAGCCTCGCCGTACCCCTGAATTAATCTTGAACTCGTCTAATAAGATGAACATTAATCTTAAGGTCCATCACTTTAGAAAATGCACAGCAAATTGCAATTGGGAGGTAAGTTTCTCCCTCTTTGTTGATCGGCGACATATTCGCAACCTTCCAAGACTTTGGAAATTAACCGGCATGATACTACGTGCTGAAAAGGGCTGCTAACGGACGCGCTAGCATCCAAGAGCATTGTTTACAGATGAGTGCTGGAATCCAAACTTTTAACCGTTCGAGCTCGAAAGAATATTTTCGGCATAGAAATAGATATTCTCCCGAGAATCAATTGCAAATATACCACTCGAAAGGTAAGGTTTATCAACCGGATCAGTGAATATTTGGTAATTCTTTAAAAGCATCGGAATTAAAGAACTTACTCTTTTAACATATGACCCCGCGGAGTAGAAAGGACTTGTAGCATGAAGGCACTCGTCCAACATTTATATGCGGACATAAGAAAAAATGAAGTGTCTCAACCAAAAATTTAACTGAAATACCATCTGCCAATTTTAAAACACTGCAATATTTCTTTATCTAGGAGTTTGGCCGTTTACTCAAAGTTTCAATGAAACGGAATTAGGAGTTAGGAGCACAAGCGCTATCCTCAGAATTTGTTTTTTTTTTCTTATAGACGGCATCGGTTATGAAATGACAACCTAGTAGAAGTCGCTGTAATCCTTTCAAATTTTAATGGTTGAAAACTGAAACAGTGCATAAGTCACCGTAAGTACTTTTAATATTTAAGAAAACTCAAAAAATTGATAAGTCTGCCCTCTCTGAGTATTTGGAAGCTGCCAGTTGTCTTATAACTGGATTTCGATTGTAATTTCAAGCCGACGAGAGTTTTGTGCAAGCAAGCGCATTGCAATTATTTTACAATCGTGATATCGTGATGGGTTTTTTTGTATACATTACGTAATTCCTACAGCCTATGCAGCTATCAGAATGGGAGATTATCTCAGCTACTATTTTGCACTGAATGGTTTTATATAATGTGTATAATTTTGAAGCATCATAGAATTTAGCACAGTGTTATTCATCAACCAAACGTTCATACTGTGTTCAATCTTTGATATTTATGGTCAGTAAACTTTGGTAAATTACTTCTATTTGGCAGCATTATTTGGCATAGTTTCTTCAAAATTAAAGTAAACTCTCGCGATCACGGCTGCATTATTAATTATTTTTGTTTAAAAGCATTAATAAAGTTAATTCGGAGGAGATACAATTTAAACAGGATGTCGCTTCCATACGTTCAGGAAACGATAGTCCATAATTAAACCTAATCACCAACAGTCATACTGGGCACATACCCGAAATAATTTTCTTTCGGAAGGAAAATTTTCGATTGAAGATTAAATTTGTTTTATTTATTTCTAAAAACTTAAAGCTCTAAAAAGCTTAAAAAATCCATATTTTAAAAATAATTTTCTTATGAAAAGGAATCCATATATTCACTACAAATACTTAAAAGAGAGTTAACAATCTAATTTAAAATAAGCATTTTTTCTTTTAAATTTTCTGTTTTCATTAAATTCCAGACATCTTCTAATTTTACATTGATTTTCCCATACGTTAAGACTTGGATTAATAAAATTCACGGCATAAGGCCGAGTAAATAAAGCAAAGTGTTTGTCATTTCCTTAAGCTTAATTTTTAACTTCAACTAACGCAACAAGAGTAAAAGTACAGCAAAACTAAAGACGCATTAATGTTAATGAAGCTGTTGCTAAATTATGTTTGATGTCACTTTAATAATGTGGGTAAAATTGTTGGCATAGTTGAGAGACTACAAATAATTGTATAGATATATGCCAAGTCAAGAAATATATATATATATATATAGCTACATATATGAATGCATACATATATCCTACGCAATAAACTACTTGTGTTTAGAATTTATAGCTATAGAATGAATATCTACAGCAGAGATGGAAAAATCAGTGTCTGTCTATTTATTCAAAAGTTCGACAAATTTTGCAACTCACTAATATACATTTAATAAATTTTACTTAAATATAGCACCCATGTTATGAAAAATATTTAAACTTGCATTTTGTAGGACATTCTGTGAGGTTATGACCTTTCCACACTTGCACACTATAGGAGAGCCTTAATGTTTTCCGGCCCGAGCATACTTAAACGAATCATACTGTTGGCTTATAGTCTGCATTATTAAGTTAAACTCATATGGAGTAAAGCTGATCATAACAGACCCTATAGATGCCATATAAAAATGTTCCGCTTAATGACGCTTAAATGGTCATGGCATCATAGACAAAAAAAAAATTTTTTTTTAATTGGATTCATTACGTTTTGTTTAAAAACTTATATGATATTGATCTGGGTGGATTCTGAAGTCAACAAAATTACGCTACGTGTCATATGGCGACTGCAACTATCGGGGTATTGAGATTTTATTGCTTTAATTTTAATAAATTCTTCCTGTTCATTTCCTGGGGAGCCACATGAAATCATCGCCTTATGCTGATAAAATAGCAACAATATGCCTCTTAAAGACCTTACTGCTATATAAATGCACTATATACGGTCCTACATCCTCGAAGAAGTGACCGAAAAATGCAACATGCTTTTCATAAAAATGAAGTTATGGCCGAAATGTTATTGTCCTCTACTGATCATATTTTTTGCATTCGTATTAAATGTTTGGTGCTATTTTTTATTGTCGGGTTCAAAAACTGCTTACATATGGATATCTCTAACTGGATTATTGCATTAATAACATTTCATGTGAACTGTTACCACCGTCTGATCAACATGAATGTCATAGAAGATAGGCTGTACGTGGATATGGCTGAGATGGTAGTGCCCATTGAATGCCAATACCAAATATTGCTCAGTAACAGCCTTATTGCCATGTGCACAGATATATGCCCAGTGAAGAAGTTTAAATAATAGGGATTTTAATAATAGGGAAATATTGGTATTTAAAAGAAAATCTATTGTTAGTCTGAAAAAATTAAAGATTAAAGTAAAGATTAGTGACAGTACGAGTTTGAATGAAACCAATATAGTTTTATAGTATCAACCAAGCATCTAAAATTATTGAGGCACGAAGGCAGTCGAAAGGGAAACCATATTACAAAAGGCCTAATTCAATATTCGCTATTTAATTTTCTCTATTTGTACTTTGTACTTCTAAACAAAATTTACTTCAACATTTTTAATATTCTAGGATTGCCAACACACTGGGCCGTGGATATGGTCAAAACGTTTTCTATATAACCTTGAGCAGTGAAATAGCAAATTGCGGTTTTTTGAATGGACAGTTTATCGTATCGACTGTACCAAGAAATACCAATTTTTTCTGTAATGAAGAATGTCGAGCGAAATCCCTTTACTTTTTTAATTTAGTTAATTTTTATAGAGTTTTTAACTAATATTAGCATATTTGAAGAGTGTCGTCAAAAGTTAATAACCTATAGATAAATGTTTATAGAAAAAGGATCTTATTTGCAATAATAAGTACCCATGAAATGACATTATTTAGCTTATCAAATTTTTATTTCTAAATATTATTAGAAGTTCTTAGTTTTCCATGCGTGGTCCGCATGTTTTACACATGTGTAGTACTTTTGTGTGCAGAGTATTGCTTGTGGACTCACAGATGTTTAAGAAATATATCTTTATTTTGCAATAGCATTAAGAAATTAAGAAATTAAACAAGATGGTCATATAGGAACATACATAAACTAACTGTCAAGGACTTAATTTTATAAATATGCTTAAGTCTTTGCGTTCTTTATTTGCAAAAAATAAAAAATAAAAATTGAGCAGAAGCGGCAATTGAAAAGAAAAACTTTTTCTAACTCTCATCGAGCTTCACTTAAGATAGTGATGTTTAGCATCAATAGTTAAGTAAAGCAAACATTTGGAATTGTTAAGTATCCTTAATATTTCACTATTATTGTTATTCTTTTCATAACATTAACTTTTTTTAAATAATTGCTCAGCTAAACATTTTAAAAAAATTGTCCTACTCTCATGACAACAACTTGTAGCTGTATTTATGTTCTTGTTCTTCCCCGAGAATTTACTTATAAAATTAATAATAAAACAAAGAAAACATCAGATAATTAATAAATGCAAAGAATTTACTTATTATTAAACGGGTATGTGTTATATTTAGGATACAATTAAAGACAAATTTAAAGTTTCTCTACAACACAAGAAAATTATCAGGAGAATTGAAGGTTTATTATTTATGAAACAATATAAAAATATATTTAATAAAAAATTCTGGCTCTTATTAACATTATTGATTTTATTATAGAATATTTTATTATTGTTGTTTTAATCATTGGACGTTTGTTGTTTTAGTTTAGTTAAATTTGATGTTAATGATGATTGTTTGTGCGGCTTTAAAGATTAAACGTGACGAAAATTTAATGACAAAAGCATAGACTTCCTCGCAGTAGTAATCTTGTTATCCTAAAATGAAATGGAAAAGAAATCAAGTAAATTATTTCTGTTCTCTTTAATTTCATTACTTTTGTTATTTGTTCATGCTGCATAGTATGGATGCTGGATTTTCTTTTAAGCCAAAATGAATACAGCCTTAAGAAAAGTGAAATTTAACTCTTTAAATATTGTGCAAAATTAGCTGCGCTATTAAAAGGACAACAAAATCAAAAATGTCACATGTAATACAGACAATTTGGGGTTCACTGAACCTGCTACAACACAGTAAAAAGTTTTAGTGTAATTCGAAAACCGAACAGTGTTGTATATAAACTATTTTGGAATTAAATTTGAGCTTAATTCCGAAATGGTTTGTATGCAAAAACCACCTGAATATTATTGAAATTCTTTAGTAAACGTTTTTAACATCGCATACAATTCTTTGCGAATTTTTCAATAGTTACTCGGTTTTAAAATAAAACCTAAATTTTATTTTAATATTTCTCTCAGGAAGAACAATTCCTGTTAGTTTACATATAACACCAAGCCAGGTATCAACAAATAAAAAATGTTTAGTTTATTACTTTTAGTTTTACTATAATGCCCAAAAAGAATTAACATTTTCTCTTACAATAATTTTATTATTTCAAGTTTAAAAACAACACTCAAAAAGGTATTAAATTCAGCTGTTTGTTGAAGAGATCAATAAAGAACAAAAGTTAAGTAGTGTTGCTTTCATTAAACTCCCTCGTTTAGGTTTACAAACAACACCTGAAAAAGAATAAAAACTCTGCTTTACAAACTAAAAATGTGTTACTCATTCAAATAAGGGAGAAGAAAACTTTATAATATATTTATGTTGAAATAAAAAGTGGTGAACAATGTTTTATAGCTAAAATTTCGAATTCAGAAACTGAGAATTATACTCCAGGTAAAATAATAATTTCAAGTAAGTAGTTGCTTCATCTGGTTTAAAATAGCTTAAACCTAAGTAAAATACTTTGCTTTTTTTAAGTTTTAAATATTTTGAGTCGTGATACAGAAGGCAAGGAATTAAATTTTAAAGATCGCGACAGTGCTCAAATTTATTTAGAAGAACTTTGCTTAAACCTTCACAAACTCTTAATACAAATATTCAAAAGGTTAGTAAAAAGATTTTCTTTTTTGTTTTATTATTAAACAAATATTGCAGGAAATAGAATGTTATCTTAAAAGCGGTGATTTTTAATAAATATTCTGTCAAACAAACTTGAATTGTCGCTTAAAGTTTGTTTGACAATGTTGTTTCGTACGCGAATCAATTAATTTTTTGCGCCAACCCGAGATGACCCAAAACAATAATATATATGTTTCTAGCATAGAGAATACTTATTAGCTCTTGATGTTCTAACGAAATAAGGAAAACTGCATTAACTTATTTAAAATTAAATAGAAAATAAAATTAAAAATGTAATATAATAAAAATTTAATTTGTTTTATTTGCTTTTAATTTAAAGGCGCACAGTGGATCATTTTACGAGAAGGCGACCAAAAGTCCTTTTTTTCATGTAAAATTTTAAAGTTCGTTCGAAAGTAGATACTAGTGTACCTCGTTAAAATTTAAACCTTATTTTAACTAAATATATCACACTGAATAGGGTGATTCAAAATGAGCATTTTTGTATTTTGCTAAAATGAAAAATTTCTTAGTAAATTTTTAAATATCTATAACTCTTTCGTTGCACAAACTTTTTAAAAGAAACAAACTTTATATAATAGCGTAATTTGGTAGCTATTAGTATAAGAAAACTGAAATGTTTTTGATTGATTTTTGATTTTTACAAATTAATATTTTTAGCGGTCCAATTTTTTTCTAAATTCTCTTACTTAATAGACCTAAAGTTCGTTAGGAAATGTAAAAGAATTAGCACTATGTCATAGCCCTAAATCTCCCCTATACGCTTATTCTACATTGTATACCCGGCACGAGGAGTCCAGAACAATTTTTCTGACACAAGGTCGAAAAGTTTTTGCAAAATGAAATTAAAAATATTGTTTTTCTTCTTTGTTATTTTGTTAGCATTTTATTTATTTTTCAAATCGCCTTTATGAGAGGCGTTGTTTACATGAATATGCGCATTTTTAGAAAGAAAACAAAAATTTTTAGCTAATTTCAAAGTCATGCACAGTTGGTCACAAAAATATTTTTGGATTTAAAGTTAACTAAAAATCAGTGCAATGAATTGCGGAAGCGAACAAATGAAAAGAGTTCTTAGATTTTCCCACAGTATAGAGATTTAGTCGCTGTCAAAAAAGAATGCCTACCTCCACAAACCGCTATAACTACCACTTCTACTTCAGCAGAAATAAAATTGCAAAACCTTTCTGAACACACTGCCGAACGGTTGTTAAATACGTTTGATTCTAACCGCTTAAAAAAACTTGGAAATAGCAGCATTACTTTATTTTCTAAGTGGGAATGTGATGGGTCCTATCGTCAGAGGCAATATAAGCAATGTAATGCCAAAAATTCATCAGACGCTGATTTATTTATGATATCATTCGTTCCATTCCGAATAATAAAAATTTATACCGAGTTAGAGCCCTCAGCTAGTACAGCCACAGAATATTGCAAACCAATAAGATTTACTTTCGAAAAAGAAACAAAAAATGTCATAACTGAATAAGTCCGAAAAATAAAAGATGAAATTAAAGACCTTCAACCTGTAATATTTACTATTGATGAACAGGAAATCGAAGTAAATTTTAAAATGTATCTCACAATGATTGATGGAAAAGTTGCACAAGCTTTAACTGATACAAAAGCATCATTAAGCTGCATTATATGCAAAAAGACATCAAGTCAATTAAGCCATCCAGTTCTAGAAGATAACACTTTTAAGGCAGCATACGAATTTGGATTGTCCCCTCTTTATACTAGAATGCGTTTTATGGAGCATATTCTTAAGTTGGGTTTGGATTTTGTTCCGTTAGGCGAAACAGTGAGAAAAAAGTAAGGAAAATGAAGAAAAAAGAAACCAAAAAATAACAAATTCAAGAAAAATATTTAGAACAAGGCCTAATCATCGATCAGCCAAAGGGGAAGGGAACACTAATGATAAAAACACTGCAGGAAGATTTTTTTCAGCTCCAAAAACTGCAGCATCTATCGCAGGAGTAGATTTGAAACTAATAAGGAAACTCAGTATTATTTTACAAGTTCTAGCATGCAGCAGAAAGATAAAGGCAAAAAAAATTGGAGATTACCCAAAAAAAACAGCTATACTTTACAACGAAAAATATTCTTGGAGATATATGCCATTCACAGTTCATAAAATTTTCTACCATGGGAAACAAATAATTCAACATAATATTCTACCAATAGGAGATCTATCTGAAGAGGCACAAGAAAAACGAAACAAAGACTATAGAATCTTTCGCGAGCACAACACAAGAAAAATTTCTAGATATTGTACTAATGAAGACTTGATTTTAATTTTATTACGCACATCAGATCCCAATATGTCCAATACCTGGCCAAAATGGAAAACTACTTCTATTGAACTAGACGTAGAAGCTAAACTGCTTCAAAAAGATGAAAATTTATGCTTTTTAGAAGAAATATTTACTAAAATGGTTTAATTAATAGTAATTTTTCTAAACACTAGAGTTGTCTGAATGTATTTCAACCTTTTAAAATTTTTTGCTCATTAATAAAGTATTAAACAATTTACAATAAAAGTTTACAATACGAGTAGTATTTATGTTTATTTTGGAATTAAATACTTCCTTATCTAAAGGAAATTTCAACCAATGAATACAATTTTTATGTTTTTGCTACTTATTTAGATAATTTTTAACTCAAATTTAAAAAAAAAAAAAACCAACCTTCGTAATAACAATTTCACGGGGGCCAAAGCTAGGTTCTACCTGATTAAATTTAAGTTTTTAATAAGTAAAAATTCTAAACGTGACTGAAAATCTTAGAACAAGTTGTAATACTTTACTTTTGTACCAAAAATCAGCTAAAACTTAGAATGTATTTTTAGACCTATCACAACTATTTTAAATTGTTATACCTTAAACGAAAGCCTATGATCTCACCTAGTAGACAAAAAAAACCGTGAATCACCGCGTATTACGATCCGCTTAAAAGTTATATATTTTTGACCGCCTTCTTGGAAAATGTTCCCACAGTGATGCGGTTATTTTAGCCCCGCCTACCAAAGCTAAGCCCGCTTAGCATAATTTCTTTACAGTTGGGTATTAAAATATATACCTACCCAAGAATACAATATATTGCAGATATTATTATTTCAATTCGTAACACTTGCTTTGGTGTAAATCTTATTCAAGTGCTTATAACATTAAAACCTAAATAAATTTGACTTTATTGTAACACCAACAAACGAATTAAACTTAATACATGTTAGTGTTATATTATGCTCTTAAAGTTGAAAGCTATTTTCTCTCACTTTCTTTCTTTCGCTCACTAATTTAATTTATTTATGCTTATACGATAATGGAATAACTTTAAATCTTTTTTGAATTTGTTATATATACACAACGACTCGGTGTTAAAATGAATCCAAAATTTTTTACTGTCTAGATACACTTTAAAAAGCTCATAAAATATGCACTGCAACGTTATCCGATATTGAAAAGCCACTCTGAGTTTAAAGAGTTACCCCACAAACATATGAATTTTACATATACAGTTTGTTATGTGCAGTAATTAGCCAAATAAAAAATTTAAGCTTAAGGACTAATACTTCACGAGTGAATTAAATTAAAAGAATTTCCTTAAAAATATGACTTTTTGAATTACAAGAGGATTTTTTTATTTAAGCCTTAGGATGCATAATTTTCGAGTTAATTATTTTACAAATTTTTCACTAAAACATTGCTTTTTTGGTCAATAAATATTTTTTTTTCATTTTATCAGCAAATTATTATTTCAATTGAACTTAACTAATTTATAAAAGTAATATAATACGGGCTTGCAACTGCAAAAATTTATGTAGCATTAAAAAAGAAGAAGAAAAAAACGAAAGGGCGCACATAGAGGTATTTCAACGATCTGGGCGGCCAAAATTATTTTTGTGCTTAAATGTACATATCTTGTCGAGTACAACAAGACTGTGTCGTTGAAATTTGCGAAACCCTCTAAAATCTTGAGTTTCGGGTAAAAAACCGGGTTTTCTGCCCTTTTGCATATATAAGCTAGTAACTTTGTTGAATATCAACCGATTTAGAATTTCTCAGTGGATTTAGAAAGAAGAAACTAAGCCATTTCGAATGATACTTAAGTAATATTGAGACATCTGTGTGTATTCCTCCAGCAAACTAAGTTTTGCAAAAAAAATTGGGTATTTTTCAAGTTTGGAGATGTTTTTACACATTTTTTCATTTAGGAACCGTATAATCTAAGACTGTAATATAAAAGTATGTTTATTTATGAGTAAAATGCAACTTTGGTTTAAAACATCCGTTAAAAATTGACTGAGTTAATGAACTTTTAATAAAACCAAAATGCTGGAATAAATACGTACTCAAAAGTAATGAATAAAAAAAAAGAAATGGTATGTAAATGATGAGAATATATAATGAGCATGTTTTATTGAAAACAAAATAACAAAAAAAACATAAAAGATTAAGAAAACATTTAATTGAATATTGCATCGCTCTCTGAAGAATAATCATTTGTATATGGCTCGTCAGATATGAACATTGATATTGCTTCTGGCAAGAACGGGTTAGTATTTCTATTCTTTATTGCTCTCATACAGCTTAACAAAGGGTCCGAACTAAGTAGAAGGCGATTAAATATATCTTCATTGCAGTTTTGTCTAGAAAATTTTCTTGCGAAGTCTTGCCGATAACTTCTGAAATGCCTTTTACGAATTTCTGCCGCCTCCTCCGAAAGTTGTCCTATAGGTAACAGAGATTTTCCAATTACAACTGCGCCATGAACCAAAATTTTGTGCAACGTTGGAGTCATAGGATGCCATGGGTACAGGTCAACATATAATCGAGCCGACATAGACAACAACGATTTCTTTTTATTTTCAAAGTTAGTTTTATTATTTGCAAAAACTCAACTGACAGAAAAAAAAGCTTTTGAGATCCAAAATGTTTAAGGTGTCAAAAAGGTGCTTATCCGGGACTATCCGGGAAAAATTTTTTGCTACTTCAATAAAGGAAAGATTGAATTATGCTAAACAAAAAAAATTATTGCTTGATCTACCTTGATAACATATCAAAAAGCATCTTGAAAAAGAAATTCAACGAAAAATTACTACAAAAATAACCTTACTTTCAATCAATAAAAAAATCAGCATTGATATGACTAATTATATGTTGTAAAATGATTTTTCATAAGTCCATTATCTGAAGTATTAGGATCCATAATTTTTTCCTTGTGCGATTAACTTGTTTTGCTAATATTTACGATGAAAACCGGTTGTTTTGTAAGGGAACCCAGTTCTATTATGAGAACTCTGTGAAACACTCAACTTTCGACTGCTCGTACGTGCGCGTGATGCGCGGAAAAAAATGGTGGTTGTTGTCTCATGTTCTTTGGAATGTCTTTTATCGCAATGACTATTTTTTTTCAATATTATTCCTACTTTGACTTTTGGGGTTTTGGCCGCCCAGATCGTTGAAATACCTCTATGTGGGGCGTAACGGCCTAACTATAGTTACCTATAGAAAATTGAAAAAATATAATTTTGAACAGAAGATTTCATTACTTCTTTGTTATAACTAAATAAATTTACGTCTATTTCCCGGTTAAAATAAAGAAAATAAGTTAAAGTGAAGAGCCCCAGGTTTGTTTCTCTTGACATGCACAATCTGAAAACGAAAATATATCGTATTATACATAATTACTACAGGAAACTAAAACAACAATATTGTTATGAAGATGCTCATTTTAAGTTGTAAAAAAATAATTATCACCAAAAAAATTAAGTGAAATGACCTATTGTTAACGAATAAAGAAATTTCTAAAAAAAATTTTTAAAGACAAAACAATCACAACATGCTACAGTGAAATTTCATGAATTAATTTCAACAAGCTGATGTACAGCCAAGCAGACGCCTTCATTGAACGATGACAACAATGTCATCTATGTTTGATACGATGAATTAGAGTTTCAGTTTTATTCTAGAATCATACAAAACAAAACATACAAGCTGTATCGCTTGGGAAATAGTTCAAACTTTGTCGAGTAAAGAGGTAAAGCTAATACAGCAGTTTTACACGTTAAGCTGGTAAAATTACGCTTGGGTAAATGAGTTGTTTATTCAAAATGCTAAAGAGTTGTCTCTAATTATTTTGCTATAAAAGAACTCATTAAATTAAATGTTTATTAAAGGTTATTACAGGTTTATATGTAACAATATAAATTATTCAATTATTTTAGAATTTTTTTAAAAAAAATGCAGGCACGCAGTAAAGTGATCGCTGTGAGTAATTAAAATATATACACTGTACTTTTACAAATATATCAATTTTTCATGTTATAGTATCGGATTTTTCAACAAGAAGTTTGTTCTACAATTGTGGCAACACCAACAATATGGTAGTCTTGATATTTAGTTTTTTATGTATTTGTATTAGATGCATTGGCAATTGTACCAATGAATTCAATTTCGCACGAAAATCGCATTAAAATAATTAAAAACCACTACGAAAATGGTGGTTCTATTAAAGTTACATTTTCTAAAGTTTGTGATATTTTCGAACAATTGAGTCGACAGGCTCGATACAGAATGTGCGAAAACCAACGTTTGTTCGACCAGGTCGTTCCACTGCAAACATCGCAGCCATTAGTCACAGCAAACCCAAATTTGTTAATTCCATAACAAATTTTGCGTAAGGATTTGACTTTGATACCCCACAACTTTCAACTGGTTCAGGAATTGTAGCCGGCCGACCATTCACATCGTCATAGATTCATTCAATTTATTTAGCAACAACCAGGAGTTGTTCTAAGAAATTATTTTTTCATACGAAGCCGATTTTCACTTATCAGGGTATGTCAACAATCAAAATTGCCGCATTTGGAGTTAAAAATCCTAAAGCGATCATTGAGAAGTCTTTGCATGCTCAACGTGTCAGTGCTTGGTGCACTTTGTTCTCTGGCGACTTGATTGGGCCATATTTTTTTTTAAGATGAGGCTGGAAATGCGGTAACGGTCAATGTATCACTCTATTGCAAGAAATTTTAACAACTCAATCTTGGCATTTCATTGACATGTGATTTCAACAGGATGATGCCACATGTCACACAGCCAAAGAAACGAACAATATATTGCAAAGCAAATTTATCGATCACTTAATTTTACGACAATCAGCAGTTAATTGGCCAGCCAGATCGTATGATTTAACACTACTGGATTATTTCTTGTGCGGCTATATATTAAGGACAGAGTCTTTACGGATCCAATTTACGAATCAATTTCCGCCTTAAAATTCAAAATCCGTGATGTGATTAACAAAATAGGACCGCCATTTTATCAAAAAGTGAGTAAAAACTTCGATAAAAGAATCAATATCTGTCAGCGTGGTCATGGTGGACATTTGCAAGATATCATTGTTCATTCATAATTACCAAACTTTTCTCTTCGTAATACATTAAAAATTTGGATCATCTTAATCTAATCATTTTGTTTTATTTTGTTTTAGAAAACAAACTTCTTGTAAAAAAACCCTTTACTTTTATTAGCATTTTTTTAATGTCTCTGAAATAATTTGTGGTATTCCATTTAATTTTGTTGTCCTAAATACTCAAATCGAAACTGTAAAATGGTATGGATTTCCATATTATAATTCTAAAAATTAGTTGGCTGAATATGTGATCTGAAGACCCAAAGGGAAATTTAAGAATATTGCAGACACAAAAATTGCACGCCTATACGGGCACTATCGGGTAGATGGATATGAAGAATGGTGAACTGAAATATAGCAGCATTCACTGTAATTTATTTATAAAATTTATTTTAAAATCAACAATAGACTTTATTTGAAGAAACAAAAATGTTGACAGAAGGATATTTTTCCATATCACAAGCATGCTTTAATATATATGTATATGTACAATTTTTCTTGGAAGAGATATTTTTTATCGTGTCACTTCAGTACAGAACAACAGTTGCGTGGCACAAGAAAATTAAGTTGCAAATCTTTAGTATTTGGTTTTTATTTCTGTTTATTTATTTAACTCACAGCAGTTTTCTATCCTTCTTTAAAAACATTCGAATGCCATTTGTTTATAACCATTACACATTTCCTTTAAATTCGTATGGGCTATAAACATTATTATCTAAATCCTTTAGGCCTTTACAGTCTTGTCCATAATGACTTTTGGTCAGGGTGATAAATAAATAAATCAACACAAAAAAGAAGAGGAAACAACATGTTATAGAAATGAGAAAATAAAAAAGGAACGAGTCCAGTTTCACTACATAATCGTTATCATCCATCTTAACCATAAAACATACCCATACATTAAGGTCAGTTCATATAAACACACTAAACATGAGAATGTTGTTTTGTTTTTTTTTTTAGATGTACGATATATTATGCATGAAGAACATACAATAATGTGTTATTTTCTTGTACATAGTTAGCATAAAAAATAAAACTCAAATACCAGTCAAAGTGGAGATATAAAAGACGGTATAACGAAAAGTGAACCTTATACTGCGTGTAGATTTTATAATCTTTTCCTTTTATTTCCCAAAAGGCCGATAAAAAATGAACATTTCCTTTTCTCATCGCATTTATTTTTTAGTTATTTATTTACTTTGTTTTTCTTCGTTATTTTTATCTAAGTGCAATATGTCAAAGATTTACTGTCTAAATCTTTTACAAAAAAAACTTAGTGTCATTATCTCTTCACACTTATACAAAAAATTAAATAGATTAAATAAAATTGTGTATCGTGTTGTAGTTAAATCGCAATAATCTTGGTAGGCCAGTTCATCAAATTACTGCTGGACAGGCTGAAAACCATTTTATGAAAAAATAAAAGTTTATGTATTTTGTGTATTAAATTGACTGAATTTGCAGAAGTTCGTAAATACTTTAGCTTCCATACAAATTAAAAATAAATTAAAACATTAAAAGTAAACTGTGATTGGATTAGTAAATTCAAAAACTACAAAGTTTTAAACTAGGAAAAACGTTATATAACACACAGAAAGTAAAGCCAGCCACGAACTCGTCCAACGAGGCACCTGTTACTACGTGTGATAGTAACAGATGCAGGTGTTGTTCTTGACTGGCATGAAAATTCAGTGTGATGTTCGATGAACTATACACATTTTTCAGGTTTCTAAAGCAGCTTTCAAGTTCCTCCGTTTTATAAAACGATCTTCGTACTATTTATACCACCTATATCCGCCCAAAGATGGAATGCAACCCTCATGTGTGGGCCTGCACCCCAAAATCTATTTTGAAGTTGCCCGACCGCGTACAGTGGAGGGCCAAGATGCTCGGTAGGGTATCCAACTGTATTGATTTTTTATATAATAAAAAAATATTGATGTTATATTAAATAAAAGGTAAAAGTGCATCATGTTGGGTAGAACCTTCTGGTTCTAACAATACTAAAAAACAGAATGCACAGTGTGGCCTATGTAAATATGTACTAAGCAGGCTTGCCAAATTTTCTTTAAACAAAAATTTTTAGGAGATAGTCAAGCTTATATTAGATATGAATATAACTCTAGTGCGAACTGTCACTAATATGTTTACCCACTATTGAGTTTCTAGAAATGTTTGAAAAGGAAGGGCAGATAATATTGTCAGACGGCAGACACTCTATGTGATTCAGCTAAAAATTGAGACATATCAACCAAATCGCTTTAAAGCACTCATGTCTCAGTCTAAAAATGATCGCTGGCTTCATCACGCTTCTCTATAAGCAGAGAAAGCACCTAAACATTGTGAATAACAGTTGATTTTGTATGAAAAGTTTCGAGGTATATTCAGATTGTTTGCGACGCCTTATAGCGCAATTAGGTAAGTACCTATTGCAAGAAGAGGACTCACCAACACAAAAATCGATGGCAATCGAGATTGCTCAAAGGAGGAGGTCTAGAAGAACCTGCACTCTAGAATTAAGCTCCTTGCTACCCAAACCTCACTTGCGGTTGCTATTTTAAAGTAGATTAAGGTGTTATTTTTAAGAGTCCAATTCTCTTTAACCGAGTTATTTTGACAGCACCTGCAGCAGTCCTAACATCTTTATTAGTTTTCATAAAAATTTGATTTCCTTAAAATACCGTGGTTAGGTTTAGTGACTAATATAGCGCCAACCGCCTGCGGAATATTTAGGTTAATAAAGTTAACTTGAAGCATTCATTCATCCAGTTAATTTTAGGTCCAGATCCAAAAAAGTCCATAATAAGACATTTGCTGATTTGAATCTCTCTCTCTCTCGCTTTCTCTCTCTACCGCAGTTTGCAGTTTCCTTGTAAATCAAACAGGCTGGTTTTGCTGGCTGTCTCTAGTTCAAGAATAAGGAATTTGTATTACAATGAGAGAAATATATTATGTCCTTATTATGTTGGAAGAAATGTTATGATATTAAAAAATGTGTTGCAGATTATAAATTTTTTGGTACCAAAAATATGTGATACATAATATTCGGTTTCATAACCTAGTACAATTTCTTAACAGTTTTTAAGCATCCTACTTCCTGGCAGCTCTCTGTGTTTTGTGTGCAATATGTCACATTATTTACTTGGGCTAGCGGGGTCAGTATTATGTGTCGAAATGTATTTTTTGATGAAAGTTAAAATTTATACGTCAACATTGATGTCTGAAAACATGGTTCCACTTTATATTGATTAAGATGGCACCTATAGCATGAAACAAAAGAAAATCGGAATTCAAATTATTTTGAAAAAGCCACGTCACTACAGTTATTATAATTAAGTTAAATGATTAGAGACAAATTGCACATGCAAATTACATAAAATACTCATTAAGATGTTTACACATTCAACCAATTTTACATGTTGAGCTTTTAAGTTAGCCAAAACAAAGGGTTAGATACAGATGAGGCTTCAAAATAATGCTTTTTATTTTGTGCGGCATATTTACTCTCATGTATTTACTGTCAGAAAAAGGTCATTCAAAGGTCGAATCATATTGGCAAGTTTAAATTTGCCAAATATCTCCAAACTATTTAAAAAACTAATAATAAACATGCTGAGGAGCGATGTATGCCGAAATATCAATTCGAATTGACAAGATAGCACGGTACTTCCCAACAAACCCACAGGCTATTAAACTTAATACAAAAAAAAGACTTTAAAGATGAAAATATATCCACGCATGCCTCGCTGACAAGGTATACGTTTGCCCGTGTTCCTATATATCGGCTTTCTCAACAAGTATTTTGTTTTTCAATTGTGGCAACACCAACAACATGATAGTTTTGACGTTTACTTTTTTAACGTATTCATAGTAGATGCATTGACATTTGTTGCAATGTATTTAATTTCGCATTAACATATTTAAAATCCACTATGAAAACTGAAGTTCTGATAAAGTAAAATTTCGTAAAATTCGTGATATTTTCGGACAACATAATAATCCTTCTGAGACCGCTATTAAGACAGGCCCAATACAAAACATGCGAACACCTTCGCATGTATGACCAGATTGTTCAACTGAAAACATCACAGCAGTGAGCCACAATGTTGAATCAGTTCAAAATTTGTCAACTCACTACGCGTCGCGAAGTTCGCAACAAATGTACTTATCCAAAAGCCTTACAAGATTCAACCGGTCCATGAATTAAAGCCGAACGACCATTCACATCGCCGCAGATTCGCTCAATTCATTCAGGAACAACTGGCTATCTATCACGGCTTAACTTATAAAACTATTGTGTAAAATTTTAGATAATTTGGAGGATTTTTTAGTCAACTAATAAATCCTTTTTGCTTATAATTTCCCAAGCAATGAGAAATTATAAGGGCGAGAGAAAATATATAAAAAAAGAAGTAAAACCAAAGGGATTAGTTATTATTAAAATAAATAAAAGAAAGCTACCCCTGAAAACAAACACGTCGAAACAAAGTAAATAAGAGTACACGGTCATACAAGAAAACTTCGAAAGCAAAAATAAGGACTTAGGTAATTTTTTGTTAAATATGAAATAGCTCAATATTGAAACTATACACTTATACACATCCATAATTCGAAACAGATATTAATGTAAAGGGAGAAAGGCAATGGTTCAAGTCTACATCTATATCTTCTATATATATTATTATGAATATATCTTGCTTAAGTTTTAAAATAAAATAATTAAGCAATAAAGCAAACTACTAGTTACAAACTGCGTAGAAATTGTATCGTTACCAACTGCATGCCATGCAAGACAAACACAAATTTGACAACAAAAAACATGTATGCTGTTTACCATCTGCGTAGTTTTCTAAGAAAACTTATCTATACGAGACAACAACAAGTATTTTGAAATAAATCCCCAGCAGAAACCTTATCAGCATAAAAAGAAAAACAAAAATACACACAGACATACAGGCGCCTATGCATCGAATAAACAACATACAACAACAAAATCTAAAATAGAGTAGAGGATTTTTAAATCTTCTAGACTTTAAATGGACAAATATATATAGGACAGCGACTGAGTGGATAATCAATCAGTGTAAAATTAAACCTGATCAAGTAAATACGTGCTTTTTAAGTAAATTGTTCCGAAATGTCAACTTTGTGTAGTTAAAGTAAATAAAATTATTATAAATTTAAAAATTCTAAAAACTGGTGTTATTTATTTTGCAATAAAGAACTCACAACAAAACATTTATAAAAGGTAAAAACGCAACAATAAAATAAAATTTGTAACAAGATCGCGTATCTTGAATTTTGGGCTTACTTTTAACTCCAGAAGGTATTTCATTTTAAGCAACAATAATAGAAAAAGTGAAAGTACATAATTTCCCCTATATCGGTAGCTTCTCATATGTAAACAATTTTATATTTTTGTAAAATATTCACAACATTATGGTGGCGAGAATAAGCTAATAGATATACGTATATTTCATTCTAATGTTCAAAAAAGCATATTAAAATATAATTTATGGATTTTTATGGAGGAAACAAATCGGTTTGATTTAGAAAATTTGTCATATTTTAAAATAGTATTGCCATTCCTTTTCGTGAAAACCGTAGTTACTAGCTATTTATTTGGCATAACTTGCGTGCGCTTGCGATGCGTTTTAGAAAGTACAAGAGAGTAATTATTAGGTCTGTTAGTGTAAATAGTATTGGGCTTAGGTCGTTCCTTAATTAGGGTAATTTTTTATTATTTATTGACGTAAATTGTTCCGCCACCTGGCATCCCTTTTCATTTTGTGCCAAAAAATATTTTAATTTTTTAGTTATCTCCACACGTACACATGTTACATGAGCGTAAGGTTTAAAATTATCTTGTGTAAATATCAACAATTTTATTCTTATTCTGCTAAAGAAAGACACCTTTTAAATTTAGGTTTTATATTAAATTTTTGTTGTAGCTAATATATAGTTTTACACAGACCATGTGAATTTCAAGTGCATCTACTAATATTCAAAAGAAAAGCATGGTTTTAGATTATTGGTGTATCCCACTGTTATTTAAAACAAAAATCTCAATTACATCAGAATCATTAGATTCAGTGCAGAGTGAAATAAACTGTTCAGTGATGCTACTGTTGTTATTATCATTTCATAAAACAACAAAAGTACTTTCTATTCACATGTTGGTAGTTTTCTCTGTAATTTGCTTCTATCATTGATTCTTTTAATTTGTGTCTCCTGTTCTTATTCCACATATATTTAAGTTGTGTAATTTTTTTTTTGCATTATATACAAAACGGTGTTTTGTATAAAATTAAAGTCAGCTGAGCTCTTAACATTTTAGTCTCTATTATATTTTTAATCTTGTTTAGTGCTTTTATTTACCTTTCTTTAGAAATTGTTGTATAAAAAATCAGATTAATACAAAATCATTCAATCAGCAAAGATGTTAATTTTATATTCATCTCATATTTTACAGTAAAACCGTTACTTTCTCACTTTCTAATCTTATCACAATAACAAATCAGGTACCCTGATCACAGTGCACGATTGAATTCAGAAAAAATCACAGTTAGATGCAGTTTTCACGCTGTGGCATAACTGGACTTTATTTCTTTAAAAATTATACCAGAGCTCGCGTACATTTTTTTGATACAGGCGAGAAGGAACTACAGACTACAAATGGACCTGACAAGGTCTTCAATGTCGTGCGATTTGACGCCTTTCGACTAAATTCTGTTAAGCCACATTAAGAAGAAAGAGTATAAACAGACATCTTAGAAGGAAAAATTTGCAGTTTCGATAAAAATAGCCGCGATTACGATGTGCTCAAATTCATTTGTAAATGTTAACGGCATGTTGATCTTTGGAAAAAAGATTAACGAATTTTTTTGTGTTTTCCCTACAACTCTATCGATCTTAAAGGGGCATCCATTATAGCCGAATTTATTTATCTGAAATAATCGTCCATGATAAATTAAGGATTATATTAGAGTTATTTGTATTTTAAGAATGTGTAATTTTGAAGGATTTAATATCCATGTAATTTTTAATATATTTTTAATAAAAATGTTAATTAAAGTAATCCTGGCTGATAATTTTTACTTATAGACTATATCATATCCCATGATAATCTCATAATAGAATGGTCGTTTTTTTAAAATCATCTTATAAATTAATTTTATTAAATCTTAATCTTTTAAACGGTCTTTTAAATTAAAAAGATTTAGTTTTTCGATATTTCACTTTCCTGTGGAAAGTTTCTTCAGCAAATTATTTTTTATATAAAAAGATTAAGATTAAAAGTTTAAAAGATTAAGATTAAGATTTAATAAAAATAAAAAAGGTCGAATAAAACTGAAAATAATAAATTAATTTTATTAAACTTAATATTCAATAAGCAGAAAAAAACAAAGGGAGAAAGTATAGCGATTGGTTTTATGGAATTTTATGCTTTGCAATAGTATTAACCACAAACTGCTTTGTTTACAAGAAGTAAAGAAAAAGTAACATTGTCGGATGGTGTGTTAGCTAGGAAAATGTTTATATTCTCTTGTAGTGCCACATGATTTATTTGCTTACTATTTGATGCTGGTTATGTTTATCAGAGTAGCACTGGAGTTGACGAAAAATGTTGTATCCTTCCTTTTCCTCCCCGTATTCTGTCGATTAAATATGATGAAGACCCAGCAACATAGAAATGTTGTGCCAAATAAAATATTTGCCGTAATGCATAATTGGCACTGATGTTACCAGTTAGCATTAATTAAAAATTCAATTCCTTCAAATCTTAAGTTTTGTAAAAAAAAAAAACAGAACTATAGCGAAACAGTTCTTTTAAATAAATCAAAAACATTTTAAATGCCTGCCCTCGAAAAGTACCACATTTGTAAAATTATTTATTTTACACACCCATTTTCTTTGTAATTGCATATAATCTATATAACTTTCTTTCATTTTCATTGCAATCAGTGTGTACTTAAAAATATTCAATTAAATACTTGAGGCTGTAAAGCAATCAAATAGAAGTAGAAATATTTTTGAACTCATAGTGAATGTAAAAGAATAAAAAATATATACAACAGCAAGCTCAATCAAGGTCTTCTATTGAAATACATTTCGAGTGAAAACTCCAGCACGCGTATAAAACAACTTAAATTAAACCTTTAGGTAACAAATGGTTCTGACAGCTTTGCTACATTGAAGAAGATTCACTAGAGGCTTTCAAAACAGTGGTGATGTTTAAATATGGGATTAAAGCGGTAATATTTCAAATAATAAAATTGTGATTTTTAGTGGAGTTTAATAACAATAAATGATGTTTATACTTAAAATTAGGCTTAAGTTTGCTAATAATATTGCACGTATTAAAAAGAGTATGGTCGAAAGTCACATACTAATTCAGACAACTTTCTAAATGCTTTTAGTTAGCCTCCTAGTAAAATTATAAAAAAAAAACTGATAAAAATGGTGTAATCTTTACTAAACCTAAAATGTCTTTCACTTTCTAAAAGTAATCATTGGGATCTGCTGAATGTTCCACTAGAATCTAAAAGAATATCGGGTAGGGAAAAAGCCTGAAAAAGCGTCTAATTGATACATGGGATCGTCTTTATATCAACTTCAGGCTTGTTTAAGCCAATATGAAGTGTATTTAGGCTTAAGTTTGATCAAGTCGAATGCAGTGAGCTCTGATAACTTACATCCTTAATTTGTTGTTTAATTGTTGCCTGTAATCTTACCAAATATAACACGTTTATTTAACACTCTTAGACCGACTAGCACTTTTTCGTCAAAATGGAAGTATACCACAACTGTGCCAATATTTAAAAATAACTAGGAATCCGGGCCAATTGTCCTCTTGGGCTTTTTATATAAGATTTTTGAAAAAATTCTTCACAGTCAAATGTCATGTTATAGTGAAAATAACGCTTTCTATTGGATGTAACTGAGAACATTCGATGCAAGCTTGTTGAAGTAAAAATAAATTTCCTGGTACTTCTTGATCACTCTAAAACTTTTGACACGATTGATCATGGCACTCTCTGCATAATATTTCGACACTTTTTAACTTCTCTTTTTTCTTTTAGAGATATGAAGATCCTCTATTGTCATTCGCAGTTTGTGTTGTTAAACAATCTTGAATCTTCGGTGTTACATTTATCTAGGGGAGTGCCTCAAGGATCAATTCTTGGACCACTTCTGTTTTCTATATATGCTGCTGATTTACCTAACCAGCTTTTGTATTGAAAGATCCATATGCCGCGAATGATGTGCAGCTGTATTACTTCTGAATTTCCTGGACATTAAAACTGTTTCTTTTCAAATATATTTCATAGGAAAGGAAATTTCTTTGGTATTCTTGTGCTTAGGTGTCAGTGATATAAATAATTATTTACTTTAACCTAACACAATTTGAAAATACACGTATTTTTGACATTTTGCTTAATGATTTAAATTAGCGTGGCATAAATGAGTGTAAATAATGTATTTTTATTAATAACTTTAGAATAAGAAGTAGTTTAAGGTAGAAGTAGTTCTATGCGAGACATTTTCTGGTCATGTATTTATATCTTCTATATAGGCACTTCCCTTCACATGAATAGGTGCGATGTTTTAGCAATAATTTAAGCTTGTTGCTCTCCAAATAATTCATCGAGAGGCTTATGTTGTACTTTTTATTAGCTGTTTACCAATTGCGAAAAAGAATGTAAACAAATAAAAGTCGAAAAAGTTCCGTTCAATTTAATCGGTGCTTCTTTTTATAATTTGTCAAGAAAAATGTAATTTATTTTTGCGTCTGTTGAATAGGTGCATAATGAAAAAAACCTAACACAGTAATAAAAAAACACGAAAACAATAAATTTTTATTTATTAACCTTTTTTTATAAATTTTTAATAATGTGTACTTCCTTTCGACAAAATTGCCTCATAAATTCTATTTAGAATGGAGTTATACAGTTGCGATAAATTTGTTAGGAAATTTGTACCCATGCTGATTTTATTGTAGCAATTAAAGATTGTGGGTCATCAAATTGCCGTTCAGACTGGTATATTTTCCGAGATAACCACCCCTACACCTTTTTCTTTATGTTTAAGTTGGGGAAGTATGGTGGCCATGGCAGCAATTCAAGATTTTGCTCGCGAATCCAGGATTTAATAATCCTTGTCGTGTGGATAGGTGCATTATCCTGTTGGACCATAACACCAACTAATCGACGGGCTAAAAAACATTATTCCTTCCTATCATGGAAATAGTAGTCCATTGGGTCCATTAAAATGGAAGTTTTTCTCATCTGACAAAACTACTTTTTTCCACTCACTCTTCCAAGCCATGTCTTCTTTGCAAAAATCCAACCGTAATTTCTTTTCTGCAATTTAATTCGTTTTAAGTGTTCTGCTGCATTTATTACCATTTTAACGGTAGAAACACTAGCACTTTTTGCTTTGATTTTTGTAGCAGAGTCAGTAGAATTGGCGGTTATTCTTACATTGTTTCAACTTTCCGTAGCTGTTGTGGCAATTGTTTGCTTTCCCTTCATGTTTTTTTTAATGTTTTTCTTTACTTATTAAGTAATTCCACACAACGTTAGCACTTTTATTAACTTTTATAGAAATTTCACGGCCGGGCACACCTTGATCGTCACATGCATAAACTTTTGCCTTCTCTTCCAACGTAAATGATTTACCACGGCCCATTTTCAATTATTTTTTTTTTGTTTTTAAAAAATGCTCAAGTATTTTTATACTTAAACTTGACACAAATGACCATACAATCAATTTTGAAACACCGCATCTATTCAACTGACGCAAAAATAATTCACATTTTTGTTGAAAAATTATAAAAAGGAGTACAGATTAAATCTACCGGAACTTTTCCAAACTTTTCTTTGTTAACATTCTTCTTCACAATTGATAAGCCTTAATTAAATTCTAACATAATCGTCTCGATGAATTATCTGGAGAGCTGGCAAGCTTAATTTATTGCTAAAACACTGAACCTATTTATTTGAAGTGAAGTGTATATACAGCATAAAATTTCGACCAAAGTATATGCATGAGGAGGTGACTATAGTTGACTCACAAATTCTCCAACTAATATGTTAGTTAAGTAGTTAGCAGTTTATTACAGCAGCTACCCAAAAAGAAAAAAAAAATACGGCTCCAAAGCTCTGGTCGCATAGTTTTGCAATAATTTAAAAGAAATACCTGCTTCGTTTTTGTTAGCAAAGGTTTATTTAGTAACAATTAAAATTAAATGTCTCTCTACTTGTACTGTATTAAACGCCACATGCACATGCAACGTGGCTCCAGAAATGCCACTTTTATGCCTAAGGTATTCAAGATTCATTTCTAATGGAATTAATTCTAAATTTTTATATCTCGTAGGGGACTTAAAGATTTGTCTTTCCAAAAACCCATTTCAGATATTTAATAATAAAGACGCGTTATATTTCTTAATTAAAACGTTGTTCTATTGTATACAAGTCAGTTTCTTTAGTCAATTGAACATCACAGCTTCATACAAAAAGTTAAAAAAAAATAATTTGACGAATTTTAATTCTGCTGAAAATCGAAAAACCAAATATATCAAAATACTAAAAATGCATCACAAGCGAGAATTTATCAAAGCACAAAAGTTAACAATTGTATCCAAACAAATTATCGCCGAAACTTACAAAACAAATGAATGGCGATGAGTATAAATATGTATCGTGATATCTTAAATAATATTTTTAGATCTTTGTATTTTACAATAAATAAAAATAAATAAAAAACAATTTAAAAATATTCAGAATATCGAGTTACAAAGATAAACTAATAACAAGCAGATTAATGTATCCCAAAAACTACTCTCGAGTGATTATTGTGCATTTTAGGCTTAAGTACTGCAATTCATTACCTTAAGATTTGTGTAATATAACACCAACTCCACAGATTTGCCTCATACATTATTTGCAACAAAAAAAAAAAAAAAGCAAAACACACCTTCTGCCTGTAGTTCCTTAGAAAGTTTAGATTAAAAACGAATTTAAAATTTGTGAAAATAAGATTCAAAACTAAAAAAAAAACTACATTTTACATACAAGTAAATAAAAACTAAATAAAAATAATGTCATTACAATGACAATGCAAAAATCAGAGTTTTTCAATAGAAAAGAGTCACCTAATTCTAGCAAAAATAGCAATACGACTCTGAAAATAAATTTGTCTAACAAACTGAAAATTGCAAGAAAGGGAAATCCTAATTTTATACTGTAGAAAACAATACAAACAATCTTGTAAAATATGGCATATAAAATGCATGTTGAATTTTTCTGAATGCAACACCGACAGCAACAATCCATCAATATTTTCTGAAAGGTGAATGTGCAATTTCAATGCTCTTTTTTTAAGTTTTCTATTGTTTTTAACATTTTTTTTACGAAATTGTTTTTTTCCCTTAATTTAATTTTCTTAACTTAATTCTTCCGTTGTATACTGCAAATATACGTGTACCTTTTGTAAGCGAAGAAGGGTTGAAAGAAAAAGCAAGTTTGAAAGGTCTAAATTGAATAGGCCTTTATACTTTCCTTGCAAAGTGTATATAAAATAACCACAGTATTCGCTTTATATTTAAAATTGAAATTCATAGTATAGTATATATATATATACTTATGTGCACATAGAAACACATGCTTGTATACTTGTAATATATTGTTAAGGATGCATCTTGCTTAAATTTAAAAAAAAATAATTAAATAAAAAATTGAACGACTGGGTATGCTGTTTACTAACTGCATTATTTGCTAAGAAAACTTATGCACGCAAGACAACAACAACAATTTCATACATTCAAAATAACAACAACTGGGTATGCTGTTTACTAACAGCGTAGCTTTCTAAGAAAACTTATGTACACAAGACAACAGCAACTATCTTAAAATACATTCCAGGAAAAATCGCTATCATCATAAAAACAAAAATACACATAAACCTACAGACGCCTATACACTGAATGAATAACATAACAACAACAAAATATGATACAAAGGGAGTGGAAGATTTTTTTTCTAGACTTCTATTGGACAAATGTAAAAGGCAGCGTCTGAGTGGATAGTTAGTTAGTTAAAAAATAAACCTTGTGAAGTAAGTTGTTTTATAGTGTCAACTTTGTATCTAGTTGAAGTAAATAAACTTGTAAAAGCTGGTGTTATTTATTTTGCAATAAAGAACTCACAACAAAACCTTTATAAAAGGTATAAACGTAACAATATAATAAAAATATTTTAAACATTAAGCTTATTTTTTATTTATTTTCTAGTAATATTAATTTCAAATGTCTTGAATTTTGCTTAATACTTTTCTGTTGAGAAACCACAGTGAAAACTTTCACTTACTAAATGGTCGTAAAATGTAACTTTTAAACAATTATTTAGATTGACTTTATCTTAAATTTGCATAGTTTTGGAATGACTCAGACCTCTTAGATAGTGCCTCACTTTTCTTGTAGCTTAACCACGAAGAAAGTGGAAGTTTCCTCAAATGTACCACGTTTGTATACCAAAAATTGATTAGGCTAATTAGTAATTTCATTGAAAAATAACAAAACAACACTTCACTTAAACTATTAAATACTTTTAATACACACATAATAAACATGATGGTAACTATGTTGTCTCTACTCAACGATGAACTAACTTGAATTAGTCATTTGCGATTTTCGTATATACAAAAATATTCTACTTTAACATCACCCCATATTGCTGCTATTATTATCATTCAGTTAAGGCACCTGTTTGGCTGTGTGTTTTGTTTTATTCGGTGTTAGTTGTTTTTGTTTTCTGTCTGTTATCTTATTTCGTAGAATTTCTTACAAGCGTGTTTTTATTATCTTGTGTGTACATGATTGCTTAGAAAACTACGCAGTTTGTAAAATGCACAATGGGTCCTTTCGTTTTTTTTTTTCTGATAAACACTTTCTTTTTAAAACTTAAAAATTAATTTTCGTAAAAATACAACTTTTAATGCCGTACTCAATTTTTAATGCTTCGAGTTTTACTAGGAAATATGATAAAATAATACATTCATATTTATTACTTTATCGGTTAAAGGGTATCTGCTTTTTTCTTGATTTTTTTATCTTTTGCTTATAACTCTATTTCACCGTAGCAAGTAAAATGGAAAAAGTTGCCAGATAAAAATCTTTATATATCTTATATAATAAAAAATTACTAATAGCATCCCCTCTGCAGCACTTAGAACAAAAATTGCAAGATATCCAAACACAAAAAACAAATATTATTTAAAGTTTTAAATGTTGAAAATTTTAAATGAAGTTTTTGTTACAATTAAAATAGCAGATTGCAGTGAAATATATATAGAAACTTATTTATACCTGGATGATAAATTACTAATCTGGCAACTTTATAAACGGAGCTATATAAAAATTATGTGCGCATTTCTGCCACATCTTCGCCCATAGCTATTTGGATAAAGAATTTTAATCAACTATTAAAATTCTTTATTCAAAACGCGTCCATTACTTAAAGCTACAGGTAAAATATAATTCTTCCATATTTCTATTTAACTTTGATTTCTGTTTAATTTCTCTGTAAATTTGTAAATATTTTCAATTTATCGAAAATGGCTACCTACTGTCGGTTGTTCACTAATTGCTTTCAATTTCATTCTTGGTGTGCTCGTAGAGAATTATGTAAGAAGAACAAGGTTTCAAAGACATTGAAAGCTTCCATTTGATGGTGCTGCATTTTTGTGTTTTAGGTTTTTCTTATTTTACTAACTTCGAGGTTTCCTGTACGTTTAGTTGCATTGATTTGAATGTATTTATGTATGTACAGTTTTGGGGAAATTATTGATAGAACAGGATGTCCTTCAGGGAGGTATACTATTTTGTTTTGCCGCCATTTCGGTAAACAGTACTTTTAACATTTCAGATTTAGCAGTCGTAAAGTAGACACGTGACAAATTTATTATGGAAAAACATTCGATAAACCAACGTGTTTTAGTCGTTAAAACATTTTATTAAAATCAATCACCCATTACTGTGATGGTGAGAAAGTTACGTGAAATTTTTGGGAGAAACAACGTGGGAACAAAACGCACTATTTATCGTGTAATGAATAGTTTCGAAGAAAGAGGATCTGTAGATGATAGGCCTAATTATGGACCGCAGCGTTTTGCAAGATCGACTGAGAATATTATTGCTGCCCAAGAGAGTGTTCAAAACAATACATTAACCTCAATTCGACGCCGTGCTCAGGATCTTGGTCTTGAAAGAACAACTTTGGCTACAATTTTGCACAAGGATTTGCATTTGTTTCCATATAAGATTCAGTTGACACTAGCTTCTGCACAAGAACATTTACGCCGCCGTATATATGACAATAAGATGCTACAGCTTGCCCATAGCAACCCTGATTGTCATAAAAAAACATTATGAATGACGAGGCACATTTTCGGTTCTGGAGAATAGGAAACCCTTAAATTATACAACAGTCACCTTTGGATCCATTAAAAGTGACAGTATGGTGAACAATTCGGTGGGAAGGAATCCACTGATTTGATAATGAAAATAGCATTACGGTAACTGTGAATGAGGAGCGATATCGTGATATGATTGAAAACTTTTTTACGCCACAACTGCTATCAGCAGGATGGCGCCACATCGCGTACAGCCAGGATTACAATGAAATCACTGCAACAAGTTATTTCAAGAAATGGTGATGTGGAGATATGGAGATATTTGTAAAAAGCAAGAGTTATGCAAACAACCCTAAAACGTTTGAGCAACTCAAGCAAAATATTCGTGATGAAATTAATGAAATGTGTGAGAGTGCAATGAAAAATGTGCGGACATTTATCTGATATTGTACTCCATACATAATCGCTGACATTAAATAAAATATTTATCAATATAAGATCCATTCTCTTTTATTTAATCCAAAAAACCGGCGGATACCCGGGATGGGCTTGCAATTATTAAATTTAAATTTGTGGAAAAAATGTCGTTTCGTAAAGTAAAAATAAAACGATTGATGGAATTAAACTAAAAAATTTAAAAATCAATAATGTCAATTCGATTTCTTTTTAACATTTATCTCTGTTGCAATAAAAGCTCAATATCCTTAATGTTCAATTGGAATAGTGTATTTACGTTGTCGTTAATTTTTATATTCGCCTGCGAAAAAATTAACCTGCTTTTTTTAGCGTAGTTAATATAGTCGCATAACACATCTTCACATTCTTTACATTTGTTTGCTAAATTATCTATTCGGGAAAGGAAATTAAGTAAGCAAACGCTAACAAAATTTGATTTCTTTTGTACTTCAACCATAACGCTATAAAATAATTTACATGCTTTTTATATCATGTGTTCTTTTCACTTTGAAGTCTTAAATTTATGCTTAGAAAAAAGTAATGTTTAAAATTTGCTTATTTGTATTGATTTAATTTCCGGTTCGTGTAAGCTTAAGTTATTAAGTGAGTGGTTTTATCTCATGCAGAATATAATTTTAATTTTTTATTTTGCTCCAAATTTCTCAGTGAACTAAAATATTTGCATGCGTGTGTCTTTATATCGGAAATGGTTTTCATATTAAATTTATTAGGAATAAACAAATGTATGAGGGTATCTAGGTAAAATGTAAAGAAGAAGAGAATATCTGTAATTTAATCAGTTATATTATCCTTAAATCAATAAACTGATAAATGGACCTAAGGTCATACTGTTGTATAAATCTTTTTTTTTACGCTTTCCATAAGCCTTTAAACAATTTACAAGCGACTTGCTCTTGAAATTTAATGGAATAGTTTGTTTTTGGTAGAACCAATCAATGCCCTTGCTTTACACAGAAAAAATAATAAAATTCGTATTTAATTACTAATTGTATTAGATTAATTAATTTTATAATAAAATATTTCATTGCAAAAACATAGTCAAGGCTGAAAGAAATATAAACCTTAATAACAACACTAATAAAGCAATAAAAAACAGTAATAAAGTTAACTTCGATATTAAAATTATTCTAATTATTGATGCGGTTGTCGGAGATTTTAGCGATACATATATTGGTACTAAGGGAACCAATTGCCAACAGGTCTAATGTCCTGTTCTGTTTGAGAAATGACGTTGTGGCTGTGGTTTCACTGGGCTTTGAAGAAAGTTCCAAAGAGATGTTAACGCAGGTTAACGCAGGTTAACATTCAATGTCCTACCTTGAGTATGTAACAGGACAAGTTGTTGGAAAATTTGTAACTTTTTAACAAGAAGTGGGGGCACAGCCCTGCTACCGTACATTCGAAAATTTCAACTAAGGCGTGTATTTGTCTTAGAGTGCGGGTAGATGCTTGTTCCCACACCCAGTGATAAGACCACCGTCAGATTAGGGCCACCATGGCCACTTGTTGACATTAATCTTATCACATACATGCACATACATACATTACTATTGCGCCTATTCTTAGTAGAGTGCATTCTGGATTGCCCAATTTGTCGGCTTTGAAGAACTAAAATATTAATTTTATTTGGGTACGGTTTTCCGTCAACCCTCATCAAATTTGGTTTGTGAACAAACCGGTTTCGGCTGTTTGCCATCTTCAGTGTTTTTTTCGTACTGTACGAAAAGAACACTGAAGATGGCAAACAGCCGAAACCGGTTTGTTCACAAACCAAATTTGACGAGGGTTGACGGAAAACCGTACCCAAATACAGTACGAAAAGAACACTGAAGATGGCAAACAGCCGAAACCGGTTTGTTCACAAACCAAATTTGACGAGGGTTGACGGAAAACCGTACCCAAATAAAATTAAAATTAACCCCGTCGGAAAAGCCAAGCACATAACTAAAATATTAATGATTTATCAGTATATCTAAGTGGTTCCACAGAATATAATCGGAAATTGTTAAATCGCACGACAATAGAGTCTTATCAATATTCCTATCATGTTAAAATGTTCAAAATATCGCCAAACTGTAACTCAAATATGTCAACAGCTGCGACTCTCGTCTATCTTAATTTCATCTATATTTTGGAGCAAAAAATTAATGATAGTGGTAAGATAACGATTCATCGACTGTTTCTCGAACGTTGGAGTTAAATGTCAATCAATTCATAATAATTTCCCTTTATATGGTGATTATACGCGGTCTGTAAATTAAGTAAAGAGGCTGATTATTTAAATTCTTTTTATTCAAATATTGTCACCCTCAAAATTACTTCCTTCGAAAAACCCACAGCGTTGGAAACGTTTCTTTCATTCCTCATACCAGTGCTGGAAGTCCGATATTAAAATAGCCTTCAGTTCGTCCGTTACAGCCGTTTGAATGATTTCGACTGTCTTAAAAAAAAATTCCTTGAGATGATTTCTTAACTTTGATAAGAGGAAAAACTTCAATGACTTCAAGTCGGGCGAATATGGAGACTTAGGAGCTAAAAAAATGTTACTGGCTACAAACTCGTTCATTGAATTTGCTGTGTGAAAAGGAGAATAATCGTTGTTCTTGATGTTGAGTCTCTAACGAATAACGCTTTTTTAAAGTCTCGGTAGAACCTCTCGTTAAAAGTGTTGATTGGCGGTTTGGCCTTGAGGTACATACAATTTGTAGACGATTCCATGGATATCGAAAACAAATCAGTCTGCATATGATCTTTGACTTTGTCATTTTATCTTTTTTGGGGCTTATAGAGGTGGGCCACTCCATGTTTTGGCGCTTGGTTTCTGGGTCGTATTCAAACATCCACGAGTCTTCATCAGTAATGATATGTAAACTTCAATCGAATGCAAAAAATTAAGGCACCTTTCCTTTCTGAGGTGCTTTTGGTCTTGAGGAAGGTTTTTTTGAACCATTTGTGTGCAGATTTTTCTCATCCCCAATTCGTTGGTCAAAATCTGATGAACGGTGTTGTCAGTCAAATTTAACTCTTTCCCGATCATTCTGACTAACCGATGATCTGAAATAAATCAGAAAAAACTCTTTCACAAAAAAATCGCTAATGACCACCTAATGATTCGAGCGATGTATAAGCCGCACTGAAGGTAAATCACATGTTCACCTGCCACCTCTCCAAGCCCAGAGCCTCCAGTATTGCCCTATCAAAAGTCTCATTACTTAATTTACAGACATCGTTCATGTTAAAAAGTTAACCCGTTGCAAATTTCTATTAAATAGAATAAATATAATCAAGAAATTTATTTTAATTTTTTTTAACAATTGTCAAGTGAACACAGAATGAAGTTAATGTTTCTATTGTTCTCCTCATAGAATTTCAATTGGTGTGATGAAGCCACTCTAATATCTATGAATTTAAATCTAGTTATTCAAAATTCTTCATTTATTGAAAAATAAATATTAAATAAAATTAAAAATATATAGATTAACAATAATAGCACATTTATGTAATAATACATTGTGTAAAAGAACTAAAAAAACTATAAATTTTTTCAATGAAACTCGAATTTTTCATAAAACATACAATTGGCAGCCCAATAAAAATTTACCACAACAATTACAACAAAAATTTATTGAAGTTAAATATTAAAACAAAAAGAATTATTTTACATATGAATAATATAGAGCAATAAAATTTAAAAATAAATAAATTTTTTTAAATACAGCGTTGGAGTTTTCATTCAATAGCATTCCAATCAAATATTACGGGAATTTACAATATATTTATTACTTGAATTTTATTGTATTTTCTTTCAATTTATTTATATCTTATTTATATAATCTTTTTTGTAGATTATAGCATTCAATAGATTACAACAAAAGAATCACTTAATCAGCAGCAACGGAAGCGGAAATTGTTACACTTTGTTCGTGTACACCCAATACCTGTCAATATATTGCAATCATACACAAACCGTGTTATATCGACATGCATTCCGCTTGGCGTTACCTATTTCTTCCTTTAGTTTGTTCAGTCAGTCTGTCAGTCAGTGAGTCATTTGTCAGTATTGTACAATATAGCTTTGATTGTTACTATATGATGGCAGCTCTTAAATTACACTTGATTCGACATTTTTCATTACCATTTTATCCTTTTTCGCTATGCTGTGTTTTGTTTTTCGCTGTTTCTTTTTTGTGTTGCAATGAGTTTTCGTGCAGTATTTTCATATATTTTTTTTTTTGCGGGAATTTGTTTAATGCTCGTTTTTTTTTTAAAAAGGTAGTATTAAAATTGCACAACACGTGCATTTTTATATTTTCACAATGTAATTTTATAGCATAAATGCATATGTTTAAAATGTCGGAACCCCTTTTTTTATTGATTTTTTACTCAACAGAGTTATATAGGGAACAGTTGGTTGCTTGTTATAAATCTCCACTTAACGACTATGTACGAACAGTGAATGAGTAAGCTAGTGATTGAGTATATGAAATTATATAAATGTAATTAACGGGCACTAACAGAAATGTTTACTTTACCGCAAAATGTGCCTTTTGAAATTTATTTTTTTTTCCAATAAAGTAACATTCTTGTACCCTACATCAAAAAGGGTCATATAGCCCCAACTGGTATCATTACCTATGAAATGGTGCATTTAAAACAAATTATAAACAGCTAAAGTTATTTACATTAACGAACAAAAGATATTCATTAAGTACGTTTACATTACCATTTGGTTATTAGCTTAGGTTTAGGAATTTCAATAGGATAATAAAAATATCCCTAATTTTTTAAAAAGCCAACAAATGGCATGTGTTCACAAATGTGTTAGAGTTTTATCATAAGTCTTACATATAATGAACATGAGCGGGCTTAAGGTAGCCGAACAAAACTTCCGAACAAAACTTTTGTTCAGCATAAGAAGGTAGGAAAGTGCTCATAAGAATGTACGAAACTGATCATATAGGGGTTTTCGATAAGAACTTTGTTTTTTAATTTAGTTTTTTCACGTGTTCCTACTGGATGCATTGGCAATTGTTACAATGAGTTCAATTTTGTACGACAATCGCATTAAAGTAATTAAAATCCACTATGAAAATTGGGGTTCTAATATTATCGGATGATATAATCGTCCTTTTGAGACCGCTATTAAGAATTTGGTTGTTAAATTTGAGTCGACAGGCTCGATACAAAATGTGCGTGTTCGATCGGGTCGCTCAACTGAAAACATTGCAGCCGTGAGCCACAATGTTGAAGCACATCTAAATTTTTCAATTCTTCGACATTTTTCGTAAGGATTTGACTTTGAAGCCAGGTTGAAATGTTGCTGGAATTGCAGCCGAAAATTCGCTCAATCGGGAACAATCTGCTGGTTTTTCTGAAAAATAATATTATCAGACGAAACCCATTTTCACTTGTCAGGGTATTGATGCACAATTGGAACGTCATGCTCGTCCTAGGAAGCCGAAGCTATAATTCTATGCAACAGAACTTTCTAGTTGCAACTTCGATGATTCCAGAGCAGGGCTACAAGTCATCACTCCTTGCTTAAGAGTTGGAGACTTTCCAACTCCTGTCCAAAATACATGTCTAGCATGCTCACTGGATCTGGGAACATTTCACCAGGTAGGTGTTACTAAAGGTGAAATGATCCCGGCCACCATTAAAAACTGACCTGTCTATTATGGGGCCGCGAATCCACAACCACCACGTTACTCCCATATAGGGGCCAACCTCAATGATCAGCCAGAGAACTATTAAATGTCTAAAGAGACAAATAATGAACTCTGATCCCCGTGGAAATAAAGTGGAGGTTCCAGTTGAACCCCTGCTGCCTTCAGGGGACTGGGCTCCCTTTTTCCCCAGTTGCACTGTGTCTAGATAGTGGAGTTCTATAAAGACCATATTTATGTGCCCCCGGGGGAGCTTGTCAGGGTATGTCAACAAGCAATTTTTTGGCTTCTAAAAATCCTAGAGTGATTATTGAGAAACTTTTGAATGCTCAAAGTGCCACTGTGTTCTGCGCTATGTAGCCTGAAAGCGTGGTTGGCCCGTTTGTTTTTTTTTCGAACCTGAGGCTGGAAGTGCGGTAATGGTCAATGGATCAAGCTGTCACGAGATGCTAACAACTCAATTTGACGACGTAATTATCACTGGCATGTGGCTTCAACAGGACGGTACCACATGTCATAATGACAAGGTACATTTTCCCAAAAACTGATAAAAACTTTGATGAAAGTTTCGACTTCTGCCAGCGGGGTCGTGGTGGACATTAATAGATATTATTTTTCTTTAATAATTACCTAACTTTTCTCTTCGTAATACAATCAAATTTTAATTTATCTTAATTTAAATTTGTGGATTTATTTTGTTTTAGAAAAGAAACAAAACACTAAAAGATATAGAACAGTAAAATGCGTGTAAGACAACAAATTATTCCAAATTATTGAAAGATTTTAATTTCGTTTCCGTTTTTATGAACTGGTTTTTGATACTTTTCCAAAAATTTTCCAAACATTACACCATTGACATAATTTGTCTGATTAAAAAGAATAGTAGATTTATATATTATGGCTTGTAGTATATGAACTGTGCCTATTTAATTGTTTCCTGTGTAAATTATTTTTTTGGAAATCACTAGAAGAAATAACATTTTTGCGATAAAACGATTGTTACAAAAATGTGCAACTTTTGCTAAACATCTTTTTGGTTCACGTAAGTATTTTATGTTGTCCAAAAAGGTTTTTTAGATTCATTTAAGCAGTCGACAAGCCCTTAAGCTGTACCGGTGATAAGAAGGAACAAGACCGCAGCATCAAGCAAACAAAATAGACCCATAATTGAATTGACGTCAGCAACTTAAAACTGTTAAAAACGTTAACAGTTTCCTGTAAAATTTTTAAAAGCGCTTTCTTGGGAAGTAGGGTAACATAATTCTCCCACAAAATAGATGCTTTCTTACGATTGCTTTAAAACATTAAATGTGAAATTATTTGGAAAAATACTTAATGCCCCAATTTGTTTTATATTTACAAATTTCGACAACTGTATAATTAATGCTTTCGTTTCAGATTTCACAATCATTGTAATCTTTTCTTTAACTTTTTTTTGTTCCTATATCTTCGTACAATTAACAAAGATATATACAGATTCTTTGTACAGCATTTAAAATATTTTCTGAAACAATAATTTTTAAATAAATAAGTTACTATCAAATTTTTAGAGAAAAACCGGAAAATATGTATAAATCGAATAATAAAAAGACTACGCAATATTTTCGCATAAATTATACAACGCTTTTGCAGCAAAAATATACTTCTACAACTTTCAATCGAAATCAAGGGTTAAGCCCAATTTAAAGACACATATAATTCGGCATGACCAAATATAAATATAAAATACGTGCTTATTTTTATCAGGACAATATGTACATATCTACATATGTATACACTCTTGTTTAATTGATAAGGTCCGTCTAGATAATTTTACTGACATTATTAGATTAACTATTCTAGAAATTATGACATTTATTTAACGCTTAACGTATATAATTAAGGGATACATCCTTTATGGCTCATTTAAAGACCTAAAGGCAAATAACAAAGATTGAATTGTTCAAAACATCAATTTAAATTCTATGAACATTTTTTCTGATGTCGAACGCTGTAACTTAGCTTGACCTATTGGGTATAAATGACTAGAAGTGCTTTAACTTTTTACTGATACCTTTTAAAAACCTTAATACGTATTTATTTCTGAGCTCTACAGATTCCGGTTGTGGTTTCGAATAATTACAATCCTTGCTAAATGAGTACCACTTTATACTAAAAAGTATAGTTGTATTGTATTAACCCATTAATGATGTATATTATTCTGACCGAATAGTTGAGCATTCGGTGAAAATTTAGAAATCAATTTGAAAATTTTAAACAGCTTCAGCAAATGCATTGAATCTTCACAATGCAGGTGTATTCGAGCTTAGAATTTCAATTAAGACTTTACAATATTTTTAAGGAATAATTCTTCTCTGCTTTAGAATAGGATACTTCAGGTGTATTATGTTTTTTTTTTTTCATTTTAAAACAACAAAAATAATATGTTTTTAATCTAAGAAGTAAATTTAAGAAAACAAAAAAAAAATTAAATTAGTAACGGCTTAATATTCCACGCCATTATCCCCATTTAAGGAGTGTGACGACCAAAGTCACCAGCTCGTTTTGAGTTCATACAATTTGTTATAACTATTAATTTTGAATTATTGTTGTTAAGTTTTTAGTTATGAATTATTTTCGTTTTCTTCATAACATTTATATTTTATTCTTTTCTATTGCTGACAGTTTAATTTTAACAAATAAGATCTTGTTAATTCATTCAAGAACTTCAAACGTAACAGAAAAAGAGATGTCTGCTTGTCATAACCATTCTTTTTGTGTGCCACTGTGGGTATAGAAGCCGAAGTACATGTGGATGTGTAGTCATGTGTAATAAAAAAGGGGACAGTTGGCCGGCAGCTCGCGCTACGGTAAAATCAATATTAGCAATTGGACGCAACCGCTAATAATCTTAATGTAATGAAAATTGAGGTCTATAAGTGGAATTGGACACAAATCCAATGGTAGATTTCTGGGCGGCTCATTGTGGACAGCTCTTGCCGTTGACCACAAAGCTGTTTTTCGGCTATTACGAGAAACCAGCGGCGGTGAAGTAACTCGAGTCAACTCGTCATTGAAGAGTGGCAAGAGCCACCCTTGTCGTTGGACACAACCGCGTGCCAAGATCTTGCTCGCTCACTTCCACAAGCAACCGCTCAGCATATAGTAACTTACCATTGTATTGTAAATTATCATTTCGCTGGACACAGCAACGGGTCAAGATCCTACTCTCCGACAGCCTAGCGGCCACTGTGTAGTAACTTGGGCCACCGCATCAGTGAAAAGCGGAAGCAGTCAGCGGTGGCGCACCATACAACTACGGGCCGTGATCCTGCTTGCCTACTCCAGCGAGAAACCGTCGTCCATATAGTAATCACAATCAATGATTGTGAGAATTGGTTACGATATTATTTTAATTGCTGTCACTAGGATTATATCTGACACTGGTTGGACCAAATAATTATGTACATATAGATTTAAGATTGGAAAACTTGTTGATAGTTCATATTATTAAAAAAATATAGTAGTCGCCGTAAATCTCCAACTCTAATTCGAACCAGCTGAGAGAATTCAGCGACAATTCATATTCGAACCAGCTGAGAGTGTTGCGGCAGCACCTATCTCAATAGAATATTAAAGAAGACAATAACGTATAATTAGCGGAGACGTGTCGTGTTATCATTCCAACAAGGAATGATGTGATAAGATTTACATCTGCACCGGTAGTGAGCCATAATCAGACGATGGTCAAACTGCTGTGGCTGAAATATAGCGTCATCCTCGCTCTAGAAGGCCTTCGGATACGTATATCCTCCGGTCACTCCTAGTTGCAATTTCGAAAGCCCGGAATAGGCCGCAGCCTTCACTCCTTGCTGAAGAGTCGGAGACTATCCAACTCCTGGTCTAGAACGCATGAAGCTTAATATAATTATGAACACGACGGCATTCATACTCACTGGACCTGAACCATCATTGTGTTCATTGTGAATAATCCGACCAAAAAACTCAAACGAGGGCCTCGAAACACACAGCCACCACGATACTCCCGAAGGGCCTATCTCAATAATCAGTCAGAGAACAGCTAAATGCCTAAAGATACAAATAGCGAAACTCTGCGTTTCACTGATTCTCATGGAAATATAGTGGATTGTCCAGTTGACTCCTACTAGCCTAGATGGTTGTTAGTTCTAAACTAAAGATTTGTTTTATTAATTCTTTTCGACGGTAACTAGAGATACTTAAAGGCTTTCAGTTTTATCCTTACTGCCGCTTGTACTGGGGTCTTTTCTATTAATAAAGGTTTTTTAAACAAGGTTTGTTTCCCAAAATAAAATAAAAAAATATGTTACGAATATTCATATTTTTATTGTATTCCGAAGAGAAAAGTTCGGCAATTATGAATAAGAAATGATATCGGGAAAATGTCTACCATGACCACAATGACAGATGTCGATGCTTTCATTAAAGTTTTTAATCACTTTTTGACAAAATTGCGCCTCTATTTTGGTAATCATCACATTACGAATTTTGAGTTTTATTTGACTTTGTATAGCCCCACAAAAAATAATCCACTGGTATTATTTATGGTTGGCCACTTAACTTCTGATTGTTGTGAAATTATGGGATCTGGAAATTTGGTTTGCTATAAATTGGTTGATATCCATTTCGTCCATAACAGGCCAAAATTGAATTGTTACCATCTCGCGATAACGTGATAAATTGACCGTTACCGAATTACCAGTCCCATCTTCGAAAAATCGCTTTCGAATATTCGCTCTAGGATTTTCAGAAACCCAAATGCAACAAATTTGCTTGTTGACACGGCCTGACAAGTGAAAATATACTTCGTCTGAAAAAATGATTTTTTCCGAAAAAAATGAATTGATCGAAACTACGGTTATTCGGTCGGCTTTAATTATTGCACCAGTTAAACTTTGTATGACTTCAAAGTCAAATCCTTACTCAAAATTCAATATGTAGAGTAGTTTTGAATAACTCCAATTGTTGAGAATGTCGAAAAGTTGACAAATTTGAATCTGCTTCAACACAGTGTCTCCCGGTTGCGATGGTTTCTGTTGAACGATCCGGTCGCACATTTTGTATCGACACTGTCGGCTGATATGTAATTGCCAAATTCTTAACAGCGGTCTCAGAAGGACGATTATTTTATCCAAAAATATCACGAATTTTACGAAATGTCACTTTAATAGAACCCCCATTTTCATAGTGGATTTTAATTATTTTAATGCGATTTTCGTGCGAAATTGAATTCATTGTAGCAGTTGCCAATGCGTTTAATACGAATGGGTCAAAAAACTAAATGTCAAAACTATTATTGTAAATTAAGGTTAAAATATTCTAATTTAACTTAATTTAATTTTTAAAATTATGAATTATAGACTTTTATTAAATTTTATCTTTTTTTGGAAAACGTCTAAGGCTTTAATTTCTTCTTTCTTTTCATAAACGTTACTAATCATTTTATGTACAGTGTACGTATAACAAAAAATTTTATGTTTAATTTTTTTTGAAAAAGCCTTTTTATTTAAGATTTTTACTGTGTCTGTTTTTTTATTGCTCTTTGATATCACGTCAAAGTGATTTTCACATATAATACGTGATAGTAATTTAAATTTCTACAATCATTTATCCTCCTTCATGTTCATAAAAATCTGCTTCAGTATTATCTGTCAGTTTCAAGATGAGTTTCTATATAAGGATAACTCTTAATATTTTCGAAAATAAAATAATTTTTAGTGTTTAGACATAATGAAGATATTTCTATAGAAATATACTTTATTTCTTTCTTAATAGAAATTAGTAATTCATGTTATGTTATTCTTACTTCTGTTTTTACGTGGGAGAAAATTTGTTAAATTACATAAATTATGAAAGGAGATGAAATCTGACACATGTTAACATTAGGCAGTTCTTGTTAACAACAATTATCAGAAAACAAGCAACATTTAATATTAAGATTAGAAAGATCTGTATGTACTTTTTGTAGAGTATTAGATTTCATTACGTACAGGCTTACGTAAAACTTTTTGCATTTCTATAGAAGAAAAATTATGATTTTCCTTCTGAAATTATTCGAAAAGAATTTTTATTATTATTTGCATTTATTTTTACATATGTAAAACAAAGTTTTTCATTTCCGTTTTGAGTTTAGATTGTCATCATTAAAAAGTGAAAAAAGTATTACGCTTAGGCGTTTTGTTTTTAATCTGTTTACTTGATAGTGAAAATCACACTTCGTGACTCATCTGATTTTCTGAATGTGACACAAATAGCAAATTTCGGGAAACAGCTGATCTTACTATTTTCTTCCAAAAACTGTAAAATTTTGTGTTATTTCTGCAATTTCTTAATTTATCATAAAACGTTATATTAGCCGGATAAGTCAAGTTTTTTAAAGTATACTTTTTGTTAAGCAAACTAAGCCACTCTCCGCGTTTCAATATGACGGCGAATTAAAATTTCTGAAAATATAAATAAAACAAGAACCCAAATTTTTTAATTATTTTATAAATATACAATTGTTTATTCTGTAACTGTATTTACAATTTTAATTTTTTAAATATATATTTTTTAAAAAGTGTTGAATCAGATAAAAGATTTTTTTTGCGGACCGGCACTCAAGGAATGACTTACTCATGCAACGCATTTGACCAGAAGTAGGGAATTACTTATGGGGAGTAGGAAAGAGGGGGTAGTATTTGTGGACATTCAATTTGCATTTTCCTACATTGAAAGTGACAGGAAAGATCTCTGGAGAAAGCTTATGGCATAAATAGTACGAAGATCGGATGGAGTGAAGTAACTCTTAAACCGTTTTAGAAAATCGAGGCACTTGAAAGCTTTTGAAGATATCTGAAAAATATTGTTAGAACACCATACTGAATCTTCATGCCAAGAATATCAAGAACTGCTGACTCCTTAATAATTATATCACCAATAGTAATAGATGTAGCACAATTTCCGAACAGAAATCTCTGCGTAAGCATGCAACATTGATTCTTACGGGTATTTAAATCGACTCTATTCACACGACCCCACTTGGAGATTATTAAGAGATCCTAATTGAGCCTATTATTCATGTTCTGCATTTTGGAAACCACCTCCAACTGGTTCGGTTTATTATTGATAGAATGACAAATGGTACTGTCATCTACGAAAGAGTATATATAATGTATATTATATTATATTATATTATATTATATTATATTATATTATACTAAATAAGATTCAGGGTGTGAGAACGAACGCAGCGTTGCGGTAGCCCTGATTTAACTTTGAACTCACCTGATGAAATCCCGTCTATAATAGCTCGTATAGTGCGACAGAAAGCAATGAAGTCTGAAAGCAATAATAAAAACTGATAAAATACAATTTTCATATTAACCAAACAGCACATTAAACAGAATATTCACAAACATGAAAGATAACATAGAAAAACAAAAACAATGCAATGTAGTGTATGAAATAAAGTGCAAAGGCTGTGATAACGAAAGCTGTGATTTAATATAGGTACATTGGGACAACAAAACGAACATTGGTGACAAGAATGAGTGAATATAAGAAAGATATTACGAAACGGAAAGGGACAACAACATTATCACAACACATGCTTAAGACTGGACATGCAGCTGATTTTGAGATATATAATGCCGAGAAGGGTAAATATACACGATAGAAAGTCACCGCATTCAATAGAACATCGACAAAACTGTGAACCTAAAATAAGACACGGACATTATAAACACTAAATACAGTGTTGCAATAAAGAAAATTGTAACGGTCATATTTAATTTAAGTTGTGTTTGTTTTTACTGAAGTTTAATTGTTTTTTCTTATTCGTCAAAATCTTATGATAAGGTGATCAATATTATATTATATTGTAAAATAAATTGTTGTGGTGTATTTAATTGTAATAATGTAAGATTTTAATTTTTGAATAGACGTAGCCCTTGAAAAAGTCAACAAAAAATTGAGGAAACGTTGGGTAGAGATGTAGTAAAAAGTTTTTCATTGACACAAACTATATTAGGCCTAGCTGGCTTAAGATTATGAAATCAACAATGAAGAACTTTTAATTTTAAGACTAACTTTCAATGGCTCTTAATTTAATTAAGTTTTGTTTGATTAACAAAACAATAAATTTCTGATAATACACTGGTATCGAATTCATGTGAAAAAGTCGAAGTATTTAAGAAAACTGTTGTCGGTCAAAAATTCCAATAAACTTAAATAAAATTGTTATTCATGTTATATTTTCTTATTTGTAATGTAGAACTTCAAACGTGAAGAGTTATATACTGTTTTTACTGCTTTTATTCTTCTTGGCATACTTTTTATTAAATTTGTCAGCAATTCCGAATAACTTTTACAACAGGCTTCGACGGCATGCTTTCAGACTTCATTTACTGTCTTAGACGGGGTTTTTGGAAAAAATTCCTTTGTTTTCTAACTGACCAAAGGTGCTCTATCGGGTTATACCCGGCGACTGAGGAGGCCCATTTTAAATATTTTTGCTGTATTCTTGAGATCGTGGTCAGGGTAAATATTCTGTATGCTTTGTAAACATTATCATTTTAGTCATTTTTGAACCGCGCTTAGTTGATTAGGATGCAATACGCACACAAGTTGAAGCATTTTCTCTACTTTTGTCATTTATTATCAAAAACATTTCTCCTCTAAAATAAATTTTTGCCATATTTTTTTCAATTATAAAGTTTAATATAAATAAATGAGTATATTTATTATATTATTAAGGCTATAAATGTTAAATATTATTACTCGTTTTATTACAAATTCCTAGTTATTTTACATTGAAGCAATTAATTTTTTTTTTTAAATTCTACAGTCTTAGCAACGCCATCAAATCAAACCTGTTCTTTTTAAATAGTATTAAAAGGGAAGCAATAACTGTAGTTATTTATGATACCATTGGTGTAATATTTGTCACAAATATTGTTTTCCGCATCATCTGTCGAAATTCTTAAGATTTTGTACAGTAAAAAAGGGATATGGTGTTTTAATTTTGATTTTACGATTCAAAAAGAAAATGAAAAACAATTCTTTGTACACTGTAAAAAAAAGATATTTTGCCTTATTATCTGTGTTGTCGAAGAACGATATTGCAACCGTGACAAGGCTAATTTATGTGCTACTTGCTATAAACTCATTTTAAATTATATATTAAGGCAGGGTGAAGGTATCTAAGATAAAATCATCAATGTTAGAAAAAGAACTAGTATTCTTTAAGATGATGAAATCATTTACTGTTTCTGCTGTTCTGAAGAAGCAGAAACTTTATACTTTTTTAATAAAAGAAGAAAAGTAATAAAAATTATGTTTAGAGTGCTAATTATTATAGGCATAGGTAAACTTAACCTAACGTCGAAATTGAACAAAAGGGCTGTCGAATGTTTAATTAAATCCAAAAGACTTTTTGGAGATCATAATTTACGTGATCATACAAGATGTCTTGGTATAATTGTGTACTTACAACAATTTCATTTCTTCTTATGGCTGAAATTTATTCACAAAATGTAACTGGTAACGATTATTTATTAAAAAAACGACATGGCTAATAGAATGGAATACTACAGTGAATAACAGTATAAAAACATTTAAAAAAAACTGTATTGTGTTATAAAAACAGACCCAAATTTCTTTAGAAAACTATTTAATATAATAAGCTTGTTAGGATGATCTTACTTATTTTAATTTTTTAATTTCTAAATCTACTTCTATGGCTGCGTTCGTAATACAATTATGCAGTGCTGTCACCTGCCTTAATTAGATTGTATTACTCGATCACCAGAGATATTTTATGCCAGTTCATTAACAAAGATTCATATTAAATACATCTATGTGTTGCAAGAGGTAGGGCGAGTTACTTGGAACTGTGTCAACATTTCGCTATTTAACTAATAGTAGATTTTCGTATCAAACAATTTATCTAGTTTTTTAACAGCCAAATAATACATTTTATTCGTCAAAGTATATTTCGCAGCCTTTGGCATGAACAAAAATTAAAATAAAGCTTTTAAAAATATTTCCAAATGCGATTTAGAATCGCGAAAGGAATGTAATTCAATAAAAATTAAAAAATGTATGCATTTTCATAAATGAATAAGAAAGTTATTTTTCTGAAGAATTAGCTTTCGAAAAAAAACTTTATGTGTATAAAAATACCAAGTCAATTTAATGCCAGATAAACGCGCGGTAAACTTACGAATAATTTTCTTGTAAAAGTTATATAAACGGCTTACATAAAATGTGTACTTTTTCCCAGGAATAATCGAATATGGTATCAAATCATGGGATAAAAAAAATATGTTTTTCCTTATCCTTTGTTTTTTATTACAGTGTCAACTTTCTTCAAGTGTACTGTCTTCTAAATAATAATCCGCTAATCTGCTATGGTAAAGGAATAATGGATGCTTTAAGAAAAAATATTGATTTGTTAGCTTTCAAAGGCAACTTTTCACTTTGTTTAGTTATCATTCCATTCCCCAAAATGCACAATGTTTTATGAGTTCGAAAGTATTTATTTTGTTCTTTCTCTTCGCTGGTGTCACTTACTGTTGATGCTATTTTTCTTAACAGTTTGTCAATAGTCTAAAGTTTTAGGCAATAAAAAGCAATAAAAGATTTCACAGTAGACAAACCAACAAACCTGTATTAAAGTGTTTAAAGTTTTATTTGCTTTTTATTGTTGTTTGTCGAATAATGAAAAGTTTATTGGCACCAGCTACGGTCGACAACACAAACAATGATTATTGTGGCAGAATTTTTCAAAAGCAAGAGTTACTTTATTCCATAACATACTAAGTTCTTCTACTTTATGGTTTAAGAATGATTTTAGCATAAGATCCATGGTATCCTTTCAAGGGGATTTTTTTATTTTTTATATTTTTTTTGTATACACACATTTCCTATAAATTTGTTATATATATATATGTGTGTGTGTATGGGTGTATTCAAGCTTTGATGACCACATTAAAAAGTATTATTTATGCTACCAAAAGTAATGTTAAACGAGTGTAATAATATCGAAACAGCTTTGCAAAAATGCAGATAACATTGGACTTATCAAAAACTACAAATGCCATACATTTTATGTCGTTTCTATAGCAATAGAGATCTAAGATTTTTTCTATATTTAATGATCGTCGTTTGGACTTTCGTCATATACAGACTCGTTTAAGGACTCAGAGGATTTTAGTCAGGAATTCTAGACTGAAAACAAGTAATGAAAAATAATTTTTTCTTATTTAATGATAAAATTGCCAAACTCTTTTATTTGTATATTATTTGTATTATTTTGTTTGTATATAGCCATTTAAATTTTACATTAAAGTTTTCTTTTACAGACAGTCAAGATAACATAAAAAAAATAAAAATTTTTCCCACCCTTTGGTCGTTAATGGACTCTACACCGTTTGATATTCGCATGCTTTTCGCAAAGACTTACCTGATCCCTTCACTTTTGTACGGCTGTGAAATCTATGCCAATTGTGACAGCACTGATCAGCGCAGACTGAAAGTCGCATATAACAATATTGCCCATTTTATATTTCAGAAACACCGCCGTGACCATATCTCATCATACTTTAATTTAGTTTTTGGAATGACTTTCGATGATCTTCTAAAATATAGGTGTCTAATTTTCTTGCACAGGATTATCATCTCGGATCGACCATCATATCTATTTGATAGGATAGTTTTTGCAAGATTTCTTCGTGGTAGAAATATTATCCAGCAGAAATACAAGAGTCTGTTATCTCAACGCCAGTTTTTCTTGACATTTTCATTTTGTGTATTCTTAATGCTCTGTTACTAGATTTATTAACTCAAATTGTAAGGATCAACAGCACCGTCACTTATAAGATTTTATCATCTTGTTGTGCTAGTTGTTTGAAGAATAAAAAATAATAATAATAATAATTAAATTAAGTATATCCTGCTTTTTTACTTTCTTTTTGTAAATTTTGTAAATGCGAATTAGAGTTTTTTTAAGAATTTAAAAAAATTTTAAATGTAATGTCTTTTTTAATAAATTAAGTAAGTAAATGAAATAAAAAAATTATTGATTTTTTTTTTATTTTTTAAATTAAAAAATTTAGCATTAGATAAAAATTTCTATTATCGAGCTTTTCAACAAAATGAAAATGGTGGTTCTGTTAAAGTTGGTTTTCGTAAAATTCGTGATATTTTCAGACAACCTAATCGTCCTTTTGAGATCGCTATTAAGAATTTGGTCGTTAAATTTGAGTCGAGAGGCTCAATATAAAAGTGCGAACACCGGGTCGTTCAACTGAAAACATCGCAGCCGTGAGTCGCATTGTTGAAGCAGATCCAAAATTGTCAATTCTGGGACGTTCTCAACTAATGGAGTTATCCAAAACCAAATTTTGCGTAAGAATTTGTCTTACGCCTTACAATGTCCAACTGGTGCAGGAATTAAACCCGACCATTCAAATCGCCATAGATTCGCTCAATTTATTTATTTAAGAACAACTGGCTGGTTTTTCTAAAAATGCCGCATTTGGGTTTCTGAAAACCCAAGAGCGATTATTTCAAAGCCTTTGCATACTCAACATTTCACTATATGGTGCGCTATGTAGTCTAGAGGAGTGATTGGGCCATTTTTTTTTTCGAAGATGAGACTAGAAATGCGGTAACGGTCAGTTATTGAATCACGTTACCGGAAGGTACTAACTCGCTATTATTGACGAGGTGGATATCATTGACATGTGGTTTCAACAGGACGGTGCCACATGATACACTGCCAATGAAACAATCAGTTAATTGCAACCCAAATTTCCCAGTCACATAATTTACGACAATCAGCAGTTAAGTGACCAGCTAGATTTAACATGACTGGATTATTTTTTGTGAGGCTATGTTAAGGATGGAGTCTGTACGGAGTCAAGCGAATCTATTTAAGTCTTAAAACTCCCTTAAAACCGCCATTTTGCTAAAACGTGATTCAAAACTTTGATGAAAGAATTGACGTTTGTCAGCGTGTTCGTGGTGGACATTTGCCAGATATCATTTTTCATTTATAATTACCAAACTTTTCTCTTTGTAATACAATAAAAATTTTAATCATCTTAAATTAGATTTTAGGTTTCACTTTGTTTTAAAAAATAAAGCCCTTTAATTATTTAAAGACACAAGCTTTTGAAGACAGACTCTAGAAATTTATAACTTCTAATATAACATTTTGGTTATAATAAATAAGCCTATGATGTTTCAAAAAATCCTGCGAATCAGAAAAAAAGGATTTATACAAAATAACAAGATACACATATATATATATATCAGAAAAAGCGTTTGTATTGACAAATTGCGAATAAAAATTGTTTCATTCTTTAAATTTGTTTCATGTATTAAGTACAGAAAAGATATGCGGCTTTACACATAAGTATTAGTTCTTGTTATCATTTTCCTTGCTTCTTATCTAGTGTAGCGTGAATACATAGTCAATTGTACTGGTACAGTGCTGTGTGAATTGATTATTCTGATTGCCTATGCAATCACTGGCAATGTAATCAACCGATCATACAGGGTATTTTATTTCAAGCGTGTGGATAGGTACAGACAAACGTAAATATATAAATAAAGCTAGGAATGATTACAGGTATTATATTGTAAAAGTGAGTACACTTAACGGCATGAATATTCCCTATGTTTGTTACGCTTCATATTCTTTCTAGGAATAAGCATAAGAATATTTGATAAGAATAATTCGAAGCATTTGTTGTAAACAAAATTATTTGGTCCCCATGGTACAAAATTTTATGAACTGTGGATGGCATATATCTCCGAGAATTTTTTTTTTGTTGTAAAGTATAGCTGTATTTTTGCCGTAATCTCCAAATTTTGTTGCGTTTGTCTTTCTGCTGCATGCTAGAACTTATAAAATAATACTGCATCTCCTTATTAGTTCCAAATCTACTCCTGTGATTGATGCTGTATCTGAAAAAATCTTCTTGCAGTGTTTCCATCATTTGTGTTCCCTTCCCCTTGCTTTGGCTTATCGATGATTAGGCCTTGTTCTAAATATTTTTCTTGAATTTGTTTTTCTTTTGTTATGTTTCTTGTTTCTTCATTTTCCTTATTTTTTCTCACTGTTTCGCCTAACGGACCCAAATCCAAATCAGAACCCAAATTAAGAATATGCTAAATAAAACGTATTCCAGTATGAAGAATTAGAATAGAAGGCGAATAGAAGTGCGCTGGATTACCAGCTCGCTAAACAATAAAGTTTTAAGCCGGAATGAAGGCAAAACAAAAATTCTTTTTACATTATATTACTCTAGTTTATCATTTGTAAATTGAAGAATTGAAATTAAAAATACATAAAAATAAATTAAAATGGGCTCGAAATAATAAATATTTGTTTCTTGATGTTTGTAAAGGCATTAAGCATAGCGAGTCGGAAAACCTTTTCCTTTATATAACTATTTTCACATACCCAGAAAGGGTTATTTATTGTAAATTTAAATAAATTCTTCATACCAAAATCGTTCCTATTATCAAAGACCGATTTAAATTTAAGTGCTCTTAAGGCAACCAAAAAGATTATGTCTTAAAATTAATTCAAGATTTTATTAAAAATTGAATAAAATGTATTTAGGCAATAATTTTCATGTCATTACAATTATTTATGCGTATGCTATTCTATAAACATAACAAATTCTGCCTTAAGGATATATAAATTGTTTTGATTGAACTCAATCTTTTACAATACAATTTATTTTGTCAGTTTAATAAAATTTTATGTTCCTGTTAAATATACGTATATGTAAAGCTGACCTTAATTTTTATTACTTTGATATTTAATTTAATTAGATATAAAAGATAAAATAAAATAATTGCTTATATTTGTTATTAAGGGTTAATATAAAAAAAAATGTAATTGTTTTAAAATATTGTTACGAAGATGATTTATTAAGTTTTAATAGAAAATAGTTAACAGTAAAGAAGTAAATGACCCACTGTGCATTTAACAAACTGCCTAGTTTTCTAAGAAATCTTATACACACCAGCCAACAACAACAGCTTATTAGAAATTCTTATTTGGTAGGATTTCTAATAACAGAACAAAATAAAACACACAGCCAAGCAGGCTCCTAAATTGAATGATAATAACAACAACAACATGGCGTGATGTTAAAATAGAAAGGCTATGTCTGAGAACCGTTTAAAGCAACTATATAATCATCATTTGCCGGTCAAATTAAAAAAAATGTAAATAATTTAAATTATGGCAGTAACTACCTTCCGCCGCACTGTGGGAACATTTTACGAGAAGGCGGACAAAAATATATAACTTTTGAACGGATAGTACTTTTGATACGCGGTTTTCTTTGTCTGCTAGGTGAGGTCACAAATCGACTGGGTAGAGAAATAGTTGTGATAGGCTTAAAAACATATTCTAAGTTTTAGCTGATTTTTGGTACGAAAGTAAAGTAGTTTAAAAAGTTTGTTTTACATAAAGTCTTATATTTTGAATCACATTTAGAACTTAAACTTATTACAAACTTAAATTTAGGCAGGTAGGGCCAAGCTATCGCCACCGTGAAATTTTTAGTACGAAGGACAAAGGTTGGTTTTTTGAAAAAATTCGAGTTAAATATTAGCTGACTAAGTAGCAAAAACATAAAAAATATCTTCATTGGTTCAAATTTACTTTAGATAAGGAAGTATTTAAGTCCAAAATAAACATAAATACTACTCGTATTGTAAACTTTTATTGTAAATTGATTAATACTTTATTAATGTACAAAAAATTTTAAAAGGTTGAAATACATACAGATAACTCTTGTGTTTGGAAAAATTACTATTGATTAAACAATTTTAGTAAATATTTCTTTTAAATGGCCTTGATTTTCACCTTCTAGAAGTACTTTAGCTTCTACGTCTAGTTGAATAGAAGTAGGTTTCCATTTTTGCCGGATATTGGAGATATAGGGATCTGATGTGCATAATAAAATAACGATGAAATCTTCATTAGTATAATATCTAGAAATTGTTTTTGTGTTGTGCTCGCGAAAGGATTTATAGTGTTTGTTTCGTTTTTCTTGCGCCTCTTCAGATAAAACTCCTATTGGTAGAATATTATGTTGAATTATTTGTTCCCCATGGTACAACATTTTATGAACTGTGGATGGCATATAACTCCGAGAATATTTTCTTTTTGTTGTAAAGTATAGCTGCATTTTTGCCGTAATCTCCAAATTTTTTTGCGTTTATCTTTCTGTTGCATGCTAGAACTTATTAAATAATACTGCATCTCCTTATTAGTTTCAAATCTACTCCTGTGATAGATGCTGCAGTTTCTGTATCTGAAAAAAAATCTTCTTGCAGTGTTTCCATCTTTTGTGTTCCCTTCCCCTTGCTTTGGCTTATCGATGATTAGGCCTTGTTCTAAATATTTTTCTTGAATTTGTTTTTCTTTTGTTTTGTTTCTTGTTTCTTCATTTTCCTTATTTTTTCTCACTGCTTCGCCTAACGGACCAATATCTAAATCAGAACCCAATTTAAAAATATGCTAAATAAAACGTATTCCAGTATGAAGAAGGGACAATCCAAATTCATATGCTGTCTTAAAAGTCTCATCTTCTGGAACTGGATGGCTTAATTGACTTGAAGTTCTGTGGAATATAATGCAGCTTGATGATGCTTTTGTGTCAGTTAAAGCTTGTGCAAATTTTCGATCAATTATTGTGAGATACATTTTAAAATTTACTGCGATTTCCTGTTCATCAACATTAAATATTACAGGTTGAAGGTCTCTAATTTCATCTTTTATTTTTCGGACTTCTTTAGTTATGACATTTTTTGTTTCTTTTTTGAAAGTAAATTTTATTGGTCTGCAATATTTTGTTTATGAGGGTATTTTATTTTTCTATACTATTTTCCAATCAGTGTAAATCAATTTAAAAAGCAGAGTATTTTTGTGACCTCCTAATTTATATAAATTTACGTTATTCTAATTAGGCAAAATATTTTTGTGACCAACTGTGCTTGACTTTGAAAGTGACAAATTTTTTTTTTCTTTTTGAAAATACGCATATTCATCTAAACAACATCTCTCATAAGGGCGTTATGAAAAATAAATTTAATGCTTAGAAAATAGCAAAACAAAAAAAAAATTTTTTTAATTCCATTTTGCAAAAAATTTTCGACCTTGCGTCAGAAAAATTGTTCTGGTGCTCACGGTCGGATCGTGCCGGGTACACAATGGGGTATAGGCGTATAGGGGACATTTAGGCTATGACAAAGTGCTAATGCTTTTACATTTCCTAACGAACTTTAGAAGTTATGATCTATTTAGTAAGAGAATTTAGAAGAAAATTGGACCTCTAAAAAAATTAATTTGTAAATATCAAAAATCAATCCGCTATTGTACAAAGTTTGTTTCGTTTAAAAACCTTGTACAAGGAAAGAGTTATAGATGTTTAAAAATCAAAAATTTACCAAGAAATTTCTCATTTTAGCAAACTACTGAAAATGCTCATTTTGAATCACCCTGTTCAGTGTGATATATATAAAATAAAGTTTTAATTTTTTTGGCTCCCGAAGTACACTAGTATCTACTTTCGAAGGAACTTTAAAATTTTACAGTTGGGGACCATGAAAAAAAAGGACTTTTGGCCTCCTTCTCCTAAAATGATCCACTGTGCGCCGGTAAAGTACACTAGTTTGTCTGTTTATAATTTTTGGATCTAATATTTTTCACTACATACTCATACATTTCACGCGGTATTTCATTAATTTCTTCATGAATAGTTTGTTTGGGTTTTTTTAACATTTCTGGTTTGTTTGCATAAGCCATGCTTTTCAGATATTGTAACAAAAAGGAGTTCATGCCACCGAAAAAGTCAATCAACATCACCATTTTTTGAAATAATTTGTTGTGGAAAGAGGTCTCGCAGTAATACCATTGTAATCCTGTCTGTTTGCGATGTGTCAGCGTCTTGTTGATACCACATGTTAATCAAGTTTAAAGCAGGCAGTTGCGGTGTTAAAAAGTTTTCAATCTCCATTCACAGTTGCCGTTATGTCAACTTCATTTTTCAAGAAGTAAGGTCCAATGATTCCTCTTGCCCAAATTGCATATCAGGCTGTCACTTTTAACGTATGCAAAGGTGACTGCTGAATAATTTGAGGGTTTCCCTTTCCCCATAACCGGATCTTCTGTTTATTCAGATATTAAGTTAAATGAAAAAAATGTTTCTCGTCACTCATTATGATTTTTCATGAAAATCGGCGTTACTATGGGCGAACAGTAACATCCTATTGGCATATGTACGGCGACGTAAATTGTCTTGTGGAAGCAGCTCTTCTGATAACTGAATCTTATATGGAAAAAAATGCAAATCCTTATGCAAAATTGTGATTAAAGTTGTTCTTTGAAAACCAAGTTCCTGAGTTTGATAGATTGTTTTGAACACTTTCTCAACTCAAAAATAGAACTCAAAGTAACAAAAAGTTTATTAAAAGCAACAAAAGTAACAATATATTTAAGTGAGATTTATATAAAGCTTAATTTCGGAATGTTTTTTAATAGCAAGTTTTATTGTTCAGAGTTGTAAGCAATTAAATTTATTATTTATTTTTTTTGAAAATTTAAATATTTAAGTAATTTATAATTATTCGGAATCATTATCAATATAAGCAGCAATTTTATTCGTGCTTGATTCCTTTTCAAATAAATATTAAGTGATATTCTCACAAAATATTTTTTACAAAAAAATTTTCATTAAAAATGAACATTTTATGATATTCTCATAAAACATTCTTTCAAATAAAAATATTTGAAATGTTTTATAATGGGGGAGAGCACATCCATATTGCAATTTCACTTTCGCTCACAAAGCTCATTAGTGAATTTTACCCCAATATTGTATAGAAAAACCTAAGAGTCTAACCTAAGAGTTCATAAAATCAACATAGCCTAGACAGCAAGAAGAAGAAGTGTTTTTGAGTCTTGCTGTCTAGGCTATGTTGATGTTATGAAAAAAATTCTCATAAAATCAGTTTGGCTTTGGATATAAGACTCTTAGGTTTTTCTATACAATATTGGGGTAAAATTCACTGATGAGCTTTGTGAGCGAAAGTGAAATTGCAATATGGATGTGCTCTCCCCCATTACAAAACATTTCAAATATTTTTATTTGAAAGAATGTTTTATGAGAATATCATAAAATGTTCATTTTTAATGAAAATTGTTTTGTAATAAATATTTTGTGAGAATATCACTTAATATTTATTTGAAAAGGAATCAAGCACGAATAAAATTGCTGCTTATATTTAAATATTTATTTTGAGCGTCTTTATTTTTCAGCTAGTTTAGGAAATTCAGAAACTGCTTTTAGTAATTTGTACTAAATTAGAAATAAATTAAATTATTTAAAATTCTAAAATATTTTAATTTTTATTCAGATAGACATCATTCGAAAAAAACCATGTACACGGATTCTGTTAACCATTCTCTTTATAAAATATAATTAGTTTCTAATTTTAGTTTCACTTAGAATTTTTTATCTTCAAAAAATGTTCATGTGCTTTTTCATGTGAATTACAAATACCTTTTATTCATACATTTAATTAAGCTAGTTTTTTTTCCTAAGTTTTATAAATTAGTCTGCGTTAATATATCAAAATATATCAACTACATGATTATTTATATAATTAGATAGAAATAAAAATATATGTTTATAAAATATTTTTATAAAATTAATAAGTTACTAAACGTGTTTTGTACGGATTATTTTATTATTGCATACTTCAATAGCATGTATAATGCATTGATGTACAGAGGTAATATATTTAAACAATTTAAGTATTTAAACAATTAAAATAAATATTATAAAATTTAAATAGTTATAAAATCAGCAATGAAATGCCGATATATGCTTGTATGTGTGTATATAAATATAAAATTTATTTTTATCACATTTGACTGTGTATGGCAAACGGATGTGATAGAAAATTTCGTTGAAGTTATATTCGTTTTAAAAGTAAAATAATTTGAATTATCTGCTTACTCATATTATAATTATTTTAATATATTTACTAAGGCTTTACTGCTGTGTAATTTTAATATTTTATGATTTTAAAGCAAATTTTTCTATAAAACTATATTTTTTGTTTTATTAAGATATGACTATCACTAAACTTGAAATCATTAACACATATAAAATATGATTTCCAAATATAAATTAAGGAATAAATTGTTCTGTTTTTAATTTTATGCAATTCGATTAAGCTTAATATAAACTAAATTGAAAGAAATAATGCCTCTTTAATTAGGTTAGGCCAAATAGGCAAATTTTGCGAGTTATGTACATCTAGGTAACAATTTATTCTATTTATCTGGTTCCGAAAAGTAATCGATTAAACTTATCTCTTTGTTTTTTTTTTAAGTTTAGTAGTACATTTGATTAAAAGTCTTGAATAAACCATTACGACTTTTATAAATGATATTAATCTTTACACCTATAAGAAGCACTAAAAATGTATAAACGAAACCAAATTCAAGGCATCGAATATTACTTTCTTAAAACTCCATCTTGAGACTTCAGTCATTCTCAATGACACAGAATATTTTATTATATTGTTACGGATGTGTTTTGCTTTAGTTTTAAAAATAATTAAGCAATAAAGCGAACTACTGGGTATGTTCTTTACAAACTGCGTGGCTTGCTAAGAAAACTTATGGTACAACAACAAAATTTCTATTTACAAACTGCATAGAAATTTTATACACAAACAACAACAATTTCATATGCTGTCTACTAACTGCCTGTCATGCAAGACAGAAAAAATGAAATTTCTGCTTACTAACTAAACGCAACAAGACAACAACAAACATGTATGCTGTTTACCATCTGCGTAGTTTTTTAACCCTTTCGGCCCTACTGGGATTATATGTCCCAGTAACGTTCCTTACGCCGTAAGTTTTGTGATTCTTATTAAAATATAATATGTTATATGTCCCAACAAAGTTTGAATGCTAAGTTGTTATTCAATTAAAATAAAACTGTGTTGAAATATAACGGTGCGTCAGTTGTATGAATTTTTTTTGCATGGAAACACGTGTTTTATGCAGATTCTGACTTAGTGGTGTATTAGCTGCCAGGTGGATGGACTCCAAGGAAGTATTGCTCATATCAAATTGCCACATGCCAGACTTAGCTCAGGTGTTGAGAAAGCAAAAGGATGGCATCAAAAAACCTGTTAACTGCCCTTTGGCCATAAGCGACTACAATCGGCTAATGGGCGGAGTCGATCTTGCAGACCAAAAATCAGCAGTGTATGATATCAATAGAAAATCTAGAAAATGGTGGAAAAAAGTATTTTTTAAAATTCTAATGATTTGTGTAGTAAACGCCTGGATCATATATAATGACCATTATAAGCGAAAGGTGTCTCTAATTCAGTTTATAGTTCCATTGGCTGAATGGCTTATAGCGGAGGAAGTGAAAATCAAAGGGCTAAAGACACGACGCACGGGCGGCAGGCCTTCTAAGCGTTCGAAGATTGAGCTTTTGAATATTGGCGAACATTTACCAATTGAAAGTTCCTCACGACGTCGTTGCGTTAGATGCACATCCCTAAAGAAAGAGACAAGAACTAAATTTGTCTGCTCAGGATGCAATAATACTTTATGCCCATCGTGTTTTACGCCATTTTATCAATGAGATAATTTATTCATTGAATTTTTTTTTAGTTCCTTTATACTATACTACACTTTTTGTTTTTGTAAGCTTTGAATTCCAATTTTTCTAATTTTTTCAATAAACAAACTTTATACAAAATTAAACATTTTTATTCATAAAAGTAATTTTTAAGGTTTTTAGCTTTACTGGGACATATTGTCCCACCGAAAAAGTTTATTGGGATTATATATCCCAGGATAACGGTAAGGATATTGTAATTTGCAGGATCGCCAAACATCTTATATTTTTGCATTAAAACTATATTTCGCTTTAAAATTGAAAAATCACTATTAAGTTTCGCAAAAAAACTCAGGGCTGAAAGGGTTAAGAAAACTTATCTACACGAAACAACAACAAATATGTTGAAATAAATCCCAAGTAGAAACCTTCTCAGTATAAAAACAAAAAATAAAAATACACCCAGACATACAGGCGCCTATACATCGAATAAACAACTCACAACAACAAAATGTGATACAAAGGGAGTAGAAGATTCTTCAGTTTTCTAGACTTTAAATAAACACACATAAATAGGGCAGCGTCTGAGTGGATAGTTAGTCAGTGTAAAATTAAAGCTCGTAATGTAAAGACGTGCATCTTAAGTGAATTGTTCTGTAGTGCTAACTTTGTGTAGTTAAACTTAATAAAATTGTTATTAATGTAAAAAACTCTAAAAACTGGTGTTATTTATTTTGCAACAAAGAACTCACAACAAAACGTGTATAAAAGGTCTTTGCTAGCAAAATAAGTTGATGGAGCAGTTTTTCAAAACATAGTCCATATATCCCCATAGGAAATTATGTCTTATGGGTGGGTATGCGTATGGTATTTAAATTAAATATAATATATATCCTTCTCACAATAATGATTAAAAATAGCAAGCGCACAAAAACAATGTTTGTTTAAATTCACCTAGTTGCCTATAGCTAAAAATATCGTAATATAATAAGTAAACAATTTTTATTCAACGAATTTAAAGCAAAAGGCAATTATCATTTCAAGGAACATTTTGTTAATCCTGATATTCCATTTCAAATATAAATTTTGAAACATTTATTTCTATTGTTATTTTTCTGCTATTATTGCCTAAGTATATATTGTATTTATTTTTCTTACATACCCTCCCCTCAACATAACAGACATTTTGTCAGAAAATAAAGGCCATATACGAAGTAAAACATCTAATTTATCGGGATTTTCAACAAGAAACTTGTTTTTCAATTGTGTCAACACCAAGAACATGATAGTTTTGACATTTTAATTTCGCATTAAAATAATTAAAGTCTACTATGTAAATTGTGGTTCTCTTAAAGTTGCATTTCGTAAAATTCGTGACATTTTCGGACCAGCTAATTGTCCTTCTAAAACCGCGATTAAGAATTTGGTCATTAAATTTAAGTCGACAGGCTCGATACAAAATGTACGAACACCAACACGTGTTTGACCGGGTCGTTTAACTGAAAACATCGCTGCCGTAAGCCGCATTGTTAAAGTAAATCCAAATTTGTCAATTCCTCCACGTTCTTACCAATTGGGGTTATCCATAATCACCAAATGCCGAATTTTGCGCAAAGATTTGACTTCGAAGCCTTACAAGGTGTTGAACCTGCAGGAATTTTTTCAGACAAAGCCCATCTTCACTAGTCAGGGTATGTCAACAAGCAAAATTACCGCATTTGGGATCCTGAAAATCCTAAAGCGATTATAGAGAAGCCCTGCACACCCAACGTGTCGCTGTATGGAGCGCTATGCGGTCTGGAGGCGTCATTAGGCCGATTTTTTTTCGAACATGAGCCTGGCAATGCGATAACGGTCAATTGATCACCTTTTCCCGGGATGCAATTATTGGTTTCAACAGGTCGGTGCCTTATGTCACACAGCCAATGAAACGATTAATTTATTGCAAGCCAAATTGCCCGATGGCATAATTTCACGGCAATCAGCAGCTAAGTGGCCAGCTACGTTAAGGATAGACTTTGTCCTTACGGTGCCATTCGAATAGATTTCAGCCTTAAAACTTTAAATCCGCGATATTAGCAACGAAATACGACTACCATTTTGCCAAGAAGTGATTAAAAACTTTGACGAAAGGATCGCCGTCTGTCAGCGTGGTCGTGGTGGACATTTGCCAGATATCATTTTTCATTCATAATTGCCGAAGTTTTTCTTAGTAATACAATATAAACTGAATCATCTTAGTCTAAATTTTTTGTTCTATTTTGTTTTAAAAGCTAAACTTCGTGCTGAAAAACCTTTTACTTCAGCAAAAATTAACTAGGTTTCCAGTTTTCATCAAAATATTGTACTGGTATAATAAATTTTTAAATATTTTTTTCAAATTTGGTTAAGGAATTGTGGCAATTAAAAAAAGAAAGCACAGAAGAAAGCTGAAAATAAAAATTTATGAAGTAAGGTAGGCTTCTGTAAAAAGATAAAAATAAAATAAGTTAACTAAAGCCTGACAAATTCTTCGTCGCCAGTTATTAAACAAATAATATGAAAGAACATGCTTCAATAATTTTTCTTCTTATTAACAAATGTATTAAATAATTCTAATTGAAATGAATAGTATACTAAGATTGTAAAATAAAAATACAAAAACTAGTAGATAACGGAATAAAAACTCACAACCCTCAAATAGCTATAAACAATAAATATTTGTTATTACATAACATACCGTTTCTTCCAAAAAAACCAAATTAATGATGTGCTAAACCATTTAATTGTTTGTTAATGACTCTTAAGGGAACCGAGCAAATACCTTCAAAATATCATTAATTAAACGAACATAACACAAATATATTAAATGCGTACAGTTGTTGTTTTGCTATATTCTGAATTGAGAATTAAAAGAGCAAAACCAATAAGCATTAAATAAATGTGGGTGAAATGCTATGATACTAATTATTGTTATATATTGCTGAATTACTTTTCATTAAAATGAGAATATTTTAATTATAAAAAAAATATAGAAATAAATTTAATTTTTTGATTATTTAAGGAGCAAATTGAACATACTGTTATTATTTTAATAAACGCTTTTTTTGAGTCCTTTAATTGCAAAATAGTAACACAGCACTTTAGAATTTGAAATTAAGTTAAACGATTTATTTATTTACTTTCAATAGACACAAAATTAAAACGCTGGTAACTTTGCTGTTTTTACTCACTGATGACTCAACTTGAATTAATTCATTTGTTCAACCATTGCTGCTTAAATAGTTGTTTTAAGCGGTTCTCGCATATACAAGAATATTCTGCTTTAAAATCTCCCCGTATTGTTATTATTATCATTCAGTTTATGCGCGATATATTTTGTTTTTGCTCTGTTTTGTTTTTCTGTTGTTTATCTTATTTGGTAGATTTTTGGGCATGTTTTTGTTGTCTTGTGTGCATATGATTTCTTAAAATACTAACGGCTGTATGCATAAAAAATTTAAAGTAGATTTAACTACCGTTGTTAAGCACAATTTCCTAAAGTTGTATTCATAAAACACTTTTACCTTAAAATACCTTTGTTAACTTTAAAGTAGGAAAAACCTACGTTAATCCTACAATAAATTGACAGTTCAATTTTATTATTGAAAGTTCAAAAACCAAACAAATTGTGTTTACAATAAACTGAGCCGTTTTTTTTTGTAAAGTGGCATAAGTTACTTTGTTATAGTCATCTTTTTAATTTAAATTGGTTTATAAAACATTTTAATTTTTAGCCATTTCAACTAGTCCGTATTTAATTTTTGAAACGGATTTTTCTAATGATTGTGTTGAAATAAAATCTTTTTTCTCCATGTTGTGTACTATGAAGGATATTTTCGACAGGGGGCTATTACTACTATTACTATTTTGTCCTTTACATAAGTCACTATGTGCAGTAATATGCTTTTGAGTTGTGACATTCTTAGATATTTTATACAACACGAAACAACCTCCTGAGAATAAAAAAATAAAATAATGGTAATTATGTGTAGTATATTAGATATCAGTATAATATTGTTCCGTAAACTGCACTATTCTTTCGAACTAATAAAAATAAGTCAAATAATCACAACAATACTTCACACACACTTATTACATGTTTCCATTTCTTTCGCATTAAGCTCCGTAATTAATTTCCTAAGTACAGCGACTAACGCCACTTTCAAAATAAGCATTTTTGTTGCACCGTTAATTATCAACACTCCTCTCAAGCAAATCTCAATACTTCTTAATTTCAAATTTATTAAAAATGAAAAAAAAACTGTTCAATTGTGACTTATGCCACTTTTAATGTAAACGGCTCAATTGACAATTATACTTTGTTATTCCAAAATGTTAAAAAATATTTATTTAAACAAATTGTAGTATATAAATAATTATAAAAACTAAAACATAACATGGCATTCAATATAAAACATTTTTACATCATTATTTTATATTTTACAAAAATATAATTATAATTAATTATTTTAAACAAAAGTTTTATTGTTGTACATATAATTAAAACAAAGCTCGTTATCCGAATAATTATTTTTTTAATATGAACAAATTCTTTGTAAGTTCTTCGTAAGCCTTGCAAATTAACCTTTTTTGGGTGCTTTGCTTTTTATTAAAAAGATTAATATAAAAAAAAAAACAAAAATATGTTGATTTTGCTGAAAAAAATGAAAAACAAATAAAACATTTTTTATGGATCTGACTACCCGGATAAATAATATTCATTTTTATACATTGTTAACTACAACGTGACAACTGAAAATAGTGGCATTGCCAGAATCAAAATACTATTTTTACTAAAGCATACATTAGCTAAATGTATGTTTATGAATACCATTTTTTAACAAACGTCTGTTAGCCTTAAAGTGTTTGTTAACTAACGTGTACTTCAAAGCTCAAATAAGCGTTTTTTATGCATACAGCCGTAAGCAGTTTGTAAAATGCACAGTGGGTTGTTTTGCTTCTATTTTGAACTGATAATTATTATCTTTTAACACTTAATAAATCATCTTCGTAACAATATTAAAAAACATTTTTGAAGGAGTGTTGAAATAAAGTCGTTTTACTGACAAGATACATTTTCTTCTAAGGCATGTAGATTTTAATTACTGTAATTTATAATATACATTTATATATATTAGAACTAAATATGAAAATTCCATATTTACTTAGTGGTGGATGTGATTTTCTATAAAAAACTTAATAAAGAAACAGCTAAAACACGGAGCTTTTCTTGCAAAAAGGGGCCATGTAATACCTACAAAATCCCATTAACTGCGGATAAGCATGATATTTAATTACAGGTATGAAACCATTTAAACTACAGTTATTGTAATCAGCCTGCTTCAGCCTGCATGAGAGCAGATAAGCCTCTGACTGTGCTCTGCTCTATGTATTGTAAAGTAAATATTCTATTTTATTGACTTCGCAATACATCGGGTTCATTACTTTCCTGTTGTTAGCCGCCTTTAGATACCATTTAGCCATTAAAAACCTGTATTTTTTTACCCTGAATGAATTGATCGCTTCTGTCATCATTTATTTCAAGTCTGACTACTTAGCAACATAAAATTCGTACATTTATTTCTAAAGTTGTATTTTTATTTATTTTTAATTCCTTTTAAGTCGATTATTCGAGGATGTTTGATTTCTCTCACGTTAAATGTATTTTTTATTGCCATGAAAATAAAAACCTTAAATTAGCTTCACTCTTCACTTAATTTCAAAATAAAATGATTCTTTTTTAATGCTATTTGTTATGGTGTTATAAACAAAACATTAAAAACAACTTTAACAGTAGAATTATTAACAGGTTTTCGTTTGCGGTAGATACATAAAGGAAGAATGACATAAACACAAAACAAAGAATGCATCTGACTGAAGATAAAATGAGTTAAAGAAAAATAAAATACTTTAACAATATAAAAATAGCAACTTTTCTTGCACTTTGTATGCATAACAATAGAACAACAATATGCTCTTGTTATTCTCTGTTCATAAATATGTGTTTATCACAAGCTGAGTTTGTAACAAAATTGCCTCAACTTTATTGCAAAGTAAACATCTCTTGCATATTCTTTTCATCAGTTTTGCTCTTCTTTCTAATCGTGGTAAAATTTATTTTTGTTCTTAAAGAAGTTTTTTCTTTTCTTTGACTAAGGTACTACCTCTTCTTATCTTTTATGTAACATTTTATATTCTATTTACTACTAAGAAGTTTTACTGAAGACGACTACAACTTTTAAAACTATTAAATTATTTTTATTATTCAAGTATTTAAATAGTTGGTGGTAAATATTGCATCAACTACCACTTTATGGAAGATTAACGGTCACAGAAACAATGTTGGCTCTAAGATCCGACAAAACAATTAAATATGCAAATGCAACAAACTAACAAAATTATTAACAATTATAGCAAACATTTACAAATATTTCATGAAAATTATGGGTTCATAATACACAAATTTAATTGAGTTAAATTAGTAAAAATTGAAAAAATTTCAAGTTAAATTAGTCCTGTAAACAGCTTTAAGAAATATATATATATATATATATATATATATATATATATATATATATATATATATTTGTTTTTAATTAAAATAAAATGAATTTTTTAAACTAACTAATAAGTTCACCATAATATTTTATTGTGATTCCCAACTCCATACATCATTTCGGAGAAAGAAAGGTGGCTCCAGATATTTCCAAGGCGTTTGATAGAGTGTAATTTCTTCTTCAAGTTTTCTCAGGAATCGCACTTTACGCATTGTTATAGATAGGATTTCATCCAACGAGTTCAAGATTATTTCAAAAGTACCGCAAGGTCCTTTTAGGTATGATTTTACATCAACCCGCACTGAAGATGCCATATAGCCGAAACCGGTATGTTTACAAACCAAGTTTGGCGCGAGTTGACATAAAATTATACCCAAATAAATCAAACCTCGTCGGACTAAAGCGCACATAGCTTCATTGTTTCTCCTATCCTATTGCTTATTTTTCTAACTGATCTTATTTGCCAAACTTTCAAAAAGAAGAAACATGAATAATACGCTCAATCGTGACTTCACAACAATCTCAGAATGGGGTCGTGTAATAAGAGTCAATTTTAATGCCCGTAACATGCCATGTTGCATGCTTACGCATAGATCCGGGTTCGAAAATAGTGTTGCATCTGTTACTATGGGTGATATAGTATGACGAAATCGGAAGCTCTTGATATCCTTGGCATAAAAATTCAATGTGATTTCGTGATAAGGTTTTCATCTGCACCGGCAGTAAACCATAATCAAATAGTGGCCATTACCATTGTGAATGAAAAGCAACGCCATTCACGCCGTAGAAGGCCATCGGATAAGTATATCCTCCGGTCACTCCTAGTAGCATTTTCAAAAGCTCGAAGTAGGTCGCAGCCTTCACTCCTTGCTAAAGAGTTGGAGACTATCCAGCGCGTGGTCCAAAACGCATGAAGCTTAATATAATTAAAAACACGACGGCATTAATACTCACTGGACCTGAACCATTCATTGTGTTCATTGTGAATGATCCGACCCACAAACTCTCACGAGGGCCTCGAAATACACAGCCACCATGATACTCCCAAAAGGGCCAACCTCAATTAATCAGCCAGAGAACAGTTAAATGCCTAAAGAGACAAATAGCGGAACTCTGCGGGCAACTGGTTCCCATGGAAATATAGTGGATTGTCCAGGTGACTGCTACTAGCCGTTAAGGGGCCTGGGCTCCCTTTTACCATGCAAGACACCAGTCTAGATGGAATAGTACGCTTCAAAAAGACTATCATTTGCCCCCGAGGGGACTCAATTCAATGTGATGTTCAATGGAGTGCCTCGTTTTTCTAGAACGGTGTAAGAGATACTTTGCTCCATCCGATCTTCGTACTATTATACCATCTACATCTGTCCAAAAATAGACTACAACTCTAATGTATGTTCCGGCCCCCCAAAATCTATTTTGGAGTTGTTCGACTGTGCAAAGGAGAGGGCCAAGAAGCCAATTGGGGACAGTAAGGTATCGAACTCTATTGATTCGTTAGATCTTCCATCCAATGTGGGTTTTATTTCACTGTTTAATCGTTACTAGAGAAATTAGGGAACTTGTTCTCGTTACTTGCACGTTTTTGCATTTAACTGGATTTTCGTTGAGAGCGCATCCAATTGTTATTGATTGGCCAGTGAATCGTACTACGCATTACAGAAATAAATCGTTTTTTGCAAGACGGTTCGTATGTCAGATCTTTCCAATCACTTGTAATGTAAGAAAGTTTAAATTAAATGCCAATGACCACTACTCCGTCTTTCCTCCTCCCCATAACCTGATTGCCTAGTTATCACACAATGCATTGCATGTATAGGGTTCATGTCCTGGGCGCTGTTTAAAAAAAGTTATTATTTTTAATTTTTGAGATTTTTATGTAACTAATTTCAAATATATATAAATATTGACAATGTGTGGGGATATTCGAACAGCCATTTGATGTAAAATGCTAACTCATTGAAAATACTGGATGAACATCAAGTGTAGAATATAGAAAATTTTAATTTCAATCCCAAAATACTCGTATCTTTTGTCTTTGTTTTGTCTTAATACAAAATTTTTGAAGGTCTGAAGGTCTAAGAGAAAAATACCCCTATTCCAAATTTAATTTCAAGCGGATATAGGCAGTTTGACTTAATTTGTGCTCGCTTGTTAGACAACACAGCTTTTCCATTTACATAAAAATATCTTTTCTCAATAATTGTGTGAAGAATTGTATTTAATTTTATCGATGTTATTTGTTAAAATTCGAAAATTATCTGATTGTAATATTTAATTTGTTTGCTGGTAATGACTATACAATTCAATATAAGTCACTCATATGCAACGAGGTCAAATATTGAAATATAAAAATGTTTATATCATAAAATGATGACACTGTATATCAATGAAAAAAATTTTTAACAATAATTTAATTACAACTAAGTAATAATTAGTAAATTGATTATAAATAATTTCTTTGATTTGCACATACATCTCAAGATGTTATTTATAAATGTAAAATATAAAGGGTGTTAACTTACCTCTTCAACGGTAAGGTGCTGGAACTTTGTATTTTCACAATGCACATAATTATGTAGCTCTCCGAAACAATACCCTACAGAAAACTAAATTAAAATATCAAAGAATGTTTTTATAGGTGGCATTATACACTGCATAGAAAACTATCAATTGGACAATTATACACAGACATCTAACGAACCAGAATCTGTGGAACTATATCTCTTAGGAAAACAAAAATAAAAGTTGAAGGATGTACCGTAGAAGATATGATTTTGAGGTATATGTAGATTATCTCTATAACCGATTTTTAAATTGTTTTTATTTAAAAAACTATGCAGATTGGCCGCATTGAAAAACATATTTGTAAAATTTAAAAAGTAAAAGCCGTCTCCATATGATAAACGTGATTTTTATATATCTATTGGGTTGTAAGGAAGAGGAAATTTGAATTTAATGCAATAGCTTTGAACAAAAAGTACTATAAAAAGGAAACTCAACTTTGTCTTGCTATATAAGATATATAACGCATTAGAAATTAAAGAGCATATCTATAAAAGATGTGAATGTTGCGTTGTTGTTATATAGAACAATTTACGAAAACCGACAAGATGATACATCATGACAATACTCGACTACATGTTGCAAGAATAGTCAAAAACTATTTAAGAAACAATGAGCGGAAAGTTTTGACTCACTGTTCTTATAACCGAGACCTTGCCCTTTATTTAACGCTTCACTTCATAACAGGCTTGATTCATTCTTTACCACAAAATTAAAATCCGTATGCTAACAGAAAGATGGGAAAAAATAGTGGCTGCTGATAGGCAATATTTTGAATAATGTATAAACTCTTTTTGTTATTATAATAAATGCATTTTTCAAGCAACATTGTAGCTATAAGTTTTATCTTCTGTTCACATATGGGCACTTATAATTTGCTTAGAATTTTTATTACTAAGTATAGTATCACGGATGAAGTCAAAAATTAGTACTTAAGGTTGACCTATAGTTATAAAAGGTTTTTCAACAAGAAAATAAAACAAACAAAAAAAAATTTTTTTATTGTATTACGAAGAGAAAAGTTCGGCAATTATGAATGAAAAATGATATCTGGCAAAAGTCCTTCATAACCACCCTGACAGATGTCGATTCTTTCATCAAAGTTTTTAATCACTTTTCGACAAAATTGCGGTCCTATGTCGTTTATCACATTACGGATTTTGAGTATTAAAGTTGAAATCGATTCAACTGTCTTCGTATAGACACTGTCCTTAACGTAGTACCACAAAAATTAATCCAGTGGTGTTAAATCACACGATCTGGCTTGCCGCTGAATTGCAATCTGGAAATTTGGTTTGCCATAAATTGAATATTTCTGTGTGTTATGTGCATTGCCAGTCTCTTCTTAACAAAAAAAAAGGCCTCATCACGCCTCCAGACACGTTGAGCATGTAAAGGCTTCTCAATAATCGCCCTAGAAATTTCAGAAGCCCAAATGCAACAGTTTTGTTGTTGACATACCCTGAAAAGCAAAAATGGGCATCTTTTGAAAAAAATATTTTTTCAGAAAAGCAGGCCGGTTGTTCCTGAATGAATTGAGCGTATCTACGACGATGTGAATTATCGGTCGGCTTCAATCCCGCACAACGAGAAATTGATAAATTTGAACTTGCTTCAACATGCAGCTTACCGCTACGGTGTTTTTAGTTGAAGGAGGCGGTCTAACATGCGTTATTGTTCGCGCAATATCACGAATTTTACGAAATGTAACTTAAACAGCGCCACCATTTTCATGGTGGGTTTTAATTAATTTAATGCGATTTTTGTGCGAAATTGAATTTATTGTAACAATTGCCAATACGAATAGGTCAAAAAACTAATTGTCAAAACTATAATGTTATTGGGTTGCGACAATTCAAAAACCAACTTCTTGTTAAAAAACCCGATAGATATGTATATACATTTAGGGCCCGAAAACTTTTCGTTCAAATTTGATTTCGTTATAGAAGACTCTCCGCCCGTCTGCCTGTTTAAAATTCCGTTTTATTTGCGTAAATTATTCAAGATTATTTTAAAAGTAATATTTTATTGCACAGTGTAATCCTATATCAAAATGATATGCGATTAAAGTCTGTCAGTCCAGCCATAAATTAAAAGTAATTAAAAAAAAAACTACCTTAAAAATATTCCAACGAAATAAAAATTACAATTAATCAGACGGTATTTTAGTTTTGTAATAATTATTTATTGTCCGCAGGATATTAAAAAATAAGTAACTGTTATTAATAGCTATTGGTGGATTTTCTGGCTTTTATTTTAAGTAAATAAATAGCAAATAGTTGATGACCAAATTCTTGGGAATTAATTTATTATTAATTTTAATTAATTTGTATTGTACAGTTTTCTCATTCAGCATTTAAAAATGCAAATTATTATGTTTTTCTGCTGGAAAAACTTTACACATGGGAAGTGAATCATCATTTTACTGCTTGTCAAAAACGGTTCGTGTGAAATTAAGATGTGCAACCTTTTCATAACTGTTAATTGAAAATATAGAAAAATTAGTGTACGTAATTAAAAAGTATTTCAATATATAAATAAATACAGCTTTTATAATTAATATTGTGTTTTTGTTTTCTTTAAAGTTTGCGTATTTATGATTACAATTTTTCTTTACATTTCATCGACACAATATTTACCTGAATGAGAAATATTGCGCTCGCTATTTTAAAATATTCCAAAATCTATAGATTTTGGATTATTCTAGGCTAGCCATTCAATTGTATGTTACGAAAATACAACGTTTATTTAATGTTATTTATTTTTTAAAATTAGAGTTATAAATTATATTACACAACCTTCAATAAAATGCATACAAAAGCTAAGTTATTTAAATCCAAGCGGATGTCTTCTTAGGTCATATCGATAATGACACAAAAATGGATTCCGTACTATGAATGAAAGGAAGGTCTCTTTTGTCCAAGGACCTTCCTTTCATTTTCAGTTTAACTTTTTATACTTGTTACTCTAAAGTACATACAATACAAACTACCGTTGCATAACTAAGCGACTCAAAATTATTTTTTTACAAAGTATGTGAAAGCGTTTTCATAAACAGATATCGATTATTTGGGGCCGATTTCTGTGTCCGTAGGGCGAAGAAGTGAAAAACGCTTACATGTTTAACAGTAAGGGCGATTAGGTGGAAATTGCCAGAGACTTAGAGATAGAATCACACTATGTATAAGAAATTTTGTTAATCGCAGAGGCCTGCCGGTGCGCATATGTAGCAATAGACCTTAGTCAGAGCGAGTAAAGAGCCTTGTGTCACGGATGATTCAAAAATAGCAGATGAATGTAGCTATCTTTGGATTGAATGACTATTTAATACACCAGCGATCCTATCAGCCGGAGGTGCATGGGAGCAAATGGTTACGCTAAAAGAAAAATCACCACAAATTGACACCTTTGTCAGTTTACGTATATAGGCAGACAATTTTATCAATTCTCGGCCGTTGACACATGTTGCAATAGATAGTACTGATCAACAACCTCTAACACCGAATCATTTTTTGCTTGGTTGCGCGAATATTGTGAAAATGCCAGCTGTGGCTGATAAGGTATGACTAAGAAAACAATGGCATATTTAACAGCAACCTAAACAATCTTTTTGGAAGTTATGGGTGCTGAAATACCTTCCAGAATTGACGCGTCGTACAAAATGACGTCAGCCAGTAAAGCCAATCCAGGGGGTGAATGTGGTTATTGACTTATTCATTTGATACAAAGATACCAATTTCAAGTAGTCGCTTGAAGCCCTTTTGAAAATAACATTACTGCCAATAATAACGTTGAGTGGGACAGAGTAAAGTATTTTTTTTTCTTTTGAATTTTATTCTTTTAACTTTGAGCGAAATTTTATATAATAAAACAAATCAATAAAAATAACTAATAGTTAACTGAACTTTATTATAAGTCATCAAGTTGCTTCCGCAACACTGGCTGTTTGCTTAGTAAGATCGGATAGCGCTTTCGATACGACGACATAAATATCAAGCAGCGTTTTACACTGTCTTGCAAAGTTAATATTAGGTCTGTTAGTAGAAATAGCGGTGGGTTTAGGTCGTTCTTTCATTAGTGGAGTATCTATTTATGCTAATAAATTTTCCCGCTACCAGACAAATAACAAAAGACGGAAATATTAAATTAGCCGCGCATAAAATGCCAAGTGGCGGGACAATTTACCTGCATAAAAAGAATAAATGAAAGAGCGACCTAAACCTAACAGTATTTATACTACTAGACCTAACACTAACTTCTAGTACTATCTACAACGCGGTTTGATAATGATATTGCATCGATATCAATCGCCAATTATACCAAATAACAGCCAGTAACGAGACGGAAGGTCAACTTTTTGTTTACTGGCGAAACAAAACCAAACATTTTAAAGTTTTTTTGTAACTGTTGCAATAGCGGAAATATATAAAGCAATACTAAAATTTTTATAAATTTCGAATTGGTGGACAGTTGAACAAATGGACGGTCAGACAGAGATTGTAGCAAAAACAATAGAATTACGTTTGTATTCTTGGATACGAAACCATAAAAATCAATAAAAAAAGCAATTTCGTGTTATGACTCTGCGCGATCCCTTGAGATTTAGCTTTATTAACTGAGCATTAACGTCGCTTTTAAGAACGCCTAAAGCGGTAAACGTAGAAGTGCATATCAAATAAAATTGTTTGAAGAATCATTTAGTTATCTTTATTAGTCGTCCAAAAAAAAAAAACAAAAACGTAAATAATTCATTCATGCATAATAATCGTTTATAAAACGCATTTATTACAGCTGGTATTGTTTTTTGTTTAATCATTATAATTCGCCCGAGAGAGGAGAAATTTATAGTTCACGAAATAAAAATTATCCATTCATCTCCGCTCCAAAACGTGTCACAAAAAAAAGTGCATGGGGAAACAATTTCAAGAAAATAAAAACAAATTGCATGTCCGAAATCAGGGTTAGTGTCTAAGTTATGATCGCTTTGACGTTAAAATTTATATGCCACATTATATTGGCTTTTCTTTTTATATCTGGACTTTTCTTTTTACAAAGTCCAGATATAAACCTAATCGAGCAGTAATAAGGTGAACTTGGAAGTCGTATGCAAAGCTAATTCTGCAGTAATAACCAGCTTAAGGCCACATTACAGATAGTTCAAAAAATTAGTGGAATCTATACCAAGTATATTAAAAGCTATAGAAAATCCAAAAGGATATGCAACGAAATAATAATTAATGCATAAATAATAGAATTTAAACACTTCTCGACTGTCAGAGTTATCATAGTTTTAAGAGTTTGCTTTTGTTTGCTTTTATTATTTGTTAAATCTATTGTTATAAGTCCCTAGTTTTTATTTTGCTACATTCACTAATGTGCAGAATAAATATGTCTTTCGGTACAACTCTTATTGTTTTTTGTATTCTTTCTCCTGAGCTTCAGTGTCTTCTGCCTTTACGAACATTTTTAACTAAATCTGAAATTATTAACGTTTTATTTTCACTTTATTTTCCTAAAAATATTGTTAAACAATAAAGCGAACTACTGATTACAAAGTGCGTAGAAATTTTATACACACAAACAAAAACAATTTGATATGCTGTTTACTAACTGCATGGTATACAAGACAACAACAAATTTCTGCTTACTAACTGCATAGCAATTTTATACGTGCAAACAACCACAAATCTGTATGCTGTTTACCATCTGCGTAGTTTTCTAAGAAAACTTATCTGCACAAGACAACAACAAATATCTTAAAATAAATTCTAAGAAGAAACCTTATCAGCATAAAAACAAAAACCAAAATACACACAGACATACAGGCGCCTATACATCGAATAAACAACATACAACAACAAAATGTGATACAAAGGGAATAGAAGATTCTTGAATTATCTAGACTTTTAATGGACAAATATAAAAGGGCAGCGTCTGAGTGGATAGTCAGTCAGTGTAAAATTAAATCTCGTGAAGTAAAGACGTGCATCTTAGGTAAATTATTCTGTAGTGTCAGCTTTGTGTAGTTAAAGTAAATAAACTTGTTTTTAATTTAAAAACTCTAAAAACTGGTGTTATTTGTGTTGCAATAAAGATATCAAAACAAAACGTTTATAAAAGGTATATATAATATAAATTCTTAGCTCGTTAATTGGTCTATATTTATTTTTACACAAAACTTTAATTTTCTAAAGCTTCACTTTTTGCAAGCAAAGTAAAAAAATATTTTAAGACACAAATAAATTTTGAATTATTGAAAATATTTTATTCTACTACATAACATATTTATAGAAAAATAGTAAGAAGTACAAAGAGTTATAAATATCTTAATAATATAAAATTTTTCTTAATCAATACCTTAATAATCTTAAATAATAATTGCAAAGTATAAATTTTATATCGATAAATAATTTATTTTTGCGTCCTCCTCTTTACCTTAACAGAAATTTTGTTTTACAATTTTGTTTCTTCCAAATTACCGTATTCATTATACTTTCAATTATTTCTTTTTTTTTATTATCTCACATAACTTCACTTAGTTTATAACATTTTAAAAACAGTAACGATACAACAGCAACACAAAATATATTACATATTTTACTTGATTATTTAATTAATAAGACATAATAATACATGTGTGAATTATTTCTTTCAAAGCAATTAAAAACCAAAATTCGACACTTGCTGGTAGGATCTGAATTGCAAAAATTTATCTCAACTACTCTAAGGTTTTCATCAGCTATTGCAACAACAACGAATGCGAATACGTCGGGTAGTGGTAACACTATTTTCCAAGAGCAACATAGTGCGCAACAACAACAAAAGGCTTATCTTTAACCACAGCAAGCTTCTATAACACTTAGTACAGTAGGAGCAGGAAATCAAGCAAATCAATCAATTTAGCGTGTGGAAACTATTATGCAAGATGATCGGAATATTCAAGTTATAGGGACAAAACAACTTAGCGGTTAGTCCCCCAATAGTAGACTCAAAGACAGATTGGTGATTCCACTGTAAAAATTGCAACGGCTAGTTCTATAAATCGTAAACGAAATATTAATTTCGTTATCAAAATACCTGAGATTAATTTAAATTTAGCTAATTCTATTACTAACCTCACTTCCTCACTGAATTTAACTACTGCTCCAATTGTAAATCAAAGAAATAATTTATTAAAGACAATTTTTACACTCAAAAATAAAATAAAATAAAATATATTTGACTTATTAAAAGATGTAAAAAAGTTGTGATTTTCACTGTTCATTCGAATTTTTTTAATTTCAATCTTTAAAATATTAAGAAAAAACATAATGTTAAACATGCTTTAAATGTTTGTATGTTAATGTGTTTTTCTCAGTAAATTCAAATATAAATATACAATTTAATATGCCAGAAGCTAGCATTTTCTTGGCTTTTCATTCAAGTTATAGAAAACAAATTACATGCATTTTATTTGTCGACTTTTTATTAAGAATGTGGAAGAAACAAGAAATAAAATAAAAAGAAAAATAAAAAAATTGTTTGTAAAATAAGAAAAAAAAAACAACTTGAAAATGAAATATTCATAAACTGCAGCAGTTCATTATGCGAGATGAGATGTTTTCTTTATTATTTCTTGGCAAAAATTCAAACAACATCTTTAATTTACATGGAAAACAAAAACTAAACATATTAGCAGTAAAACATTTTAAAAGAAACAGCAACAAATTTTCACCGGAAAAACATTACCGTCTGTCTATTGGTTCTGGCACTCCTTTCTGCTGTTTTTTTTTACTGGTAAGAGACAAAGCGATTGTTAAATATTTAAGCAACTTTTATTTGCTTTCTGGTGTTGTTGTGTTAAAATAGAAAGTAATTTAATGTTAAATTTGTTGTGCTCTGGTTAAAATTTTTTTAAAACTCTAAAAGCTCAAGCGGTTCATAAAATCGTGACGAGGAATTCTTTTACAATGCTGCTATTTTATTGTGTTTCCTCAATCGAGGAAACACAACTGTCACATCAGTTAGCTACTTTTGCTATCTGTTTTCATAAAATAGTATTAAGTGATAAAATCTGTGATTCGTAGACCAATTTACGAAAATTTTTTATGTCGATATAAATACTTACGCTTTACGATGCGAAAATCCAATTTACTCAACGATAAGCTGTCAAATGTCACTTATCTCTTTCTTTAATTTCATTTTATACGAACTAAAGCTTTAATGCGCATTTCAGTATAATGCTCTTTCATTTTGATTATACTGTACAGTACAATTTCGACAGCCCGGGAACATATAGTTTTAAGGTCGGTCGGATTAAGGAGTTCAAATTGATCGTTTCATTAGCTCAGGGACATTTGGCACCGTCCTGTTAAAATCACTTGTCAGTGATGCTCCTGTCGTCAATAATAGGCCAAAGCTGAGTTGTTAGCATCTCGCGATAGCGTGATCCATTAACCGTTACCACATTTCCAACCTATCTTCGAAAAAAAAAACGGCCCAATCACGTCTCCAGACAACACCGCTCACCATACGGTGACACGTTGAGCATGCAAGGGCTTTTCAATAATCGCTTTAGGATATTCAAAAGTCCAAATACGGTAATTCTGGTTGTTCACTTACTCTGTGAAGTTAAAATGGCTTTCGTCTGAAACAATTATTTGTTCGGAATAATCAGCCGGTTCTCACTGAATGAATTGAGCATATCTACGGTGATGTAAATGGTTGGTCGGCGTCAATGTACCTTGTAACGACACGTTCTCGCGTTATGCTGGGGTAAAGCTCGCGGCATCCAGGGTTCGTTACAAAAAAATGTTTTTCAATTAATCACAAGAGACACTTTTGTTTTTTAAAAAAAATTCTTTTATTTATAATTCACTCTTAAAATAAGTTATAATTAAACTGCACCACAACGGAGCACGCCAACGATGATCATCCGCTTCGTGGCCTTCAAGAGCTTTCGTCTCCACTTTCCGTCGGCTAGCCTACTGCTTCTCACACTGGAGCGAATAAAATTCTGGTCCAGTCTGAGCAGAACAGTTGGCCTGTCCACCAATCTTTGACCTGTCGCGGTTGTCACGAATAAGATTCTGAGACAACCTTTCCACGTCGAAATTGGTGTTAGCCTATTGACGATCTTGTCCGTCTTGTTCAGCTAGGGCGAATAAAATTCTGGCCTTGCTGACCAAAACGCGGCCTGGCTTTGGGCTCCGTCACCTGGGCGAATAAAATTCTGGCCAGGTGAAGTAGCGACAGCACTTACTGGGCCTGCCGATGACTATCAACCTCTCCGTGGCCTATTGACGACCTCGTCCGTCTTGTTCAGCTAGGGCGAATAAAATTCTGGCCTTGCTGAACAAAGCGCGGCCTGGTTCTGGGCTCCGTCACCTGGGCGAATAAAATTCTGGCCAGGTGAAGCAGCGACAGCACTTACTGGGCCTGCCGATGACGATCAACCTCTACGTGGCCTATTGACGATCTCGTCCGTCTTGTTCAGCTAGGGCGAATAAAATTCTGGCCTTGCTGAACAAAGCGCGGCCTGGTTCTGGGCTCCGTCACCTGGGCGAATAAAATTCTGTTCCAGGTGAAGTAGCGACAGCACTTACTGAGCCGGAGACCTTAGCGAGTCTCGCTTAATTCAAAGTCGAATAAGATTCTGGCTTTGATTGAACGAGAGAAACCTATTTGCAAGACTATTTTAATTAAGTTGAATAAAATTCTAACTCACTTAAAAGAAGTCTTGCCCGGTTGCTTGCCCGTGGCCAACTCCACTTAAAAACGTAATTATCTCGCTTTTATATGTTTCTGCCAGGCACACATACACACCTATACCACTAAACTACAGCTGATTGCTACTGTTTAGGGTTGTGTTTAATGGTATGTTCTTCTCACGGATGTATCCTCGTGTTAATAGGTGGCGCTTTTTAACGGCTATTATAAATTCAAATATTTCATTAACAAATAATAAATGTAAGTATTAAATATAATTATGAATTATATAAAATGAAAAGTGTATAATAATAATGTTCTCTTTTAAAAGAAATTATAAAATTCATTATTCAAAAATGTAAAAAGTGTAAAAATTTGTGAAATTCAAAAAAAAATTACAAAATTTGAAAAACATATATATAGAGTCTAATTGCTTGTGATTGAATTGCTATGTGATCCAAAAACGAGCCTGCCGACTTTTGGTCGTCACAACCGGTACCAGTTATACCTTGTGAGGTTTCAAAGTCAAATTCTTCAGCAAAATTCGCCATGTGGTGGTTTTGGATAACCCCAATTGTTTAAAACGTCTAGGAAATGAATCTGCTTCAAAACTAATGCTCACAGTTGCGATGTTGGTGTTCGCACATTTTCTTATCGAGCCTGTTGACTCAAATTAAACAATCAAATTCTTAATAGCGGTTTTTGAAGAACGATTATGTTGTCCGAAAATATCAGGATTTTAATTTTCTATTCATTGTAACAATTGCAAATGCTTATCCTACTACAAATACGTCAAAAAACTATCATGTTGTTGGTGTTGCCAAAATTAAAAAACAACCTTCTTGTTGAAAAATCCGATATTTTGTTATTATATTCAATATTAAAATATGTAAATATGTAAGTTATTTAAATACTTATGTACATATATAATATGATTTACAAAAAAACGATGTTATTTGTTGAGCAGGTTGAAATCTGCTTTGTGCTCTAGCCTCTTTAACAACAGAATATGCTGCATATTCAAATTCTTCTTCTTCTTAGCCCATTAAACGTAAACTGAGAATAATTTCTTTGCAGCAGCTTTAAAAATCTTTGTTTTTGCATCCATTATTACCACCATCTTCAGAGTCTGAACGCAGCACTGACAATTCATTTCGTTCAGTGTATAGTTTTTTTTTTTTTGGTTTTTTAAAAGAGAAGTAGCACTCAGGTAGCAACAATGCCTATTTAGTCAAGTAACGTGCAATATTCTTTAGGAAAGGGATAGAGAATAGATGAAACAGGTGGTGAAAGTAGAAGGATAGTCGGAAGTTAACTGCCGTATATAAAACAGCACAGCGACGAGTGACTATGCCTTCACCGCTTAGCAGCCCCACCGACAGTCAATTTTTATTTTTCTAGTGAAAAAAAACCATGGTCTTCGTTGGGAATCGAACCCACAACCCCCATATCTACAAGCTAGTGCACTACCTACTAGCCTACAGGGGCACCTAAAAAAATCCAATGAAAATTCATTTGCACCAGTTGTCCATTCATTGATATTTTCTTAAGTTGTGGCATTCCTGAAATTCACAGCTCCAATCAAATTTTGGAAGGATTTAATGTTATCATAGATGCCGTCAGGATGAAATTATGACGCAAAACCTGGTGCGGTATCATAACTTCATTATGCCAGCATAATGCAGTACTTGCCCACAATGCTGACCAGCTTTTTTTAATATTTTTTTTGCTAATGCTTTGCGATGCCTTAGCATGTTGCAGTAATTGTTTTCTGTAAGTAACCTTTACGTTTTACATATTAAATTTTGATCCATAGGCTGTAAGATTACGGTACAATTTGGTGGTAAAAAAAGAACTTTGATATTTGGGTCAAAATTAATTTCATCCGCTTTAGGATTTAAAAGGGCATTAGCTAATGTCAATAATGTTTTCAGCGTTAACCTTTGTTAGAAATAAAATGCATTTTGAACCAGTTCAAGAAAAGGGATATTGACATTTATTATTTGTTAGTTGCTAGAAACCTATCACCTTTAAAGGCTCTTGCATTAGCAGAATTGTCAATAACCAAAAGAGGCAGCTTATGTTTTCCTGCAACATTTGAGCATAGCTTTTTTTCTTATAGGACCAATACTCAGGGGATAACCGCTACTTATGTAATGCATTGCGCCAGAACTAGGAAATTAAGTTACGGGAAGGAGGAAAGTAGGAGTAGTGTCTGCGGACATTCGATTTAAACTTTTTCAGATTGAAAGTGACAGGAAAGAGCTCCGGAGGGATTTTATTCCACATACGAACTGTTCTGCTGAAAAACGGATTTTCTTTGTAATGCGTAGTGCGATTTACTGGCCAACCAACCACAAATAGATGTGCTCTCATCGAAAATCGAGTTAAACGTGAAAACGTGCGAGTGTCAAGAACAAGTTCCCTAATTTTATTAGAGCACTTACCATTGTAGTAACGATAGAACAGTGAAATGCATCCCACATTGCGTCGATGCTCTAAAGAATCAATAGAATTGGATACTCTACTGTCTGTAATGAGCCTCTTGGCCCTCTCCTGTACGCGATCGAGTAACCCCAAAATTGATTTTGGAGCGCCGGCCCATACATGAGATTTGTATTCCTTTTTTGGACAGATATAGGTGGTATAGATAGTACGGAGATCGGATGGGGTGAAGTATCTTCTACACCGCTTTAGAAAACCGGGGCACAAAAGCATCTTTAGAAACCTGAAAAATGTGTTTAATCCATCGAACATCACACTGAATTTTCATGCCAAGATTCCGTAATATCTATATCACCCATAGTAACAGATGAAGCACCACTACCAAACGCAGATCTATACGTAAGCTTGCAACATTGCGTCTTGCGAGCATTGAATTCTACTCTACTCACACCACCCCATTCCAAGATTGTCGCGAGATCGGGATTAAGCGTATCATTCATGTTTTGCCTTTTGGAACTAACCTCCAAATGGCCTGGTCTATTACCAAATTAATAGGAGTAACAAATGGCGCTGCAAAAGAATATATAGGGTTGATAATTCGACAAAGAAGGTCATTTAGAAAAATAAGGAATAGGGTAGGAGAAAGAACGGAGCCTTGCGGTACCCCTGGATTCATCATGAACTCGTCGTATGAAATCCCATCTATAACAACTCGTATAGTGCGATTTCTGAGAAAACTCGATATAAATCAGGAAAAATTATTACCGACACCAAAAGTAGCAAGTATTGACAGAAGTGCATCATGCCACAATCTATCTATGTAACTATGTATGGATTTACACTATTGTTCCGACAAGAAGGCTAGCAAGTCCCCTACGAAAACCGTACTGTCGGTCACTAAGCAAGCTGTTGGACTCCAGGTATCTTACTAGATGAAAATTAATCATACTCTCAAATACTTTAAAAAGTGCAGAACAATTTGCGATTGGGTGGTAATTTACAGGGTTGTTAGCCTCCCCCTTTTTGGGGATCGGCGTTACATTAGCAACTTTCCAGCACTTCGGAAATTATCCGACATGGTACAATGTGCAGAAAGGGGCTACTAATGGATGCGCTAGCATTGACGAGCACTGCTTCAAGACCAGTGCTAGTATCCCATCCGGCCCAGGAGACTTGTTTATGTTGAGATCTGTAAAAAACCTTTTAACCGCTCGAGCTCGAAAAAATATCCTTGGCATAGTAACTGAAACTCTGTCGAGATCTGGCGGTGGTTGACTGCTTCCCGGCAAATAAAAGTTATTTGCAAATACACGCTAGAAGGTTAGCTTTATCAACCGGGTCAGTGAATGTTTGATCATTCTTTAAAAGAGTCGGAATTGAAGAACTAGCATTATCCCGTATTCTTTTAACATATGACCGAAAGTTCTTACTACCCCTAGAAGTAGCACGAAGGCGCTCTTCGTGCAGATGTTTCTTTCGCCTTAGTACTTTGGCAAACGGAGATCTCTCCCTTTTGCGTAGCGAATCAGTATCTGCGTTTTTGTTTCTACGCCAGATATTGAATGCTTCCTCTCTTGATCTGACTGCATTTTTGCACGTTTGATTAAATCAAGACTTTGATCTGGTTTTAATCGAAATTGATTGCGATAGAATAAAGGTTTTCATTCCAAACAAAATTATGTTTACGACCATTTCCGCCAGTTTCCAATTAAATTGCCTAAAAAATTTATTAAGCTCAGCCCAACGAGCCTTCTCATAAATATATTTTAGACGTTTGGTAGCTGATTTCGAAACGTCGTTAAACTTCGAATATAAAAAGGAGTAGGATATGGTACAGTGATCGGAGTTGCCGAGAGGTGCACAAACATTAACTTCATACTTTTGGGGATGTGAAGTTAGAAAAAGGTCGAGTGTATTACTATGGTGCGCGGCAAACAGCTCAGCATACTGGCCCTCTTTAGTTGTATGGTCTGAATGGTGAAATGTATAAATAACATATGATCTTTGGATATTTTCTCCCTGGTGCTGACTGTGCCGTTGCATGTACCAGGCAAGCAGCAGATTCATCTGCATTATAAAGTTGCTCTTCTCTCAAACCCATTTCAGCAAAAAAATCACCAAACCTTTTTTTAAAAGACCCGTTTAAGGCGAGTGTTTTATGTTTGTTTTATTTTTATTTAAAAACATGGCATTTAGAATGGAATTATAGCAAAAGAACCGAAACTGAAGTAATGAAAATGTATATAAAAATATGAATAACAAAACATGGGCACCGAAATGTAGGAGCGACCGGACTGGCGCATTTTACTATAAATTCTAATTGCTAACTGCTAATAAAAAATATCTTGAAATCTGCTGCATAAATAATGTATTTATTTTTTATTAATTATATAAGTATAACAAATCAGCAAATAAACATTTTTACGGTTGCTGTTTACATTTCTAATTTAAATAAACTGACATTTATTTATGTCTCAGAAAAATGTAGATCCATGTGGAATGGATCATTTGTTTATTTATGTAAATAATGATACTAAATACAATTGTAATTATTCGTAAACATTTCAAATTCATTTAATGATAAATGATTTTTAATGTCAATTCTGTATTTATTTTCCTTTTTGCATTCTAATTTTATTGTTAACATGAAAATTAGTTTTAAATATACATTTAAAAATAAATGCTATTTGTATGCTAGACAAAATAAAGATGTTGGTATGTAAATTGGATAATGGCAATAAGTCGATTTGCGTCGTACCAATAAATAGTAGAACTTCCTATGGGACATGCACACATTAACAGTATTAATGCATATAGTATAAAAAAATATCTAGACAGTTAGACATTTACTCAAATAATTAATTAAATAAATTTCTGCATATCGTAGGGCCAAATGTTATTAAATTTGTACGTTGCAGCAAAAAATTTTTACTTGCATCTGGAGGATCACTTTCTAAAGATTACAAACATGTTTAAAATTAACATTAAAATCAAAATTAATATGCAAAGAACATTTTAAATAAATAATAGAACTTATTTCAATAGTAAGGCCCATTTACAAAGAACGAAAACAAAGTTTCTTAAATCTTCTTATTGTTTCGTTAATTCATTCTAAAAAACGTTTTCTTATTTTGAACTCTTTTATTCAAAAAATATTAACACAGTACTTTAGAGTTTTAAATTAAGTTAAACGATTTTTTACTTTCAATATACACAAAATAAACACGATGGTAACTTTGGTTGCTTTACTCACTGATTAAATTGATTCATTTTCCCAACAAGTGATGCTTGTATAGTTGTTTTAAGTGGTTCTCGCTTATACAAGAATATTCTACATTAAAATCACGCCATGTTGTTCTTGTTATTATCATTCAGTTTAGGCATCTGCTTGGCTGTGTGTTGGTTGTTTTTGTTTTCTGCTGTGTTTATCTTATTTGGTAGAATTTCTTATAATTATGTTGTTTGTGTCTTGGGCGTAGAAATCTTTTCTTAGAAAACTACGCAGTTCCTAAAATGCTATTTTACTATTAATTATTTATTTTCAAAATTTAATAGGTCATCTTCATAACAATATGATTGCAATCACTTTACATTTTTAAATTAAAAAATGGGAAAAGAAAGTATTAAAGCAGAAACGATATATATCATTCGTTTAATATTCCACTAAACGGGTAAATAACCGAAGTTACAAAGCTGTGCTGGACTACTCAATAGGAGGAAAAGAAGTTATAAAAGCACTTTAATTCGAACCGAAAAGAGCAAAATCTTAAGAAATGTGTCAAACTCTTCCACTATCAAAAATAAGGCCTCAATTTGCTATTAAGGAAAATATCTAAATAACAAAAAAATCTTTCTAAGCTGTGTGTACTGTTAAAAAACTGAAAAAAGAGCCGCTGGTATATAATCTACCTAAAGCAAAGATATTCAAATTTGCAACCGTGCCTTATGATATCCAGTAGTTAAGTAAGAGGTATACACCGCACTGTGGTTTTTAGTGACGAAATAAAGCTAAATTTTAACGATCTAGTTGGCTACAATTTTTATTTTTTAGCACGAGAAAAGTGGAGTTATTTTTTAATCATCACATCGATTTAAATTTCTAAAATCTAAGTGCTGTTCTTAAATTTTTTATATAAGATAGTCACTGCAGCTTGCAGTAACTCGTTTAACGTTTTTAGTGCTCCACAGTCAAAGGGTAAAACTACATTTTTGGAACCCTAATAGGTAGTTTGTTGAAATTTAAGGGTGTTCCGAAAGTGATGAAATATTGATAAAAATAGCATCTTTTTACTTACCTAGACAAACTCTTCACATTTGCACAGTGCGTGTAAAGCTATGTCCGTTATTGCTAAAATTTAAGGTGTCAAAATATTGACTTGATTTTTAATTTGTTTGCGAACCACAACAGACGCACACTTTAAGTTTTAAATATTTTTATGTCTGCTTTAAGAAGAATTACAAAAAAATATATATAAAATTAAAATAAAAGTTGTTTTTATAGGGACGTTGTTTCAAATACACGCTGCAAGCATAAATCTGAGTAATTGCAAAATTTATAAGCAATTGCATTACGGCTAATATTATAACGAATATAATATCTGTTAAAACGATTTTAGGCAAATGCTTTGAATTGCAGCATAGTGTGTATTCCTCTCTAACAATAATAAAAAATTTAAACTGTAAAATAAGTGGGAGACACTTTAAATTTTTAGCAATAAATGACATAAAGATAAAATTAAGAGGTGCGGCGCCATTATTAATTGCCTTCAACTGGTACTTGGCTGAGATCCTTTCGATAAAAATAACAAGAAGCTTTAATTATCTAATCGAAAGTTAAAAGAATTTTCTAGTTTGTTTAAAAAATGAAAAAGAAAGTAATGCTAAACTTATTTCGCATTTGCTTGAAAGCAAAACTAGTTTAAATTATAAAACCAAAATTAATTATTCATTTTATAAATTTTAACATACATTAAGAGCCCCCCCGCATAATTTCAAAGATTAACATAACAGAAACGATAACAAATAAAACGGAAAGAAGGATATTCAGCTTTTTTTGTTATTGTTGATTTCAGCTGTTCCTATTAAATTGAATAAAGAGTTGAACAAAGAATTCAATAATATAATAATAAAAAAATATTTCTTTGATGAAGATAACAGAAAGAAGTGTTAAAAATTAACAACGTCAGTAAGGAAGAGGACAGATTTTTACTTAGTTGTTTGTGTTAGTGAGATTTCGTATAAAGTCTTTGTTATGCTTATCGTACATGAAAGAGGTGAAAACATTATTAGGGCGTTTTATTGTTTTCTTACAACATTTAACGGAAGTCACATAAATAAAGTTTGCTCTTGCACTTTTCGTTTGAGTTAAATGCTTAAAAAGGTATTTTCTGTCGCAAAAAAAGTAAACTGAATTTAGCTAACAAAATTTACTCCTTTTATTTATTAACGTATCATCTATTCAAACAATATTTTGCCAAAGAATAAAATAAAATCCAGAGAAATTTTTAGTTGTGATCAAGGTTTATTTGCATTTGTGTAAGTGCGAATATGCCAAGAAAAATGTTCTCAAATAAATTGAAAAATTTACAAAATATTTGGCAGTAGTTTACGTACTTTGCGTACCTGGTATTTACTTGAAAACTATTAAATAAATTTTAAAATAAAATAATTAAACAATAAAGCGTACTACTGGGTATGTTGTTTACGAACTGTGTGGCTTGCTAAAGAAAAATTATGGTACAACAATAAACTACAAACTGCATAGAAATTTTATACACCAACAACAACAATTTGATATGTTGTCTACTAACTGCGTGGCATGCAAGACAAAAAAAAATCTGTTTACCAACTGCATAGAAATTTTATACGCGAAAGACAACAACAAACATATATGCTGTTTACCATCTGTGTAGTCTTCTAAGACACCTTTTCTACAAAAAAACAACAACAAATATTTTAAAATAAATCCCAAGCAGAAACCACACAGCCATACAGGCGCCTACATATTGAATAAACAACATACAACAACAAAATGTGATGCAAAGGGAGTAGAAGATTCTTAAATATTCTAGACTTTAAATGGACAAATATAAATAGGGCTGCGTCTGATTGGATAGTCAGCCAGTGTAAAAATAAGCTTCGTGAAGTAAAGACGTGCATTTTAAGTAAATTGTTCTGTAGTGTCAACTTTGTGTAGTTAAAGTAAATAAAATTGTTATTAATGTAAAAAACTCTAAAAACTGGTGTAATTATTTTGCAATAAAGAACTCACAACAAAACGTTTATAAAAGTTATAAACACAACAATATATTTAGATAATTCACTATAAATTCAATTTCAAAATTTACGACAGTCAGCTAAAGTGGAATTAAAAAAAAAGCTGGAGACTTGTTAATAATATATTGTTATAAAGATGATTTGTTAACTTTTTAAAAGTAAAAAGTAATTGTCAGTAAAAAGGTAAACGAAACGACTCATTGTGCACTTTACAAACTGCGTAGTTTTCTAAGAAATCCAATGCACAGTAAACAATAATAACATATTTATAAGAAATTCCACAAAATAAGATAAAGAATAGAAAAAAAGCAACTAACACAGCGCGAAAACAAAACACACAGCCAAACAAGCGCCTACACTTAAGTAAGAACAGCTTAAAACAGCACCACCACACCACATGCTGGGCAAATTAATTAATTCAAGTTGAGTCATCGTTGAGTAAAGAAAACAAAATACAAAAAAATACATTTAATTTCTTCCTGCTGTGTATTAACTTGATATGAACATGATTTGTTATTTTTATTAAATCTTCGAGTTTGTCTATCATTCTTCAGTACTGTATTGAGGCTTCTACAGCTTCAATATGCTGGTATCTTCTATTTAAAGCAACTAATCATAATTATGTTGATCTGCCTATATTGATCGAGTGGCTGAATCGACTTTCATCATGACTTAATGAGTAATTACCGCATTTGTGATAGCCTGAAACAGTGTCAATCATGCTCCTTAAAGCGGACGAAGAGGGTATCGTGATCTCTGGCAAATTAAGTAATTTCTAAACAGAGCTTCAAGAGACAAAAATGAAATTAAATGATTGAATTTTTCGATTTCTGTAAAGGATATATCATTATCCAAAAGGAGTTTCGTAATTTTAATTTCGGTAGGCCTCTATGATGAGGTGTGCAATCAATTCGGTTTTCATATGAGCCTTGTGTTGGAATTAAATAAGCTAAAAGTAGGTGTTTTTTTTGTTAAAACGCATAAGTCCTCTACAGCAGATCTTTCATCATTATTAGAATCCAATATCTCAATTTCCGACTGAATATTTATTGCCAATTCTAAATAAGAATTTAATATATTCAGGCGACTTTCCAATTCAATCGGATTAAACAATATCGTTTTCTCCATGAAAGATCGCCAGACACGCTTCATATTATTTAAGGCAGGATTTTTCTGCTGTCTTCACTGTAGATGTCCTGAAATAATTCATAAGTAGCTTGCATTGTAATTAACATGCTTTTACGGAGGATGTTTCAAAAATGCATGGAAGGATCTCTAGAAAATTATTCCGTTTCTTTGAAAAATATTTTTCGAGATCTAACTGAAGTAAATACTTCCAAATGGCACAATAATAAAAATATTTTTCAGTAAAATGTTTTATTACGAAGAAAATTATTCAAACCAGAAAAATATATTTTCTTAAATTTTAAGAAAATTATTTTGTGGTTTGTATTGGTGAAAATGCAACTACCTATTAGCAACAATTTAAAATATAAAAATATAAATATCAGAAACTTGGCTTATTTAAATATGTCAAGTTTAACTTTTCTTGTCTTTATTGAAAATACGAGAGTTCTGTGTTTAAAATAAATTGTGTCAGTAATTTGTAAAAGAAACTAATTGTTGTGTGGAATAAATTTGCGAAAATTTGAGTATAAACGCATTTATAATTCCCTAGTCTCACACCAAACTATTTTGTCTTAAATACCTTGTTAGTCTGTAAGTTCAATCTTTCATTTCAAGCACAAGTAGCAATTGCAGTGCATTTGTAGCAAGCTCTTCAAATCAAGGCATGAAAACTAAAAGTTGTTTGTTTAGTTGTTTTAAAAGTTGTGTTGTTTTTGAAATTGCTTTTTGTTTTATTCAATAAATATTCTTAGAAATATTCGCAGATATTCGTATCAAAGGGGTTTTCTTTTAACCAGCACTTTTAGGCTTGTGACGTTGAGTTTATAAAAACACAATCAATTTTTTGTTACGTATCATAACCAAAACCATCTCAACTTTAGCATGCGATATACATAAATACTATTTTTAACAAACCAGCACCCGAGCAGGACACCAAATATTTCGTGCTGATTTTCACGGATCTGTCGGAGCGAAATAACTTAAATAATCATTAAAATATTCCGCGAATAAAAAATTGGTATGTTATCTGTTCGGTGTTCAAAAATACAATATTTTACTAATAAAATGGAGTTCTAACATTCTGTATTACCACACCTTTGCAACAATTTTCCCAAGCCAAGGGTGAACAAAGTTATACTAATTTTCTTATAAAAGTATTAAAACCAATACTATAATTAAGGGCGTTCCAATCCACTAGAAATTCAATATATAAATAATAAATTTTTATTATTTTGGGCTTTTCAACAAGAAGTTAGTTTTTCAATTGCGGCAAAACCCTCAACGCGATAGTTTTGACTTTTAGTTTTTTTGGGTATTCGTAGCAGATGTATTGTCAATTGTCACAATGAATTCAATTTCCCACGAAAATCGCATTAAAGTAATTAAAATCCTTCATAGTGGTGGTTCTGTTAAAGTATCATTTCGTAAAATTACTGATATTTTCGGACAACATAATCGTCCTTCTGAGACCACTATTAAGAATTCGGTTACTATATTTGCATCGACAGGCTCGATACAAACTGTGCAAACACCGGATCGCTATACTGAAAAAATCGTAGCAGTGAGACACAGTGTTGGAGCAGATCCAAGTTTGTCAATTCCTCGACGTTCTCTACAATTGGAGTTAAATCAATAAAACTCCCACATAGCGAATTTCGCATAAGAATTTGACTTTAATGCCTTACAAGTTTCAACTGATGCAGAAATTGAAGCCGATCTATCATTCACACTGCCGTAGATTCGCTCAATTCATTCAGGAACAACCGGCTGGTTTGTTTGAAAAAAATGAATTTTTCCGACAGAGCCCATTTTCACTTGTCACGGTATGCAAGCAAAATTGCCGTATTAGTGCTTTTAAAAGTTCTAGAGTGGAAGCCCTGACATGCTGATGTGTCTCTGTATGGTGCGCTATGTGGTCTGGACGCGTGATTGAGGCTGGAAATTTGGTAACGGCTAATGGACCACGCTATCGCGAGATACAAACAACTCAACTTAGATCTATTATTAATGATGTGGATATCACTGGCATGTGGTTTCAATAGGACGATGCCACATGTCACACACCCAATGAAACGATCAATTTATTGCACACCAAATTTCCCGATCGTATAATCTAACGAATATCAGCAGTTAAGTGGCTAGCCAGATCGTGTGATTTAACATCACTGTGTTAGTTTTTTGTGGGGTTATGTTGGCTATGTTAAGGACAGAGTCTATACGGAGCCAATCGAATCGATTGCAATGTTAAAACTCAAAGCCCCTGATGTGATTAATGAAATAGGACTGTCAGATTGGCCTTATTGAGAAAGTTTGCATGGTTAACGTGTCGCTGCATGTTGCACAATGGGACGATGCCATATGTTTATTTATTGCAAACCAAATTTCACGATCGCATAATTTCACGACAATCAGCAGTTAAGTGGCTAGCCAGATCGAGTGACTTAACACCATTGGATTAATTTTTGTGGGGCTATGTTAAGGGCAGATTCTATACGGAGCCAAACAAATCGATTTCAGCCTTAAAACTAAGAATCCGTGATGTGGTTAACGAAATAGCACCGCCATTTTGCCAAAAAGTGATTAAAAACTTTGATGAAAGAATCGACATCTGTCAGCGTGGTCATGGTGGACGTTTGCCAGATATTATTTTTTTCTTTCTAATACAATAAAAATGTGAATGAGTTTAATATAATTTTTTTGTTTTATTTTCTTTTAGGAAACAAACTTCTTGTAAAAAAACTCTTTAAAAATGATAAAATTAATTTAATAATAAATAATTTGACTTTTTTTTATGTCATTTAATTGCTAATTATTGCGATTAATAATTTTAACTTAACAGATGAACAATTTTTTTGGTGATTTTATCAATATCGTAAAAATTATCACATCCTCTATTTTCCCACTTTTAGGACTAAAATCATTTATTTTGCTGTAGCCTCTTATGCTAAAAAAATATCCTAAGGTGTCACTAAAAAATCATTGCTAAAGGTTTTTATTATTGAAAGTTTCAATCAAATAGGAAATTTAATGCTGTATGTGTGTTTGTCTATCTTCTTATTTGCAAAGATTTTTGTGTATGGCTTCATTGATTTTTTGCTACATGTGCATGCAGCACATGTGAAAATATATCTGAGGAATATACTGAATCATTAGGTGTTTTGTATGTTCTTTGCTGTTATCTTTAATTTCTCTCTTAGACTGCAGAGATTTTTTAGTTTTTTTTTTTGTACGTAAAAGAATAAATATTTCAAACTGTAATGTTGATTTACATGTGTTAAAGGTATTACAGCTCAAATTTATTATTCTTGTATGATTTTCATTTTCTTTATGCAGCTGTGATTTTTAACACATATATTTTTCGAATACCAAAACCAAAGTCGTTATCATCATTATTCTATTTTTATTGATTGAAATTTTTTCTTTACTAAACTTTTCTTGTGTTCTCTGCTATTTAAAAATTTATATTCATTTTCTCCCAAATGACCACAAAATAAAAAAATTCATATGCACGTCTACTTGCAGAGTCCCTTTTACTGATTTAAACATAAAATAAATAAATATTTAACAAAATGTCCAATATATCTTACATGTACGAGTATATTTAGCTACATACATATATATATATATATATAAATCAAATGAAATAGTAAAGTAAATCCTTTATCCTATATTTTGTTATACAGTTTATGAGAAATGCTAAATTTTAAGTTTTACTATTTTCATATTCAGTATTTTTTATTCAAATTTTTATTTTAATTATTCTAGTGCATAACTAAATAAATAATCAAAAATTCGGGTTAATTTTTGCATTTTCTTTTACTGAAAACATGAATATGAGTTAGCTGTGGTTACAGTTATGGCAGTTATGGTGTCGCACTTCTAATTGAACCTTTGTTTAATATTTAAAAAATAATAAAAAAAATGAAAACATATATTATAAATTATATGATATTAATATATATATAATATAATATAATATTATATATTTATAATATATAATAAATTAGTCGAATGCAAATTGGACTCACACACGGAGTGTATCTTACCTTCTATTAGTGACTCTTTATGTTTATTTTAGTTTTTGCATAACATCACACGTATTTTTTTGTTTTTTTTTGGTTTAAGATGGTATCTGGCGAGAATCGTTATTCCGCCGTATGCCTGACTCCGTTACGACTACCGGCTAAAAGCCCACCTTAAGTCTGGGATATGTTAACCTCCGCGGTACCGCTCTCTCATGATCTCGGGAAGGATCCCTATCTGGCCAGTATGGCCCTGTCGCACTAATCCTGCATCCAGGTACCCACTTTGAAAACTAAATCAGTGCCGGTTCATCGTCGCTATGTCTAGGTCTCGTTTCTTCGTGCGAAGTACTCGCTCCACATAGTTCGCCACGACAGTCCAGTTTTCGCGACTGCTAACCATTTTATTCACTATATTCGTTGCGGTCGTTCGCCCAGTTTGTGCCTCCATTTCCGCGCGGCTTCCATACCAGCGGTGGCACTTGAAAAAAGTGTTGTCAGCGTCGTCTACCACATCGTCATCCTCGTAAATGCAGAAGCAAGTGCTGCATACTTGCATATATCGTGCAGGTACTTACAGAAGTAACCGTGTCCAGATAGCATCTGCGTTAAGTAGAAATTTACCTCTCCGTTCTCTCTGCATATCCATTTATGCAAAACCGGGATCATTTGGTATGTCCATCTCCCATAGTTATCAATTCTCCATCGCTTCTGCCATTTCTCCATGACTACCCGTTTTATGGCAGCCACTTCGGGTGCTGCTAGGGAGTTATTCCGTCTAGCGTAGTAGATTCTCTCCCGTTCTATCGCCTGCAAATCTATCGGCCGCATTCCCGCTATTACGAGGACAGCAGGTGCGGATACAGTATTGTAAGTAGAAGCGCCCGCAATGCCGCTGTTCGCTGCACTGAGAGTAACGCCTTCGCTCTGCGCTTGACACTCAATATCCTCAATATCTCACTCCCATTTAGTAGAATGCTGTTGCGGGTCCCCCGATGTTCGCCATAAGTCGGCAGAGTTGCGACGCTATCTTCAGACCGTGTGTATGAAGCCATATCCATTACACGTTTTATTTAATTTTTTGTACTCGCCCTTTAGCACCTATAATAGGAAAATTATTGCAAACTTGCAGGCTGTCTATAACAACTTAAAATATGACGTCATACGGCCCCAATGATATGTATATGATAAGGTTAACGTCAGCACCTAAGCGCGAATCCTATACCTGACGGTGGTCTTGCCACTAGGTGTTGGAAAATGCATCCACACGCACCTTGAGACGCATACACGCCTTAGTCGCAATTATCGAGTGCATGGTAGCGGGGCCGTGCCCTGAAAAGTGTTAGACTATCCAACTCCTTGTCCTGTTACATGTGCAAGCTAGGACATTAGATGTTAAACCTGCGTTAACATCTCTTCGGAGCTTTTTGCAGAGCCCGATTAAACAACGTTTCTCCTCAACCAATTACCAGAACAAGGCTGTATCCCTGCGAGCAACTGGTTACCGTGGTACCAGTATATGTCTATTAAGTTCCCTGATGGGACTTCGAGAGTCCTGTGTTTCTCCCAGTTTGGGGCTCCTTCTAGCCCAGGTGACTCGTGCCACCTTTTCGCCCCGAAAGCACAGGTCAAAATGGTGAAGAATCTTTATCAAGACTGCGTGCCCCCGTGGAGAGCCTCACTAAAAAAACTCTTTTATTATTAAATTTGTTTTGTTTTAATTTTATAGTTGACATATTTGCCTCTGGTCTGCGGAAACTTTAAGTGTCCGCCTACTACGATTAAAGAACTAAAGTAATATACGTTAAAAGCCGCTACTGAAGGAATAAACTTTTTTTTAAGAGAAGTAGCACTTCAGGCAACAATGCCCATTTAGTTAAGTACCGTACTACATTCTTTAGGAATGGATAGAGAAGAGATGAAACAGGTGGTGAAAGTAGAAGGAAAGTCGGAAATTAACTGCCGTATAAAGACAGCACAGCGATCAGTGACTATGCCTTCATTGCTGAGTAACCCCACCGACAGTCAATTTTTATTTTTGTAGTGAAAAACACCAAGGCCTTCGTTGGGAATCGAACCCACAACCCCCATACTGACAAGTTAGTACACTACCTGCTAGCCTACAGGCGCACCTGTAAAACTTAAAATTTTAATTTTGTTTTTTAAATTTTTGTATTTGTTCTCATAGCGCACATCAAAATAGCTAATCTTAAATTGTTTGCATATTGTGGATGAAAAACAAGACAACTAGCATAAAAATAATGCCGCTGTTGTTACACCCTTTAATTGAACGTTATATTTTTTTTAGCGCACATATTCTTATCACAGTCTATAAATATCATGCCACTTTTTACACATCCTACAATTTTAAGTTATTACAGTTATAGCAGCTATATATAAAAAATTTAAGATTACCCATTACGCTTTCGGAAGTAGAGGGTTGTGATGGGCGAAAAGAGCACAGCTATTGTAGTAAAAACAGTAGGGCCAAAGTAAGCAATTCATCCAAATTGTACTAATTAAAACCCTGTTAAAAAAGTTTAAACAAATATCTTACTTAAGCTTTTAAAATTTTAAAAATATTTATTAAATTAAAATTATTATTAAATTTATTAATTAAAATATCAGAAAAATGTTTTATTTTATATTAAAAATATTTTCTTTAATGGAAAAATTTAAGTGTAACTGCTTAATTCAAAAAGTGATTAAAACTAAACCAAAGAAACAAAAAAACTAAATCAAATGTAAATGTCAGGAAAAGATTAAGCATCATTGGCAAACATTTTCCCAAACGTTAAATATTCCTTGTTCCCTTTTGCAATCGCATTTTCAAAGCTGACAAAAAAGTTATTTCAGCCCTGCAGCCAGAAAAACTCTGCATAGTTAGAGCATTTTCTATTTACTTTTATTATGAACTTTTAATTACGTTTACAAATTATCTGTAGGAGCGAAAACTTTAGACCGAACTTTATTGGCCTGTTATAAATTAAAGGAATTGCAAAAAAAAGCCTTTCCTTATTAACCCAAGTAACTATATATGTCTAGAAATAATGCCCTGCTTAATTAAGTATACATTTAGATATGTTCTAGCTTTACTGCTCCTAACGATGTTGTCAGAAGTATAAAAAAATTTTTTGAATTCATAAAACATGCAGTGACGGACGTAGGGAAAATGGAACAAAGTTACTACTTTTGCTATTAAAAATTTCCCCCTTAACGAGGCAACATAGGAGCGAGTGACCATCAGGAATCGGATAAAAACAGTGTTTATGTAAAGTATCGCCAATAACAGGTACAAATCTAGGTTTTAGCAGTGATTCTCCGTACTATCATTTGAAAAAATTATACTAAGAAGTCATATGTGTGGTCGATAGTTTACTTTTCAAGATCCGTACACAAAAATATTGAAAACAATAAATAAAAAATTAACAATTTTTTTTATCGTTTGAATAAAATTGAGCTGAACCGATCTTTTCGTTGAATACTAAGAACAAAAATCACTAAAACTTTTATTCTTACGATCACAAAAAAAACTCAAAAGAACGGTAAGTACCATAAAATTGTTTTGGGTTACAGTGCTGACTTTTTATCAAAAATTGTCGCGAACACTAATGGAACTAGAATTAATACAAACAAAACTAAAATGAATTGCAATGCTTCCGGTGTAGTTTTTCTTAACTAATGCTGTGTTCTTTAAAAGGATGTACTACCACTCAAAAAGGATTTCTGGCTACTCGATGTCAGCAGTGTTCGCAAATTAATTCCCATTTATTAATTTCTTCGCCTCTTGTACTGGCTCGAATGTTATGAATTTTCATATTTTTTGTATCCAGAAAGAGTTACCTAGTTATTGCAAATATTATGCTTATAATAGGATTACCATGTTTACTGGAAATAATAATGGAACAAGCACCCAAAAGGTTTTACAATAAGAAATTTGTTTTCTAAAACAAAATAAAACAAAAAATTTAGACTAATGTAATTCAAATTGTTATTGTGTTACGAAGAGAAAATTTCGCAGTTATAATTGAAAAATGATGTTTAGTTAATGTCCATTACGACCACGCTGACAGAAGTCGATTCTAATCAGTTTTCGGCATGTTAATCGCATCACGGATTTTGAGTTTTAAGACTGAAATCGATTCGATTGGATCTATGCATATCATAACAAAAGATCGGGCTGGCCACTAAACTGCTGATTGTTGTGAAATTATATGACCGGGAAATTTGGTTTGCAATAAATTGATCGCTTCATTGGCTGTATGAAATGTGGCAGCGTGCTGTTGAAATCACATATCCACGTCGTCAACAATAGGCCAAAGTTGAGTTGTTAGTATCTCGTTATAGCGTGATCCATTGCTGGTTACAACAATTTTGCTTGTTGACATACTCGGGCAAGTGAAAATGGGTCTCGTTTGAAAAAATGAAATTTTCAGGAAAACCAGCCAATTGTTCCTGAATAAATTAAGCGAACCAACGATGTGAATGGTTGCTCTGCTACAACTGCTGCATCAGTTGAATCTTGTAAGGCTTCAAAGTCAAATCTTCATGCAAAATTCGCCATGTAGTGTTTTTGGATTGCCCTAATAGTTTAGAACGTCAAGGAATTGACAAATTTGGATTTGCTTCAACACTGTGGCTCACGGCTACGCTGTTTTCAGTTGAACGATCCGGTGGAACACGCGTTGGTGTTCCCACATTTTGTATCGAGCCTGTCGACTCAAATTTAACCACCAAATTCTTAATAGCGATCTCAGAAGGACGATTATGTTGTCCAAAAATATCACAAATTTTAGGAAGCACCATTTTTATAGTGGATTTTAATTATTTTAATGCGTTTTTAATGCGAAATTGTATTCATTGTAACAATTGGCTTACAACAAAAATATTTTACTCATGCAGGCTTGCCACGACCTTAAGTTGTTGGCTCAATTTCCTGCACGTGAGTATGAAAAAATATTAGTCACGTTCAAGAAAACTCACGCTAATAATTTATCTACAAACTGAATTCAATAATTATTAGGCATACAAGTAAATAATGTGGATTTGGACCACATATTGCAGAACTAACTATCTCATATGGTTTGTGTTAATAACAATAAATACGGTATTTTGGAAGAAAAACAACCATCATTATAATTCTGTATTCAATAGACACGCTATTCTGTGGAATTTTACATGCAAATATGTTTTGTGGAGAAGTCTAACAGCCTTCTTTCAGTTGAAGAAAACGCAGCTGCTGAAAGTTATCGATTGGTGGTAAAGGCTGAAAACTAATTTATTGAAAAGAAGCAGCAAAAAATTAAACATGTTGTTAATAAATAAAATATTGGACTTGCCATCACAGTACATCGGTTTTAGTAAAAATATAACTTTTAAAGTACGAAATTTGCGGGTAAGTAGATTTTTGTTAATACAAAAAACAAAATTGGCGGGTTAGTATTTGCAACTTACTATAGACCTAAAATGTTTATGCTGCAACATTTCACTTAACGATTTTGTATTTTATTTAGCATCTTTAATGAAAATAAACAATAACACGATGAAGTCATATTTTTATGCTCTATCGATAGTACATACTGTTAAAATAGTTGTGAGAAATAAGTAAAGCCCGGCCAACCAGCCAGTCGAATATCCATGATGTCAAGGTGACCTGTTTCTGATGGAATCAGAAGGATGTTTTACATTATAAGCTGTTGTTTTTGACAGACAATCTGTATCGTCTGAAGAACAAAATCGAAAAACAACCTGAATATTCGACCAGACACGAGACCATAATCTTCCGTCATACCAATGCTCGGCCACATTTTGCAAGACCAACCAAAAACTTACTGGATAACAAGGGATGGGAAGTTTTGTTTCACCCATCTTATAGCCCAGACCTTGCCCCTACTAACTGCCAATTGTTTTGATCGAAGCCGAACGGCCTTACTGCAATACGCTTCACTTCAGAACGGCACATCAAAAATTGGCTTGATTAATGCTTTACCTCAAAACCGGAGCAGTTCTTTTAAATAATATTGATGTTTATGGCAACAACACAAATAAAACAAACTTCTTATTTATAAACCCTTTACATATATATATATATATGTGCGCATGTATTTATCTGTGGATAAAGTAAATCTTTGTTGTAGTTTGTTTGATTTACTGCAAAATATGAGTGAAAAAAGAAAAGATAAAGCTGTCAGGTAGAGTAACGTATGTGATATTGTAAATTGAATTAAATATGTTACCTGTTCTTTCCTGTTTAAGGATTTTCACACACATACTACAGGCAACTAAAGTAATAAACTCTTATGCACATGCTGTGACTAAGTAAGTGCTAAGCAAGCAACAAAATTTCCAACTAAAATTTTGCTAAAATTACTTTAAACGTGTTCTGTTGAAGGATATATAACCTTTGTATATTTCAATTGTTGCTCTTCTAAGTTTATTTTATTCTGCTCCCTGCGACTGTCGTATTTTTGGCATAAAACATTTTCCAGTTGACCCCAGTTTTTGAATTAAAAAAAAAAAAAAATACATTTGCTGTGTCTGTTTTTGTAACGTAAACTTGAGTACGTTGACACAAAAGACACGTATTTCACTAGTTTTTTCTAACTTTTTCATACATAATAAACTTTGGTGCTAAAGTTTAAATGAACGAGCACATAATATATTTTTTTACGTTTTTAAAAAATTTTTTCGCTCTTTAATTTATTTGTTAAAAGATAAAAAAAAGAAAACTAAAATTATTGCCAGCTATTATATTAGAATTTCTTTATTATTCATGACAACTTTACTTAAAGAAATAAAATCTTATATTCTTAAATAAATTAAATTTATAAATGTTTTTTCTGCCTTTGAACAAATAAATTAATTTTATTAGGATAGCCATTTCTCAAAAGAACGGTAGTACTACCGATATCCAATACAGTTATAGTCAGGGGTATTTTTGTGCTCGAGACTGCGCAAAGGTACTTTTTTTGTATATATGTAAGAATTAGCAGAAGTCTGTGCTTATGGGGTTTTGCAGCTGAAACTGCAGGACTTCTAAGATAAGATTATATTTCTACTACCACAGGCACCTGAAATCACCAAAACCGAATCTTCGTTCCTATTACTATTACTGAAGCCTATTATTTTCCATCTACTGTAGTGTTTGAGTTTTAACGACAAAATCTTGAGATCAAAAAACAAAATTGCTAACAAATTCTTATAGGTTCCATGGACAAAACGACTGAATTTTATTTATACATGTGAGTTCTCGTACAAAACATCGTTGCTATTAATTTTTTTTTAAAGAGAAGTAGCACTTCAGGCAACAATGCTTATTTAGTTAAGTACCATGCTACATTCTTTAAGAGAAGAGATGAAACAGGTGGCGAAAGGCAGCACAGCGACCAGGGTCTATGGCTTCATCGCTGAGCAGCCCCACCGACAGTCAATTTTTATTTTTGTAGTCTTCGTTGGGAATCGAGCCCACAACCCCCATACTGACAAGCTAGTACACTACCTTCTAGCCTACAGGGGCACCTTTAAAAAGTTTTTTTATAAAAATAAAGTCTGATATTTAGAAAAAATTTAATTATATAACATATTGTTGCGTTTATTCCTTTTAATAGACGTTTTGATGTATTAAGTTCTTTTACTGCAAAATAATAACGCAACACTTTAGAGTTTTTAATTTAAACTAAACGATTTATTCGCTTTCAGTACACACAAAATAAACATGTCTGTAACTTTACTACTGTAATGCCTGAATGCTGCTTTATTATCTTCATGTCTTCACACCATAATATTTCAACTTGTACTCATTCATTTCTCCAGCTAGTAATACCTTATATAGTTGTGTTAAACACATACAAGAATATTTTACTTTCACATCAAACCATATTATTGTTGTTGCTATCATTCAGTTTAGGCGCTTGCTTGGCTGTATGTTCTGCGTTAGTTATTTTTGCATTCTGTTGTATATTTTATTTTGTTGAATTTCTTATAAATGTGTATAACATTTCTGAGAAAACAAAGCAGTAAAATGTAAAATGCACAGTTTCGTTTATCTTTTCTCTACTGATAATTATTATTATTATTAATTTTTTTATTTTTCTAAACATATATTTATAACCACAAGGTTATCAACTAAAAAAGCTTCGGAATCGCTACAATGACAACTACCATTCAATATACTTTGCTGCAAATGTGTAAGTAAAGAATCGTGTATGCATTAAGGCCCAACTATAATATGCATAGGCTGGCTAAAGCTGTCAAAAATCGAGCGAAAAGTCTGTTAAATGCTAAAGCGAATCATTGAAGACTTTTACGTGGCTACATTTTACTTATATGAATATAGAAATTTTTATGCACATTTGTTTTATTCATACTTTTGGAAAAAAATAATTTCGTTCTAAAAATTATCATATTTTATATACTTACTACTATATTTATACAAATTTCTGATTTTTTGGAAAAAATTTTAAGAAAATTACGAAAGAAAAATTACACATATATCGCTGTTTATATTGCTTGGGCCAAAAGTACTAAAAAATGCAACTGTGCGCATCATTGAATTTATAAACAATACAAAATTAAATTTCATTGCAAAGTGTGTGTTGAAAAATGGAAAAGAAAATAAAATGTTAAAGGCCCTCGTTCCTTTGAATTGCCGTTATAATAAAACGCTTCTATTTTGTCATATAAACTATTTTTTCTTTGTACATTTTCTATTAAATTCAGATAAAATATTTTTTGCCCTCTATTGGAATTTGTTTACTAATGTATCTATAACACAATGCAAAATCAGCTGTTTCCGTACGGCATGTGTGATCAGTTTCGTACTCTGCTTAAGCAATTTCACGAAACTTGACGAAAAGTTTTATTAAGTACATTATAGTTGGCCACCTATGATTAGTAGGTATTTTCACAGTTGCTTAAGTTGCCTTAAGTCGGCATATGTATAATATAGTTGGGCCTTTAATTATGTTAGTTCTTTCTGTCACTTCGCTTTGCAACAAAAGCCTCAGAAACTATTATACCTCAAGTCTTAGATCTTTACTCCTTCATTTATTGTTAAGACCCTTCACAGAGTTAGATAAAGTCGGTCTGTGGCTTGTGAAAAAGAAGGTAAGAAAGTAGGATATGAACCCAATAGCTGCTGTTGGGTTTGTCGCTATGAATTTTGAGGTTGCACGTGGTAGAAATCAGTTTACACGTTACAAAAACCACTACGATTTATTTATATCGTGGTGCGTACATATGCTAATGTTGGATATACATGACTTGTGGCTATGTATACTAGGGCTAGGGTACGACTGCGACCGTTACAATTCAGAACTATATTTGATCGATTCTGCAACCAAGTGTTGTTATGGTGTTATTTCTTAGCTTTTGTATTTCTATTTCCATGGAATGGTCATTAATTTTTTGGACTATTATTTATTTCAATAAATGATTGTAAAAAACACTCCAGGAGTTTTTTATTTAAGAAAATTTACTAAAGCTAAAACATTAATATACAAGAGTTACCCAACAAGACTTTAAGAGTTTAGTAAAAATACAACAAGTGAAGCCAAGGCCTGCACTGTCTTTAAATAATGAAAATAAGTCAGAAACAAAATAATATTTCCCACTTATTAGGTTTTTCTACACACATATATGTTTTTACGTATGTGCGTAGGTAAGTAAGTACATTCACATAAGTAGTTATCGTCGCTACTGAAATTAAATAGTTTTAACATCGTATTTTATAGTCATGGCAAAGATTCCCCTTTAGTGCTTATAATACGAATAATGTTATTTAACTTATCCAACAATGTTAGCATTGTTCCCTTGGTTCAAAAATAAAGCAACGTTAAAATGTTTATAAAAATGTTCTAATGTTTTCACATGATTTATTGTATAACTGCTAAATAAAAAATGAAAAAAAAAAATATATAATAAATGTAAAGTGGAAGAAAAACGGAGACGTGCTTAATCATATTAGAGTGTTGCTAGCTATTTTCATTCTAAAAATACATATCTATATGTAGAAATATTTTTCATGTGGTATGTGAAAAAAAATGTTTTGTGAAATGGTGTGTTTCATCAACATAACAAATATTAATGTGACGGAAAAATTGTAGTGCACACATAGTCACTCATACTTTATGCGAATATGTGTAAAGTAGTACAATACCAATGCAAATTGTCATATGTATAAGTAATTTTCATGAATAAGAAACATATTAATTTTTATTTTGTTTAAGTAAAAAAACCAATAGATTACAAAGAACATAAAGTAAAGAAAATAATTTAGTTTATTTTTTACTTACATAAGGAATTCTTAAAATAATTCTAGAAAATTCTGAAATTATTTTTATTTTATTTTATAATTTAGAATTAATATATTTTGAATATAAAAAAAGGCCAGCCAGTTATTTCTTCTTAATTAAATTTAGCTAGCAACTTAAGCTCCTTGTAATACGTTATACACTCATAATAAATAGTTTTTTAATAAGAAAATTGTTTAAAGTTAATACTAACGGCTGTATGCATAAAAAATGCTTACTTGAGCTTTGAAGTACACGTTAGTTAACAAACACTTTAAGGCTAACAGACGTTTGTTAAAAAATGGTATTCATAAACAGTACTTTAGCTAATGTATGCTTTAGTAAAATTAGTGTTTTGATTCTGGCAATGCCACTGTTTTCAGTTGTCACTTTGTAGTTAACGATGCATTAAAATGGATATTATTTATCCGGGTAGTTAGATCCATAAAAAATGTTTTTATTGTTTTCAGCAAAATCAACATATTTTTCGTTTGTTTTTTTATTAATCTTTTTAATAAAAAGCAAATCACCCAAAAAAGGTAAATTTGCAAGGCTTACGAAGAACTTACAATGAATTTGTTCATATTAAAAAAATAATTATTCGGATAACGAGCTTTGTTTTGATTATATGTACATCAATAAAACTTTTGTTTAAAATAATTAATTATATATTTTTTTCAGTTTTATTCGACCTTTTTTTTAATTTCTATTAAATTTTAATCTTTTTACACGGGCCTTTAAATTATAACGATTTATTATTTTTTTTTCTCTCAATATTTCGCTTTCCTGTGGAAAGCTTCTTCAGGAAATTATTTTTTATATTTTCAAAAACAAAAATTATAACAAATTGTTATAATATTGAGAGAAAAAAAATAAATCGTTATAATTTAAAGGACCGTGTAAAAAGATTAAAATTTAATAGAATAATTAATTATATTTATATTTTTCTAAAATATAAAATACAGATGTAAAAATGTTTTATATTGAATGGCATGTTATGTTTAAGTTTTTATTATTATTTGTATACTACAATTTGTTTTAATAAACATTTTTAAAAATTTTTGGAATAACAAAATATAATTGTCAGTTGAGCCGTTTACATTGAAAGTGGTATAAATCACAACTGAACAGTTTTTTTTCATTTTTAATAAATTTGAAATTAATAAGTTAAGAAGTATTAAGATTATTTTAAAAGCAGTGTTGATAAATAACGGTGTAACAAAAATGCTTAGAAAATTAATTACGGATTTGAGTGTGAAAGAAATGGAAACATGTAATAAGTGTGTGTGAAGTATTGTTGTGATTATTGGACTTATTTTTATTAGTTCCAAAGAATAGTGCCATTTACTGAACTATATTATAGTGATATCTAATATACTACACATAATTAGCATCATTTTGTTATTTTTTTATTCTCAGGAGGTTGTATAAAATATCTAGGAATGTCACAACTCAAAAGCATATTATTGCACATAGTGACTTATGTAAAGGACAAAATAGTAATAGTAGTAATAGCCCCCTGTCGAAAAAATCCTTCACAGTACACAACATGGAGTAAAAAGATTTTATTTCAACACAATCATTAGAAAAATCCGTTTCAAAAAGAAAACTAAATACAGACTAGTTGAAATGGCTAAAAATTAAAATGTTTTATAAACTAATTTAAAATAAAAAGATGACAATAACAAAGTAACTTATGCCACTTTTAAAATAAACAGCTACGTTTATTGTAAACACAATTTGTTTTGTTTTTGAACTTTCAATAATAAAATTGAACTGTCAATTTATTGTAGGTTTAACGTAGGTTTTTCCTACTTTAAAGTTAACAAAGGTATTTTAAGGTATTTTATAAATACAACTTTAGGAATTTGTGCTTAACAACGGCAGTTAAACCTACTTTAAATTTTTATGCATACAGCCGTAAGTATTTATAAGGATTAATTTGTTTTTATAAATATGTTTTTAAAATTTTTAATTTTATTTTAAGTGAGCTATAAAATTACTTTGGACTATAAATTTAGTAATTGAATACGAATTGAAATTTATTTCTGTATTTTTGATCACAGCATTTTTAAGCCTTCTAAAGTATGAATAGACCTTTTATATGTTCAAATTTCACCACACATCCAGTGGTTACTGTGATCATTATTATTATTATTATTGTATTTACTTAGTTCACTTATTTATATTCAAAACCTGCACAACAAATACACAGACGATATACATATATATTCACACAAAATTAACTATAAATTAATTGTATAATAATACAAGCATTTATGATTTATGAGTGGGAATAAAAATTAAATAAAAACTGTTAGCTTTTTAAGCTGTTTTTATTGCTATGAAGTTGTTGTGCTGGAGGAAGTACACCCCAGAGACGCTATGCATGTATGAAAAACTATCATGCAGATACAAAAATACGATGTAAAAGAGTGATAGATTATTATTATTTCCCTAATTGATCTGGCAAACAGGATTTTATCAATAAGATTTCTGTAAGAATTATTTTATGAAGAAATAAAAACACAAGTAGGGCGTTGAATGAAACTCCATTTAGCTTTAAAGGAAATTTGAAAACATTAACATATTTTCTCAATACACAAACATATTTAGTATTGTTTTAATAGACGTTTTTCACATGATGTCAGAACCTGCAAAAATATTACAACCATAGATTAACCCGCGAAAAATATAAGATATTGCAAGAATGTTATGTAGTTATGTGACGACCAAAGACACCTCAACTTTTTGTAAATCCGACTCACAAATGAGTTAACATAAGAAGAAGACTATTATTGACTATTATTCACAGTTTTTGGCAGTATTTAAAGTAGTGTTTTTTTCTCCATTTATTAAAACATCAAAATCAACACGATTAATTTTCGTTCAAATAATAGAGGGGTTACGCAAAATCCATTTCAAGTTAACCAAGTTTAGGGGTTCAGGTGTTTGTGCATAAGTTGTTTTGTGTAAAACAACCAACAAATCTTTAAAAGATTTTCGAAACTAATGCCGCACAGTGGACCATTTTACGAGAAGGCGGTCTAAAATATAAAACTTTTGAACGGATCGTAATTTTAATACGCGGTTTTTTTTTTCTACTAGGCTTTCGTTTAAGGTAAAAATTTAAAATCGACCGATTAGAAAAATAGTTGTGACAGGTTCAAAAATATATTTAAAGTTTTAGCTGATTTTTGCTACGAAAGTAAAGTATTAAAACTTGTTCAAAGAATTTGCTTTACATAAATTCACGTTTAGAACTTATACTTGTTGAAAACTTAAATTTAGTCAGATAGGGCCAAGCTTTGGCCCACGTGAAATTTTTTGTACGCAAGCCAAAGGTTGGCCTTTTGAAACAATTTGATTTAGAAATAGTTCATTAAGTAGCAAAAACAAAAAATATATTCATTTGTTCAAATTTACTTCAGATAAGGAAGTATTTAAGTCCAAAATAAACATAAATACTACTCGTATATGTAAACTTTTCTTGTAAATTGACTAAAGCTTGATTTACACGATTGAAAATTTCTTCAAAATTGCTCTTCAAAATGCTTCAAACTCGTGTAAACACCAAATTTTCTTCAAAACTTATTGCTAAAAATTTATTGAAGAAAAGTTTTGAAGATTTTATCGATGCCGTGTAAATAGGCATCAAAATCACATTTGAAAATATTAAAAAGTACAAATAATTTGACAGCATATTGATTATTTTGATTCAAAAGATGTGAGCTGTTTTTATTTATAAATCGTTGTGGCGGCAATTAAATGTATTAATTAAATTAAAAAATTGGAACAGTAACATTAAAATTAGTAAATAAATATGAGTTGGTAAAGTATACATACATAAAAGTGATAACATAAATGATAATTTGCGCAACAGTCGGAAACAACAAAAAAAGTGGACAGGAGATAAACTGATGACGTTTATCGAAATGGTTGAAGTACGACAACCCATTTGGAATTATAAAGTAGATGGTTACAGAAACCGAATAGAAAAGAAGGAGTGCTGGTCAGAAATCGCTGCAGCATCGAAACATTGCATAGCCGACTGCAAGGCACAATTTAACGCTGTGCGATCACGATATAATGTAAATTGTTTTTTTGTTTTTTTTTATGTTGAAGGCGGAGCATAAGAAAATAAATACCTCCAAAAGTGGACAAAGTGGCGCTACTTATGTATCAAAATATGAATATTTTGCAACTCTACACTTTTTAGATACTGTGAGAAATCGTGGATCAGGAGGTACAGAATCAAACTTTGAGACCTTACCTAATTGAGCTTTTGAGGATTGCGATGATGTTGAAGAGCACTTTCAGATTTCGGAATTTCAATATTCACTTGCAAGTGCGGCTTCAGGAAATAGTACTTCTGAAAAGCGCAGAAAAGTTCAAGAAGTAAATGAAATCGACAGTCAGCGTTCAGAAGTTTACAAAAAACTTGGCCAATTCCTATCGCAGAAAGTGTCAGAAGAAAAAGAAGACATAAGTTGACAGAAGCGCTATGGAGAGTATGTTGGCCAGCAGCTTTCTGCATATTCAGACTCAAATGCTCGCAGGTGAGTTTGAAATGCATAGTACTGAAATAATATTTGATACGAACATATATTTTCAGACTAAGAACTCTAATTAATAATGTCATCGACTTATTTGAACTACACGAAAACATTTAATTTGCTTAAAATTTTTTCTTTAATTCTGTATAAAATCGAATGATTTTATACCAAATTGTAAACCACTAATTTTATGTATTTTTATTTTATTATATATATATTTTTTTTGGCGTTTAAACACAACGGAAGGTGAATGAATTAAATGAATAAATGAATAATATACAGACTTATTGTAACTAACTATCGTGAATTAAAATTTCGAGAATAATATTCGAAAGCTACATGGAATTGAAACAGGTTGTTTCAAGACTTAATGTGGAAACATGCCATTTTTTTAATAGCATTGTACCTTCAGACAAAGCTGACTTAACATTCATTGTTGCCTAAAAGGAAAATTGAATTAAAGAAACTTAATGAAATATTAAATCAAATTTAATAAATTTAAATTTGGAATATAATATTACAGCCCACTATAATAAAATCCCAAATTTTCTGCATGGTCCTTCGAGAGGTAAAAGGAAAACCACGAAACTAAATCCTTTGATGGTCGCGTGATCAACTCAAACTCGAAAGATAAAACAAAGTTCTTGCCACAAACGAATAAAACAAAAACAAAAAAAAAAACTTATTCAAGGATAAAAGCTGCAGTAGGCATCACTCATTAAATTCAACACGACAATAAAGAGAAAAATGAGGTAAGAAAGCACACATTAAATACATTAGTTGGTTTTTGTCAGCAAAAAAGCTAAGTATCATCAAGTTATCGTGTAATAAAATAAATTAAATTAAAACAAAAAAAAAAAAACAAAATTTTTCATAAAGTGAAATAAAATAGTACAATAAAAAAAAAGCGTTAAGAAGCTAACTTTAAAAACAATTTACTGTGTTGTATAAATCAAAAACAATTAAACCATCAAAACTTACACAAGTTCCGTTAAAACGGGAACAGAGTATTGTATAACTCGTATTGGTAATCACTAGGGACAAATTAATATATGTATGTATACCTATAAGATTATATTTGAATAGAACGGTACTTGGCCTAACGGTATTTAGAAAAGAACAAAAAAAACAAAATAAGATCTTTCCAGAACATACGTAAAAATCAAATAATATAAAATAAAAAGAAAAAGTGTAAAAAATAAATTTAACAAAAGCATATATGCAAAAAACAAATAAAGCATAAAGTACATGTAACATACAATGTATAATCAAAACATCAAATAGAATAGTGCAACACAAAAATAAAATAACTAACTTTACACAACACAAACCACAAGAAAATATTAAATAAATCAACCCCGACAATTGTTAAAGGTTAGTACTTTAAATAAATTTTTATAAACTAAACATAATTAGAATACAACACTGCCTCTCAAAATTAATAAATTAATTTTAGATCATCGCTTAGCAAACATAAATGCAAAACAGTATACATAGATATATAGATCAATAATAGAAAACAAAATTACAAAAGCAAAACGGCAGTGAACGAAAGAGTGTAGGACAAACACACAAAGGTGGTGAATTTTTTTTCTTTCAGAGAGGAAAAATTTATAAAAATAATAATTATAAAACAAAAAGAGCAATAGAACATCAAAATATGTAAACAAAACAAAATTAAAACGTCTAACAAACAAAAAAAAAACTTACAATCACATAAACTAATTAGCGAACGTAAACGTAATGCAACGTAGAATAAAAAATTTCAAATACATTATGTTATAAATCAAAAACCTAATAAACGTTACAGCGTAAATCTAATATAAGGTTACACAATTTGTAGTTTTATTTTTTTTATTATTAAAAAATAAAAAATAAGAACCAAAGGAAAAAAGGAGGAGAGACAGGAAAGGGAAACGAATAATTTACAAATCATTATTACATTATTAATTGTAAAGTACACGTTAATACTCACAAACATGGTAACCACTATGTAAATTTTCGATATTTTACTAAAATATGTAAAATAGATCACAACAACACTTTCATATGATTTTTCAAGTATTCAATGGATTTGCACATTTTTAAATGCTACGTATATAATTAGTATATCCAAAAACAATCGTGCGTTACGTTTTCACTTTTACTTTAAACACATTTTACTCTACCATTGCATTTAGACCTGATCTAAAAACCCTTACTCTAGTATTATCAATTCGCAATCTGACCTCTTACTAGTGCAGTCTGATAATAAGTATTATTTCATGCAATAGCTATTTGCATTCATATCCACTACACACTTATTATTTTTCTCAATACCGTTCTTCGAACGGAACTCTAACTGCACAACTTCCTATTTGAATTCAACTCATTGCAATTGATAATATAAAGGCACAATGCAGTCTTCTCCAGAAAATACTTCAGAAAGCGAAACATCACTTAAGCACAGAAAATTTGTTTTCGATTGCGATCACTTAATCTATTTTTGTACAAACTTTGCGAAATCTGATATCGATGATCAAACGGATTCGATATTACAAACAAAGTTAGAAGATCTCGAGAATAGATGGAACAAATTGCAAATATCTTACGAAACTCTAATGGTCTCTTCAAGCTCTGAAAATACCACTGAATACAATGAAAGTGCTAGAGTAACTTTTAATGCATGCTCTGAACAGTATTACATATGTAGATCTCAGCTTCGAGACCTCCTTAAACCCCAAAGAGCCTCCGAGGCTCAAGGTTCAATAGCCCGATCGGGTGATCTCCCACATATTCCTCTGCCGCAAAGCAGAACATCATTCATTAAATTGCCACCCTGTGATATTGAAACTTTCTCAGGTAGTTACGAAAAATGGCCAGCATTTCGTGACCTCTTTACTACCGCTTGTATTGACAACAATGAAATCTCTAAGGCCCAAAAACTATTCTACTTAAAAATTAAAACAAGTGGTAGCGCTGGTGCCATTGTGCAAAGATACACACTCTGTGATGAGAACTTTGACCATGCGTGGAACGCCTTAAAGTCTCGGTTCGACAACAAGCGAGTCTTAATAGATAACAAGTTAAAAATTCTAATTAATATACCTGCTGCTTTTTCGGAAAATAGTGAATGTATTCAAAAGATTCATTCAACAGTAACAGATTGTTTAACCGCGCTAAAGGCTCTTAACGTTAACATTGAGGGATGGGACCCGATTCTTATATATTTGATATCCACCAAATTGCCCGATGACACTCTATCTCTGTGGGAACAATCTTTTAAAACTCAGCGTGAGGTGCCAACTTGGGCACAAATGGACGAATTTCTCGTAAACAGGTATGAAGTACTCGAAAGAATATCCTCTATAAAGACCTCAAAGGACCCATATGGTCTACTCCCAAAGCCTCTGGCTAAAATCCAGTCTTACTCATCACAAGAAAAACTTACATATACTTGCAGACTTTGTAAGGAAGATCATCATTTAAGAACTTGCAGTAAATTTCGGAAATACACAGTACAACAACGAATAGACTATGTTTTTCAGAACAAAATATGTAATAACTGTCTCTCGTCAGGCCACTTGAAATCTAGTTGTTCCAGCAAGAAAACTTGTTTTATTTGTAAATCTGATCATCATTCCCATCATCATCATTACCCAGATCTAAAATTTTTGTAAATAATGAAAACTCAAATGGTTTTAAGGAATCTCCGAAAAGCTCTGGAAATGAAAACGGTCACGACAAACCATCAACATCCCGATACTCTCAAATTCAGGCAAACTTCTCCATGGATAACGATTGTATTCTACTCCGAACAGCTTTAGTGCAAATTGAAAACAGAGGTGAACTGTATACAGTAAGGGCTTTAATTGACCCAGGATCTCAAAGAACGTTTTTATTAGAAAGAGTTAGATCTCTATTGAAATTACCCTACCACAAAGCTCACGTCGAAATTGTTGGAATAGGTGGCCAAATACAATCTGCAAATAAAGAATGCAATATCACTCTCTTTGCCAAACGTTGCAATTTAAAGTTCACCATTAGCACTATTATACTTCAAAAACTCACAAAGCAAATACCTTCAACCTCATTTAAGCCTCCTGATTTCACTAAGCTTTCTAGTCTCGATCTTGCCGATCCCCATTTCTATCAATCATCTCAAATTGATCTCATCATCGGTAATGATTCTGAACAATTTATAAATATTGAAGGAATTAAGAAAAATGTATGTGGCCAAGCATCGGCATACAACACAATATTTGGATGGGTTTTAAGCGGCCCAGCACAAAGTGTAGTGCACACGTTCACCACTACAGTGACAGCCTCTGAAACCGCTACTCTGAACGGCACTTTACGCAAATTTTGGGAGCAAGAGGAACTGCCTTCAAACCCCATTCTTTCGGAAGAAGACCAGTACTGTGAGAACTTCTACAGGAAAACTACAACAAGGGAGAAAAGTGGAAGATACATGGTAAGACTTCCAGTAAGAAGGGAATTTCCCGAATCTGTGTTTCTTGGCCCTTCTCGTTTTTAAGCTCTTGCTCAATATACTCGAATGACACAGTCCCTTACTAAAACTCCGGAACTCCAGAAAGAATATAACAACGTTCTAGGAGAATATTTAACTCTTGATCAAATGGAACCATCAACATCTCGTGAAATCATGTCTGATGGTAAATACTTTTTATTTTACTTACCTCACCACGCAGTGCTTCGCCCGGAACATAAAACTACAAAAGTGAGAGTAGTATTCAATGCATCACGAAGAACTAAGTCGGGCTATTCTCTTAACGACATTTTACATACGGGCCCAATGCTACAAGCCGATTTGATTGCCATTATTATTAACTGGCGAATCTACCGGTACGTCTTTAGTGGTGATATTCAAAAAATGTATCGCCAAATTTTAGTTCACCCTGAGGATAGAAAATTTCAACGCATCCTATACCAGGGCAATCATACGGACCGATTTAAAGACTACCAACTAAAAACTGTAACATTTGGAGTAAACTGTGCTCCGTTCTTGGCAATTCGAACACTTAATCAACTCGCCGAAGACTCTCAGGAGAGTTATCCCAGAGCGGCACAAATATTACGCCAGGAGACTTATGTAGACGACATATTATCAGGCGGACACTCAATAGAAGAAGCCCAAGAATCCCAGTCGCAAACCATAAAATCTCTTAAATCTGCTAAATTCCACTTGAAAAAGATCACATCCAATGACAGTCGATTACTCACTCATATCCCCGTCGAGGATCTATACGATTCAGATTTTCTTCGTTTCCCAGAAACTAGCGCAACAAAAACCTTAGGGATCAAATGGAATGCCCTAAGTGATACTTTCAGTTACTCTTTTTCCCCAATTTCTGAGTCTAAAAGCATTACGAAACGGAAAATATTATCGGAAATTGCATCAATTTTCGATCCAGCGGGCTGGTTAACTCCCATAGTAATCAGAGCCAAACTCTTAATGCAGCAATTGTGGCTTGAAGGGCTCGAGTGGGATGAAAAAGTTGGCGCCGACATATTGAATAACTGGAACAAATTACTGATAGACCTCTCTCAGATAGATGTTATAAAAATTCCAAGATGGCTACAATATAAACCCACAGATTTGATTCAGATTCATGGCTTCTCGGATGCATCTAAATCAGCATATTGTGCTACAGTTTATTTACGATGTCAGCGTTCATTTCCGACTATTTATTCTAACTTAATAGGAGCCAAAAGTAAAGTTGCCCCCCTAAAATCTATATGCTTACCACGACTGGAGCTGTGTGGCGCTGTACTTTTAACAAAATTAGTGAAGTACGTTATAGAATCCCTTAAACTCTCTGAGTGTGATACTTATTTATGGACAGACTCATCTATTGTTATCGGATGGCTGTCCAAACCTCCATGTACTTGGGACACTTACGTGGCAAATCGAACGGCTCAAATTCATAATTCCTTGCCAGATGCAAAGTGGTCTCATATCCGAACACATGAAAATCCGGCAGATCTCGGAACTCGTGGTTGTAAGCCACAGGAACTGGCAATTAATTCCTTATGGTGGCACGGACCGCCATGGATTATTAAACCACAATCTGATTGGCCCAAAATTACTCTGATTAACCCCCCACATGGCAAAAAAGATGTTCAATGTCTGCAAACCTCTATTGAGAATACAGATATCGTAGATAGGTTTTCCTCTTATAATAAAGCCCTAAGAGTTCTATCCTATGTATTTCGATTTTATAATCATAGTCGCAAAAAACTCAACCCAAAAAACTCGCAACCCCAATTGGATCTTACTCAAAAAGAAGTTAATTACGTCAAAATTCGGTTGATAACATTAACTCAAAGATTTCACTATGCGGAGGAACTTGAACATATATCTAATTCAACGCAAATGCCCGCTAAAAGCACTCTTAGAACACTCAATCCAATACTGGACAAAAATAATCTTTTAAGAGTCAGTGGTCGCCTATCAAACGCACCACTTACATATAACGAGCGATATCCCATTATCTTACCGGGAACTTCAAGATTGTGTAAGCTCTATTTGGAATACTTGCACGTAGTTCTGGCTCAAGCTGAGTGCAATCAAATGATTCGAATGGCACAAGCAGAATTTTACATCTCCCGATTAAAGTCTCGGGTAAAAAAAGTAATAAGACATTGCAAAACTTGCATAATATACAAACAAAAACCGTGTTCTCAAATCATGGCACCCTTACCACCAGATAGATGCACTCTATCCACCCCATTTCAAACAACGGGTATTGACTTTGCTGGTCCATTCGATCTAAAAAGCTCTTCTCTAAAGAATGCTCCCTCAATTAAGGGCTATGTAAGTGTTTTTGTCTGTTTCAGTACAAAGGCCGTACATCTGGAAGCATGTTCTGATTTGACCACAAAAGCATTTAGAGCAGCATTCTCTCGTTTCGTAGGGAGGCGGGGACTTCCTTACAGGATATACTCTGATAATGGTCGAAACTTCATTGGAGCCAGTCGACAGTTTAAAGGAGAATTTGACGCGTTTATTAAGTCTGTTTCGGCGGATATAAGCTCAAAATATATTACTCACGGGTTCGAATGGATATTTATCCCTCCTCATGCGCCTCACATGGGAGGTTTGTGGGAGGCAGCGGTTAAAAGTTTTAAGTTCCATTTAAAAAGAGTTGCAGGATCATATAAATTTAATTTTGAAGAATTTTCAACAATTTTAGCTCAAATCGAAGGAGTTCTTAATTCACGCCCAATTTCAGCAATGTCAGAGGACCCCACCGACTTGTCGGCTCTTACGCCCGGACACTTTCTTAGAGGCGCCCCAATTATGAGTTTTCCCGAGCAGGAAATCCGGGAAATAGGACTCATAAACTGTTGGGAAAAGTTAAGGGCAATACACCAGCAACTGGCTACACGATGGAAGGAAGACTATTTAAAATCCCTCCACAAACGCTACAAGTGGAAAAATCCTTCAAGGGACTTTCAATCCGGGGATTTGGTAATCATCATGGATGACTTACTTCCCCCATCGGAATGGCGTCTGGGAAGAATTGAGACGACTTTCACTGGCACAGACGAACATGTGCGAGTTGCAGATGTTAGAACTGCCACGGGAATTATCAAAAGACCAATCGTGAAACTCTGTTACTTACCACTTGTTAATGAAAATTCTACTTAAGCTTATGACCTCTCAACTATCTCAAATATTTTTTTTAATTTTACCTGCTCATAGAACAACTTATTCACTAATTCGAAATTTTTCCTCTCTTTCTTTCTATTTATTTATTGTGTTTACTTACAGCTCCGAACACTATAAACACAAACGTCATCCGAACAAACGCGATACTGATCTATATCAGTGTAGGTTGTGCAGCCAATTTCACTCGATTCGGTTTTGCACCCGATTCCTGGAGATGAATGTGAAGACAAGAAATCGCGTTGTCGGTAGATACAATTATTGTGTAAATTGCTTGGCAAGAAGCCACGATCTCCAGACATGCCCATCAATGGACACTTGCAGGAGATGCGGTCGGTATCATCATACCTTGCTACATCCGGGAATTCAAAACCGAATTAATAAAAAACTACCTAAACGTCGCAGCGATAAACACCACAGAGATAACAGTCGTCGCATTACAACGTCTTCAGATAAAATCAAACGTCGCCAAACACCATGGTCTAACAACACCTCATCCAATCGGCCAGTTCCGGACCAGCGTATAATTACTGAGGCCATAAAGTCTTTAGCAGAAGTTCTGCGCAAACAACAAAACCTGGGGGCCGGACTGTATAAAATCGAACGATTTTATACCAAATTGTAAACCACTAATTTTATGTATTTTTATTTTATTATATATATATTTTTTTTTGGCATTTAAACACAACGGAAGGTGAATGAATAAAATGAATAAATGAATAATATACGGACTTATTGTAACTAACTATCGTGAATTAAAATTTCGAGAATAATATTCGAAAGCTACATGGAATTGAAACAGGTTGTTTCAAGACTTAATGTGGAAACATGCCATTTTTTAATTAGCATTGTACCGTCAGACAAAGCTGACTTAACATTCATTGTTGCCTAAAAGGAAAATTGAATTAAAGAAACTTAATGAAATATTAAATCAAAAAAAAATTGTTTTTTTGGGGCACATTTCTGCACATATACATATATATATATATATATATATATATATTTTTTTTCTGGAAATTTGGAATATAATATTACAGCCCACTATAATAAAATCCCAAATTTTCTGCAAATTCAATATTTCATATATGAACAGAATTTTTATATTTTAATTTTATTTTTTATATAGAAACGGATTGTAATTTTAAGTTGCCAAATACATGAGTTCAACTTTTTAGTTCGCTTTAATGGGTTTTAATTTATATTTAATGAATATGCTTGTACTGCCATGGAACTTGTCCTTCATTTAAAAAATATTCCGTGAATTGTTGTCGAATGAGAATGAATGTTTCGCTTTGACGGCCTTGATTGCACAATGGTTCTATTGAAGGTAATATATTCTCTGTCCGCACTTGTTCACGCCATCGTCCATCCGTTAAAATCCATCCGCATTCACTTGGTCGTAGTCTCTTGATTGTGCAAAGAAACCACACTTGCGTTTGTTCAAAAGATTGAGTAGTGCACATACTACGAGAACAACTTTGACAACATTTGGTGGGGAAAGTTCCATTGTTTTTCTAACAACGCGAAATCGGGCGTTTTCCGAAACACGTCTAAATCTGAACAACCTGTAATTGAAAATTCTTTCCTTCGTGTTTTGATTCCGAAAACTATATGGTTTCATAATATTGTAATTTATGGGAAACGCATCATCTGCAACAATAACATATGGAATAGGGTTTTGTCTACAGGGCAGTGGTTTCTGTTGCGGCAAATTCAGCGTGTTATTATATAATCCATTTGATAGGGAGCATTTACTGAATACTCCACCATTCGACTCCTTGCCCTTTGCACCAACGGCGATGTGAACAAAGTTGAAGGTCGCGTCCGCAAGCGCCATCAAAACAATGCTGTTTTTCTTTTTACAATTAATATATGCGCTTTCACAGTATGCTGGTGCTATAATATCGATGTGTTTTCCATCTAATGCCCCAATTGAATAGGGGAAATTCCACGTTTTATTTACACTTTCGGAAATACTCTCCCATTCCTCCTCTATTGTTGGCGTCTGTATCAATAGATATTTTTTTTTATATGTTTTTTTTATTTAATAAATTAGGTTTTACTTTTAAGAAATCATCTTTTAATAATTTATATAGTGCAGCACAGACCTTTTCAATCGCTCCCTAAAAGTGACATAGAAGCCATTATCTTCCAAAAGAAAAGGTCGAACCCAATGTTCCTTTTGTTTCCTTCTTTTTTTTTGCACTATTATCATCTACTTCTTCCTCGAATATTAAAAATGTTGATGCTATGACGATTGTATCGTCGTCCATATTTATTAATTCCTTTTTTTGTGTAGTTATAAATTATTTGTTATAATACTAAATTATTTCACAAAATAAGCAAAACAGCTGATCAAAGTCAATATTTCCAATATAAAAAGTTTACCAATAGTGTAAATTAGCTTCAACAAATTTTGATCAACTTTTTATCAAAACATATTGAAAGAATATTTTGATCAAATTTTTGAAACGTGTAAATAGAACATCAAAATACATTTTTCAAATTTTGATAAGACTTCATGCTTGATACTTTGTTAAAAAGGATGAAATATATACAGTGTTTGGAAAAATTATTATGAATTAAACAATTTAAGTAAATAATAAGTAAATTTAAATATTTGCCGGATATTGCACATATAAAATAACAATCAAGTCTTCATTAGTACAATATCTAGAAATTTTTCATGTGTTATGCTCACAAAAGAATCTATACTCTTTGTTTCGTTTTTCTTGCGCCTCTTCAGATAGATCTCCTATTAGTAGAATATTGTGTTGAATTATTTCTTCCCCATGGTACAAAATTTAATGAACTGTGGATGGCATATATCTCCGAGAATATATTTTTTTTGTTGTAAAGTATAGCTGTATTTTTGGCGTACTCTCCTAAGTCATAGCTGCATGCTAGAACTCGTAAAATAAAACTGAATCGCCTTATTAGTTCCAAATCTACTCCTGCGATAGATGCTGCAGTTTGTGGATCTAAAAAAATTCTTTTCTTAAATTTGTTTTTATTTTTTTTTTTCAGTTTGTTTTTTCTTCATTTTCCTTATTTTTTCTCACTGTTTCTTCGCCTAACGGGCCAAAATCCAAATCATAACCCAATTTAAGAATATGCTCCATAAAACGTATTCTAGTATCCAAATCCAAATTCGTATGCTGCTTTAAAAGTATTATCTACTGGAACTGGATGGCTTAATTGACTTGATGTTCTGTGGAATATAATGCAGCTTGATGATGCTTTTGTATCAGGTAAAGCTTGTGCAACTTTTCCATTAATCATTGTGAGATACATTTTAAAATTTACTTCATTTTCCTGTTCATCAACAGTAAATATTACAGGTTGAAGGTCGTTATTTTCATCTTTTATTTTTCGGGCTTCTTCAGTTATGATATTTTTTATTTATATTTTGAAAGTAAATTTTATTTGTCTACAATAGTTTGTTTACGAGGATATTTCATTTTTCTATACTATTTTACAAGCAGTGTAAATCAATTTTGTGACCGTCTAAATTATATCAATTTACGTTATTTTAAGTAGGCAAAATATTTGCGTGACTAACTGTGTATGACATTGAAATTGACTAAAATTGTTTGTTTTCTTTCTAAAAATACGCATATTCGTCTCTCATAAGGGCGTTATGAAAAATAAATAAAATGCTTAGAAAATGGCAAAACAGAAAAAAAAAATTTTTTAATTCCATTTTGCAAAAACTTTTCGACCTTTTGTCAGAAAAATTGTTGTGGTGCTCACGATCGGACCGTGCCAGGTATACAATGGGGTATAGACGTATAGGGAACACTTAGGGCTAACGAATTTTAGAAGTTATGCCCTATTTAGTAAGAGAATTTAGAAAAAAATTGGACCTGTAAAAAAATTAATCTCTAAAAATCAAAAATCAATCAAAAACATTTCAGTGTTCTCATACTAATAGCTAACAAATTTCGCTATTTTATAAAGTTTCTTTGGTTTAAAACAATAGATTTATAGATGTTTAAAAATCAAAAAATTACTAAGAAATTTCTCATTTTAGCAAAGTACTGATAATGCTCATTAAGAATCACTCTGTTCATTGTGATATAGTTAAAATAAAGTTTTACATTTTTTGGCTCTACTTTCGAAGGTACTTTCAAATTTTACAGGTGGGGACAAGCTAAAAAATGACTTTTGGCCGCCTTCTCGTAAAATGATCGACTGGCGGCGTCACAGTTACCAAGTAATTCACATTCATACATTAAAGTTGGAATTAAGTTTGCTATGGCAAGCAAAGTTCTTATCCGTAATGGAGTAAAATATTGCGTAGAGTGGAGCGCCCGTGTACTTCAAATACACCTGACCAACTAAAGCGTTTACGTGGTTCGACCATGCCAGCCAGTTGCTAAAAGTATGCCGAGATTTTTTAGCTTATTAACAATTTCAATATATTCCTCCCTTAAAACAATGACCCCTGAAAAAATTGTTGCTAGACTTTTTTGTCTATTACAAAACACTTAGATTTCTAAGTCCCCTTGCACGAGCATAGTGAAAGGATTTCCTTAATTATGTAAATGTGGTATACCAATGGCAGCATTTTCAATAGCGGTACTTTATGAAAGTTGCACATCATTTGCGTATAGGTGGATGTTAAATTTTGAAACCACTTTTGGCATACCATTCACATAATAGTGGTCTTAGAATTGATCCATGTGACACACCTCTGATAAGTGACAATTTTTCAGACTATATTTTATTCACAAAATTTTCTCTTGTTTCTCGATGGCAATGTGGATGACATGATAATATTATTGAAAAGATTTATAACGTAGGGAAGAATCAGACGCAAAAGCACTTTCACAAAATTTTAGTGTTTATTATCAGGTCCCGCAGCATTTGATTTTATTGAAAAATACGTTAGCATTACATCATATTGAGTAATACAGGAAAACCGAAAGTGATCACCAACGACACTACCACCCAAATTTATCAATTTTGTGGAAAAGTTAAAAAAATCGGGATATGATTCGATTATGAGAGCACTAGTAAAAGTTTTATTGAGAGTACACTCATCAGTATTGCAGTCAAAATTTCCGAAATCACTACCACTGACAATTTCACGAATAATATAATTGGAGGGCCAAGTCTTTCAGAATAATACTACCTTTTTGAAAATTTTATATACCTATTTACATTTCGCCTAGCCGTTTTTAATTAAATATTTAGTTCAATGATTCTAAATCTCTTCCATCTGTCATACTCTAAATTGCTTTGTTGCATTATCATTGTATTTTAAAACTATGGTTTCTGTCTAAAAGCTTTTGTTTTATGTTTTATTGGTACGGACAATAGATACTGAGTGTTGTTGTTTTATTGGGCATAAACTATATATCACTCTAGAAAATGTTGAATGAATATTCGCGAAGATGATTAAAATTTAGTTGTCTAAAATCACGATAGCTGATACTTTAATCAGCTTGGTGAAATGAAAATCTTAGTTTAGACATATAATAATATGTTTTGAAAAGCATGATGCGGAATTTTTGGTAGTATAGATTAATTTTCGATGTATTAGAAACATAAAAAAGGTCAATTCATGTGATATATATATATATATATTTGAATCAGAAGTTTGTTTTCAAAAACAAAATAAAACAAAAAAATTAAATTAAGATAATTCAAATTTTTATTGTATTCCTAAGAGAATCGTTCGGCAATTATAACTAAAAATTCATATCGGGCCATTTTCCACCACGACCACGCTGACAAGTGTTGATTCTATGATCAAAGTTTTTAATCACTTTTCGGCAAAATGGCGGTACAATATCGTAATTCACATCACGAATTTTAAGTTTTAAGGCTGAAATTGATTCAACTGGCTGTGTATAGGATCTGCTCTTAAGATAGTCCCACAAAAAATTAATCAGTGGTGTTAAATTATGCGATCTGGCGTGATATGTGGCTATATCCATGTCGTCAATAAAAGGCCAAAATTGAGTTCTTGGCATCTCACGATAACGTGATCCATTGACCGTTACCGTATTCCCAGCCTCATAATTGAAAAAAAGGCCCAATGATGCCTCCAAACCACATAGCGCACCACACAGTGAGTTGAGCATGCAAATTATTTTCAATAATCGCTGTAGGATTTTCAGAAGTCCAAATGCGGCAATTTCACTTGTGGACATACCCTGAAAAGCAAAATTGGTCTTCATCTGAAAAAGTGAGTTTTCCAGAAAAGCCAGCCGGTTGTTCTTGAATGAATTGTGAGAACATACGCCGATGTGAATAACCGGTCGGCTTCAACTCCTACGCCAGTGAACCTTGTAAGATTTCAAAATCAAATCCTTACGCAAAATTGGGCATGTGGTGATTTTGGATAGCCCCAATTCTTAAGAACGTCGCGGAATTGATAAATTTGTATCTGCTTCCACACTGTGGTTCACGGCTACGATGTTTTTAGTTGAACGACGCAACCGATGCAACCAAATTCTAAATAGTGGTTTTGAGACCGCAGTTATATTGTCTGAAAATATCAGGGATTTTACGATATGTAACTTTAGCCACCATTTTCACAGTTTATTTATTTTAATGCAATTTTCGTGGGAAATGGTATTCATTGTAACAATTGCCAAAGCATCTACTACGAATACGTCAAGAAACTTAATGCCAAAACTATGGTATTGTTGTTATTGTTGCCACAATTTAAAAAGAAAATTTTTGTTAAAAAACACAATAAAAACAAATTTAAAGTGTTTTTCTACGTTGACGTAATTTTAACGCATGTGGCTTTTATTTGTAGTAGGAAAACATTAAAATGTATGCAAAGAATTTTCATATGCATTGCCCGCTTTATAAGTAAGTGTGAACAGTTAATTTTTCTTGATGAATATGAAACTGACTAGGACGCCTTAAGTTTGCACGAAGTACCTACATCAATATCTGCCCTAAGGACTACTACAAATTATAAAATTAAACATGTCACCATAATATAATGATACTCGTTTATGTTCTGATTTTTTTTTTAATTAAAGGATAAAGTTAAAAATTAATAGGTGATACTGACGTGAAACGAAACGTATTATTTGTGCGCCCAGCTCACATTTGACACATTTTTTAAATTGAATAAAAATTTGGTGGCATGTTTTAAAGCTTTTTTGTTGAGCTCATAAAATTATTATTCAATTTAGTTTAAACATGCCCTAGATTATATTTTGTAATATATTTTATATATTAAATTCCAGTTAAATAAATAACTAACCAAACAAATTGTTTTTTATTTATTTTTTGATTTTTTAAATAATAAAATTTATTAATAACTAAGACCGTGTTTTTTAACTAAATTGTAATTTAAAGAATAAAAAACATTTTTTTATATTAATTTAATTAGTTAAGCTTCAGACTTTTTTATATTAAACTAATTGGTATTTAGCTATATCTTTGTATAGCGGCAGCAGAAAAACTTAATGAATTGGAATGCAACAAATATTTATTTCGTATATATGTTATTTGGTAGTTTTTGTAAAAGCCTTAAAACTAATTCTCATTCCATAATGGGTTTACTAAAACTGTAATGGGATTGATTTATTATTATATTGTATAAAGAAGACAAAAGTTCGGTATTATGATTGAAAAATGATATCTGGCAAATGTTCACCACGACCACGCTGACATGTCAATTCTTTCATCAAAGTTTTTAATCGCTTTTTGGCAAAAAGACGGTCCTATTTTGTTAATCATATCACGGATTTTGAGTTTTAAGCCTCTGTCCTTAACATAGCCCCACAAAATACGATTTGACTGGCCACTTACTGCTGGTTATCATAAAATTAGGCAATCGGAAAATTTGGTTTGCCATAAATTAAGCGCTTAATTGATTGTGTGATATGTGGCAATGATGTCCACGTCGTCAATAATAGGCCAAAATTGAGATCTTAACATCTCGCGATAGCGTGATCCAGTGCCCGTTACCGCATTTCCAGGATTATGTTCGACAAAACAAACCGGCCCAATCTCGCCTGCAGACTACATGGAACGTTGAGCATGAAAAGGCTTCTAAATAATTGCTCTTAGATTTTCAAAAGCCCAAATGCGATAATTTCACTAGTTTTCATACCCTGACGTGAAAATGGTCTTTGTCTGAAAAAATGATTTTTTTAGGAAAAACCAAACGGTTCTTCCTGAATGAATTGAGCGAGCCTACGGCGACGTGAATGGTGAGTTGTCTTCAATTCCTGCGCCAGTTGAACCTTGTAAGGCATCAAAGTCAAATCCTTAAGCAAAATTTGCCATATGGTGGCTTTGGATAACAACAATTGTTGAGAACGTCAAGGAATTGTCAAATTTGGATATGCTTTAACGCTGTGTATCAAGGCTGAACTTCTTGTTGAAAAGCCCATATTTTTGTGTAAATTATTTTTGTTATCTTTCCATGTTGTCTCACAATACTTTTCGAAAACTATGCTAAATTAGAAAAGTAAGTTATAAAATTCAAATATACAGCAACATCGCAGTATTTAGGGCTTGAAATGTATTTTCAATTGCAAAATCTTTAAATATGTTTTTTTTTAATTTTTAAACATTTGAAAAAATGTCGATAGCTGAATATTTTTTTAAAAAAAAGCTCTGCATACTTTTTAAAATTTTATATTAAACATATTTTTACTGTTCTGCTAAATAATAAAAGGCGAAACTGTGTATTATGCTTCCTAATATTTTGCACATTAATTAAATTTGAGGGAGACCAAAATGGGAAAGTAAAGTAGCTTTTTAAGTTTCAAAAGCAGTTATTTAAAAGATAGTTCAAATGCCTCCTACGAATTCGTAGCAGTCATTACGATTTTATTGCTAATGCCATTTAAATTTCAGCAATTTACCCAGGAATGTTTATCTTGTTTCGGACCAGCACTCAGTGGATGAACCCTGCTCTTCCAATACATTGTGCCAGAATTATGAAATTATGTTATGGGGTGGAGGAAAAGGGAGTATTGTATGAGAATATTCGATTTGAAATTTTCTACGTTGAAATTGATAGAAAAAACATCTGGAGGAAGTTTATTCCACATACGGACTATTGTGGTAAAAAATAAATTTCCCCCAAACGGATGGGCCCTCAACGAAGGCGTCTTAAACGCAAAAACGTGAGCGTACCAGAAACAGTTCTCTTCACATAGTGAAAGGTGTGTTGTCCTTATTTAAAGCAGATTGGCATGGGGTTTTATCTATTTCACACATAAATAGTGTTGATGCGTTAATTTGAGCCTTGCAGTCTTTAAGCAATATAGTTTTCCTGAACTAAGAAAAATGCTTTTAAATTTTTAAATACTGTTTAAACTTTATAATCCCTGTATAATTAATGTTTTCACAGATATTGTAAAGTTGAAATTTAAAATTGCAACAATAGTATATAAACCACAAGAAGCATTTCAAAAAGTATTCATTCAAAATGTTATCATAAAGGGATAAAATTTACTAAAAGTTGAACGAAATATAAAATCAAAGTTTATGTTGGAAAGCCTTTTTAAAATTCATTGAATTAATAACTTTTGTCTATTTACAATTAGATGTGCAAACAGCCGTAAAATTATAATTCATGATTTGATAATAGCATAACAAAAAATTGTATAGAATAATTTTCCATTTTTTTCCATTTTATTTGCATAAATATTTTATATTAATTTAAATTCTAACGTTTTTGTGTTGTTTGTTTTATATGTAAAATATTTTTTGTTAATTAAAAAGCTGATAAATGCGGTTTAATAATTTGCCAATTAATTGTTGCTAAAGAATTTACACAAAAAAACGTTATTTGCATAAGCATACCATCGGGCATGTTTAGAAATTTTTGTATAGAATTTAAATATATTTTCTAAACTTTTTAATTGTTCTAAATGTTTTAGAAATCGAATTGGATAAAAAGCCAACAGCAAACATACGGTGATAATTTTAATTACTCATTAAAAATACGAATAAAAAGGGCTTTAAAAATGTGTGTATATTTCGTAGTGTGTTAAATGACACCAGTAAATATATAACAAAATAAAGAACTTATAGGCAGGCTTAAGTTCACCTATTTTTTTTTTTCAAATTTTATTTAATAATCCAAAATTATATGTTAATTATGAAGGAAAGTAAGTACTCAAATATTAAGTATTTTTGAATCGCCCTATCCATATCAGTATTCTTTATATCTATCGTAACATTTGGAGCTTAAAATAAAATTTTTTATTTAAGATTTTCTTTGCCATAATAATAATTGTATAATTATTAGTTAATGATTTCTTTAATAACTCTTTCCTATAGATAACTTAAGTAACACGATAATTAAATTTGTTTGGGTAAATTTAAACTAAAAACGATTTCCTACAAAAAAATTCAAATAAATAAAGATGAGGAAAACTGACACACTTATTCGTGAAGCAATATCTCTGACTAAACACTGAAATTTTATCTCTAGTTATCATTAATAAAAAAATAATGGTTAACAGTTAGGGCAATGGACTATTGAAAATGTAAGAAATATTTCGAGAAATTCATTACAGTTTTGGTGCTCTACAAAAAAATATCTGAACCAGTCTGTTCAATCGATTAGGCACTCTTCTAGGAGTTTGTTATGTTAAGCAGTCATGTTAGAATTTGTTTACATTTTTTAAAAAAGGAATTAAATTTCGTGAGATATAATTAAAATTACCCTTAATCGAAAAATAAATATAATATTATACCGTATGCATGCAAAATGGATTTAAATTGCGAAACCCATTACTTAAACTCTCGATTCGGCAAGAATTAAAATTATGATATTTAAATGACTACATAAATTATTTATTAAGTAAAAAAAAAATTAATTATCAGTAAAAAAGTAATCCAAACGACTCACTGTGAATTTTACAAACTGCATAGTTTTCTAGGAAATCTAATGCACACAAGACAACAACAACATGCTTATAAGAAATTATATGAAATAAGATAAACAACTGAAAACAAAAGCAACTAACGCAGAACAAACCACAAGCAAACGACTAAACTGAATGAATCTAACAACAACAATATGGGTTATGTTAAAGTAAAATATTCTTGCTTATGCGAGAACCTCTTAGAACAATAATACATATAAGAATCACTTTCGGGACAAATGAATTAATTCAAGTTGAATCGTCATTGAGTAAAGACAACGAAGTTCCTATCATGTTTATTTTGTGTGTATTGAAAATAATTAAATCGTTTAACTTAATTTAAAACTCTAACGTACTGTGCTATTAAGAAAAAGAACTCAAAATAACAAAACGTTTATTGAAAGGAATTGACGTAATAATATAATTAAATTTACATGACACCTTTGAAAGCAAACATTTTATAATATTATTATGAAAAGGTTTTACTTATAAAAAATTCCCGACAGTAAGAAATATTGGAGGACTAAAATCATATAATGTATTAAATTGAGTACGAAATTTTTTTTCCTTAATAAAATCTTGAAAGTTTAAACTTTTTTTTACTGATAAAAGAGGTAAATTCAGCGACATATAGAATAGAAAAAAGTTTTCTATTATTTAATTTATTTTTTTTTCCACGATTTTACACTTTTTTTTTAATTTGATGGCTCTGAAGCAAGACAATAATTTAAAAATCCTTGAATTAATTTTTTTTATTATTTTTACACATTTCTTTGAAACCTTTAATCAAGCAAAGGAAAGTTTCATTTTAATATAAATGAAAATCCAAAAAATAAAAACTAATTTAACTTTCATAATCACTCAATTTAATAAAACTCTAGGTAGCTAGTTTGAAGCAAGAAGAAATAGCTTGAAAAATCTCTTCAATATAACTAGTTTTTTTTTTAATTATATTTACATATTTCTTCAATTCTGTACACCAGTTTAACGTAAATAGGTAAATTTTTGGTTTATTGAATTTAACCTTATATGAACTTTATGTATAAAAATATTGACTCATCGATAAGTTTTAATTATGTTCCGGAGTGTGTTTATGTTCGTTTGTTTGTTAGCTTGTATATTGTGTATTAATACAATGTATTTGCCTATTTATATTATTTTTATCTCCACAAAAATTTTAAATGACAATATTATTAAAAGGCATTAAAAAGTGACAGCAACAATTTATACCAACTGTTTTTGACACTTGTGGTGCAAACTAATAAAATTTATTTTTTTTTTCGTAAATAAAATAGAATAATATGATTGTCCCTACAATTTTATAAAATAACCATTAATAAAGAATATTAAAAACATATAAATAAAAAAAATTAAATCTAATTAATTTAAAATGACACTTGCAGAAACATAAACGAGTAGATAATGTATTATCACAAAATATCAAAATATTTTGGACGCAATAGCGAAAAATTTATCAAAGGTGTTTAAAGCAAAGCCACACACTTTAAATTTGTTTAAAAATGTTATCATGGTAAATACGACCTATAACAAAGCTACTTTCACCAAGATCAGGAGGATTGAAAGAATTTTCGCACGTAAATAAGCGGTTTTCGTTTTTGGTTACTCTTAGCGGATTAAAAGTGGCGTGTTGCTATTACTATCAGCTTTTTCAGCAAGAAGTTTGTTTTTCAACTGTGGCAACACCAAAATTATGATAGTTTTGACATTTAGTTTTTTGCCATTGCCTTTTCGCACAAAAATCGCAATAATTAAAAACCACTTTGAAAATGGTGGTTTTGTAAAAGTTACATTTCGCAAAGTACGTGATATTTTCGGAGTCGTTCAACTGAAAACATCGCAGCCATGAGGCACAGTGTTAAAGGAGGACCAAATTTGTAAATTCCTCGACGTTCTCAACAATTGGGGTTATTCAAAACCACCACATGGCGAATTTTGCGTAAGGATTTGACTTTGAAGCGTAACAGGATTTAACTAGTGCAGGAATTAAAGTCCACCCACTATTCACATTGCCGTAGATTCGCTCAATTCATTCAGGAACAACCGACTGTTGTTTCTGAAAATATAATTTTTTCAGACGCAGCCCATTTTAATTTGAAAGGGTATGTTAACAAGCAAAATTGTCACATATGGGCTTCTGAAAGTCCTACAGGGGTTTTTGCGCTATGTGGTCTAGAGAAGTGATTGGGATGCTGTTTTTTGAATGATGGAAATGCGGTAACGGGCAAAGGATTGCGCTATTGCAAGGTGTTAACAGCTCAATTTTAACTTATTACAGACGACGAGGATATCACTAACATGTGTTTTTAATGGAACGGTGCCACATGTCATGCAGCTAATGAAACGATCAATTTATTGCAAACCAAATTTCCCGATGGCATAAATTCACGACAGTCGTGTTAAGTGACCAGCCAGATCGTGTCATTTACGACCACTGGATTTTTTTTTGAGAGACTGTGTTAACGACAGAGTCTATGCCTTAAATCTTAAAATGCGTGGTGTGAATAATGAAATAGGACCGCCATTTTCCAAAACAAAAAAAAACTTGGATTAAGTAATTGACACCTGCTGGATATTTGGCAGATATCATTTTTCATTCATAATTGCCGAGCTTTTCTCTTCGATACAAATTTAAATCACCTTGATCTTTATATAATTATAGAAGCTGAGTAAGTCTGTAAAATATTTTAATTCATAAAATAAATTCATAAAATAAATTGAAAATTTGCAATCATTTTTAAAGGATTTTAGTTCTTATAACTGGCTAGATAAGAGAAAAACTATTCTTTTACCAAATGTACTCGAGGCAACGTTTTATGAATATTGTTTAGAAATCAGGCTTATTTTTTTTAATACAGATGATGCAACTACACAAGAAACTTTTAAAGAGCTATGCATGCAAATTTGCCAGAAGAGAATACATCGTATTAGGAAAGAAAGTAATTATAGAACGAGAAATGTTGATATTTCCATCAGCATGAATTTTAATAAGAAATATTTCTGGATACTAGAAAATATCAAGCGGAATACTGTGATGTGTCCTTCTATCTGGCTTTAAAAACGTTTTGAATAAAAAAATAGTTGAAGGGATTGTTTGATGAGTATGAGGATAGTTACACTTAGAAGTATAGCAGGGTAACAGCATACAATAGCACGAGCAGGAACAATTTGGTTTTTGCAGAAGTATTTAAAAACTTTAAGATAAAAGGTGTAGAAACATTAAATAAGCATTTTGGTTTCAAGTAGTCGTGGCACTAGAAAAGGAATGCAAATTATATGTCATTATCTATGCCACGTACATATAATTAATTTTTAATGCAAAGACTTTTCTTATTTGCGGAGCTGAGCCATAATTTTAGGTTCCCTGCTGGTTTTTCACGCATTACCATATTTACACAGAATACTTATACATTTTAACAAAAAAAAAAAAACAAAAATAATTAAACAACTATGTATAATAAAAAATATATAAATATCTAGACCTATAAAATATGCCTGTTATTTTTATACGGCAGGTATGTAATAACATTTTATATACCCATAAGATAATAGAGAGGATGTATTTAGAAATACACTAATTTCATATTGGTATAATTTTTGATTTTTTTCTGCTAAACTTTAATCACAGTGTAAATCTCATTTACAAGAAATAAACAATAGGTAAAAAAATACAAAATGAATTTGACATATAGTATGAAATTAATAACAGGAAAAAAAATGATAATAACGAAAAAAGGATACAAGTATAAAATGAAATGTTACAATTGTTTTTTATTGGGTGGTGAAATTTATGATTATGATTAAAACAGAAACAGCTTTATAAATAACTTTAATTTTTAGCATATTAACTAAAAGTTGAAGGTCATGTAAACTTCAAGTATTACCTGGTCAAGGTAAAATTCGAACAAGATGAAAAATATTTGCAAACCGTATTTAGAAGAGGCTGAGATAACTCAACATTGACTAGATAGAGCTTTGGCATAAACTTTTTTTTTTGGTTACAATAAATGACAGCATGGCAATTGGCTGGAGACAGTCTGTAGTAACTAATCAGTTGGTGAAATTAATTTGAGTAGAGTAAGCGATCGAAAAGCAACTCATAATATGATCACCTGTCTATAAATTTCTATGGCAGGTGTTTGTTACTGAAATTTTTCTAATAGATAAAAAAAAAACACGAGAACCAAAAAGACCGAAACAAGTTTACAACTAAATAAAATACTCATTAAAGTTATATGGATAAACATTCAACTTAGCAAACGATACTCTTAGAAATAAAGGAAAGCATTTGTTGAAAGCTAAATAGATTTCGCTTTTACTGAGTTTTTCGTATATGGAAAAAATATATAATTCAATAAAAATCTTTATGTACCAGAAACTTGCTAACGCTTTCAAGCCTAATTGATTTTATAGATACGGTAAGGGACTTTAAATTATCCTCGATATCAAGGAACTTATCAGCTGATGACGGATATTTTATCGCAACGTCGAGGATAAATACGTACGTCATGGATTTCGTAACAAGTTTCTTTGATTTGAATCTTCACAAACAAAATGGAGTCTATAACGAAAATTTCAAAATGCTGGAATTAGTTTTTGTTAATGAGTGTATTGCTATTAATCGATCTCATTCAATTTCTCTTCCGGAAGATGATCGGCATCCTACAATCGAAATTAGGTGCCCCTGTAGGCTAGTAGGTAGTGTACTAGCTTGTCAGTATGGGGGTTGTGGGTTCGATTCCGAACAAAGATCTTAGCTTTTTTTACTACAAAAATAAAAATTGACTGTCGGTGGATATGCTCAGTGGTGAAGGCATAGTCACATAGTCACTTCTACTTTCACCACCTGTTTTATCTCTTCTCTATCCCTTTCCTAAAGAATGTAGCACGTTACTTGACTAAATAGGCATCGCTGCCGAGGTTCTACTTCTCTTTTAAAAATAAAAAAAAGTAACATATCTATGTCACTGGGACCTGTTGTCTCGTCAAACATTTGTCCAAAACAGACTTTTTTTTAGCTCAAAAGAAACGAAATACCAAATTCTAAACGTGTTTTTAAGTAATAAAAACCGGTTGAATCTGCTTTTAAATTCTATTCAAATTAGCACCACCAAGGATATTGATAATGTAATTGCAGATTTTAATTATAAATTATATTTGTGTGTGTATCGATGCATTCCTAAAAGCTTCGAGTATAAATCTACCACTCCACCATGGAATACTAGATATCTGATTAAAGCTAAAAATAAGAAAAACAAGTTATACAAAAGGTATAGAAAGTTTGGTTCGTTTAACTAACTACGCCAAGTATTCTCTTAGTCGTGCTCAATATAATTCGATTAATCAAGCGTATTACTCTGCTTACTTAAATAAAGTTCGAAAAAAGTCATGAAAACTGTGATTGAAGGAAATATTTTAAAAGGAAAATATAAGGGCGAATATGTGCTGATAACACGCATTCCTACGATTCTTCCAGATTTGCCGTTTGATTTTAAACGGCTTCAGTTCCCCATACGTGTTGCTTTTGCAATGATCCCTATTTTTCGCACGGTCAATTATATGTATCAAGTTCACTTGTTAATAAAGCAACTGCTTTGTTTGTCTATACCGCGGACCAAAATCAGTCGAAGAATGTCGTATATGGAAAGGCATTGCAATAGAATAAGACGTATTATATAAGCACACAAAAATATTGAATTGTGAAAAAGATAAAATTATTAAAAAAAACATAAAGCGATGATTAATTTTCTTAAATGATTGAATTTTTTGTCGCCCTCAAAAAATAACGCTGTAGAATAAAAACACACCACAAATGACTTGCAAAGCAGTCACGGGCACGCTAGTGAAGTATAAAAATTTTAAATCTGATGATGAGCTGACTGGAGGTTCTGATGAATCCAGCTCTTATCAACTATCAAAGGTGCCATATCGGCCTGTTTAAAAAAGCTAAAATTTTCATATAAAAATTGTACGGATTGTATTCCGAGTTCTATACTTAACAAATTTGCAATGGCACTGGCAAACCTTTTATAATAATCTTCAACATATCATTGGTTATTTTCTTAAAATATGGAGGGATAGGTTTATTACTTTATTATTTATAAATCTGGTTGTGGGAATAATGCTGCCAGAGGTAATGTTACATGTAGCGCTATACGTTTTGTTTTTGAGAGAATTGTACTGATCACTTTTCCCATTAAGTACCATCTATATTAATTCCTGCTCAAAAGAAGTTGTTCAACCGTTACTAATCTTTTGGTAGTTAAAACGCTATACAATCGGAGATTTATTCAACGTAAACACATTAATGTTATTTACACCTGTTGGGTTCTGGGAGGATACGGGCTGCGCCAATCTAATGTAACTTTTTATTCTTGAGAAATAAATTTTTACATTTACCGACTCTCTCTGAATTCGAATTGTCTCGCTTTATTTTAGTTTGCCTTTTTATATACAAGCAAAACTAGTGCAAAAACTTAAATTTAGGTGAAAAATACAAAAATGTAATAAATACAATTATATGATAAATGACAAATTTGCAGTTATAATAAAAATGATGAATATGAGTAATAGTAACCTAAAAACACATGGTTTAATAAAAATTATGAATATGCGTGATATTAACCTAAATAGTAATATTTTTTTTTTTTTTTTTTTAGAAAGAGAAGTAGCACTTCAGGCAACAATGCCTATTTAGTCAAGTACCGTGCTACCTTCTTTAGAAAAGGGATAGAGAAGAGATGAAATAGGTGGTGAAAGTAGAAGCATAGTCGGAAATTAACTGCCGTATAAAGACAGCAACAGCGACCAGTGACTATGCCTTCATCGCTGAGCAGCTCCACCGACAGTCAATTTTTATATTTTGCAGTGAAAAAAACCAAGGTCTTCGTTGGGAATCGAACCCACAACCCCCATATTTACAAGCTAGTACACTACCTACTAGCCTACAAGGGCACTTAATATTAACATGGTTAAATAAATATGAGTAATATTAACCTAAATAACATGGTTTAATAAAAATGATGAGCAAGTGTAATGTTAGCGAACTTACTTAAGTAAGTTCAAAATTAAATTTAATGCTAAGTAAGTTAAAGAGAAACCAGATTATTAAAGTAGGCTAAAAAATAATAATAAAATAAAAATATTAATGCTTAACATAGAATTAATTATAAAGTAAAAAACTAAAATAAAAACCACTCATAACACACCGACTTTCGTAAGGCATTTGATAAGGTTAAACTTCTGATAAGGAAACAACCTTATGGGATTTATGTGGATTAATTCATATCTTTCAAACATAACTCAAAAAGTTTGTTTTAACAAGCACACTTCCAAAGAAATTATCGTTTCATCTGATGTGCTGCAGGTTAGCCAGCTGGGTCCTTTATTATTTTCCTTGTTTATTAATGATCTACCCAATACCATGAAATTTTCCATATGAAGATATTTCAGTTATCATGTTCTCCTGCAAAAGGACCTAGAGGCATTTAATTTCTGGTGTAATATTAAAATAATGGAGATGAGTCTTAAGAAGTGCAAATGCATGGATTCATCTGAACATGTCATAAGACCGTGCAATTTATTTTAAACAGCTACAAACTTGAGAAACTGTAGTTTCACACCTTAGTATTTTATGCTAAATTAAATTTTATACAGCATATTTCGTTAAGCACTAGCAAAGCACAAACATTTCCTTAATTAATAAAACTCTGGGCGAAGGAGTTTAATGACTCGTATATTACAAAACATCTTGGCAACATAATTGGCTCAATAATTTGGCATCCAATTTATAAAGTCGATTGTAATAGTATGAAATCGGTGCAAAGCCAGTTCTTGTAACTTTGGCCTCGAGTCTTACAATGGAATCCCATCGTACTTGCTTTAATAAAGCTGCCAACTCCAAAAAATCGAAGAATAATATTAAATGCCACCTTTGTTATAAATTTAACAAAAGGAAATATCTGATTTTTTGATTAGCAATATTACATTTAATGTTTCATTTCGTAATTGTGACATTTTAATCCACTGATAAATTGAGTATTAAGTTTAATAAATGTTATTAGAATATTGATATTTCTTTAAATGTTAATGCTGTTAAATGATATATAATTTTAGTTTCCAATAACCAAATTTAAGTTTTATGTATAATTATTATTTACTGTTTTAATGTCTGCAGGGATCTTAAATCCATAGACTAAATATAAAACAAATAAATAAATATTTTAGTATTGTTGTGTTTTCTTTAGTGTTGGCGTAAATTTTTTTTCAATTTCAATTTATCTTTTGGTTACAACAAAAATCTATTTTATATTTGATTTTCTTTTTGTTTTTATCTTATTTATTTTACTTGCAAGATTAACTTTATAAATAAAGGGTGTCCGCCGGGAAGGTATACTACTTTTTCTGTTTATAATTCTTGATTAAATCAAAGCGAATGAATCTTATATTGATAAATGTTTTATTAAATATCGGCAATTATGTATAGAATACAATATTATATAAATGCCCGCCTCTGTTATCCTCACAAATGCGTGCCCTTTTGAGCACATTATCACACATTTCATGCAGTATTCCCTTAATTTCACCACGAATATTTTGTTTGAGTTGCTCAAGCGTTTCAGGTTGGTTTAAATAAAAGTTGCTTTTTGGATATCCCCTCAAAAAAAAGTCCAGAGCAGTCAAATCAGCCGACCTTGGATGACAATCAACATCAATCTTTCTTGAAATAACTTATTGTAGCAAGATGCTTCACAGTAATTCCGTTATAAAACTGGTTTCATGCGATTTGGCAACGTCTTGTTGATACCACATGTTAGTCAAGTCCAAAGGGTTCAAAAGTTTTCAATCATATCACGATATCGCTCCCCCTTCACAGTTACCGTTGCGCCGTTTTCATTTTCAAAGTAGTAAGGTTCAATGATTCCTACTGACCACATTGCACACCAGACTGTCACTTTTAATGGATGCAAAGGCGGCTGTTGAATAACTTGAGTGTTTCCCATTCCCCTAGAACTGACCATTCAAATGAAAATGTGTCTCGTCACTCATTATGATTTTTTCATAAAAATCGGTAAGCGGTAACATCATATTGGCATATGCACGGCGGCGTAAATGGTTTTTTGGAAGAAGCTCTTATATGAACTGAATCTTACATAGAAACAAATACAAATCCTTGTACAAAATTGTAGCGAAAATTGTTCTTTGAAGACCAAGCTCCTGAGCATGGCACCAAATGGAGGTTGATGGATTGTTTTGAACACTTTCTTGGGCAGCAGTTATTTTTTAAGCCGATCTTGCAGTACGTTGTGGTCCATGCATGGGGCTATCAGCAGCAAACTTTTTCTTCGAAATCATTCACTACACGATAAATAGTACGTCTCGTTGGCATGTTGTTTCTCCCAAAAATTTCACGAAACTTTCTCATCGTCACGGTAATCGATAATTGGTTTTGATAAAATTTTTTAATGATTAAAGCACGGTGGCTTATCGATTATTTTTCCATAATAAATTTGCCGCATGTCTACTTCACAAGACTAATGTTTATCAAAATGACGGCAAAACAAAGTAGTATACCTTCCCGGCGGACACCCTGTATTAGAATTATTTAACTTCTAAATAAAATAGCATATTTCAACAATTTCTTTTAATTAAAAGAAAGATTTCTGTAATTTTAGTTTTGTTTTTCTTTATTAAATCTCACTTTTAAATTTTCATTTATTTAAATAACTGCGATTAAACGACTTGAAATGAAATGGTGTAATAAACTAAGTAAAAACTTACTGTGTCCATATTTTCAGTGAGTGGTCCTTTCGATAAACCAATGAAGCCGACATCACTAGTAACAACTACATTTACCCATAATATTTATATAACATTGAAAGTTAGTGTAAATAAAATATTTAAATAAAATTACATTTTGTTTACTTACTACTACAACAAGAGTAATACAAACAACAAAGATCAACAGCTACAATACAAACGATAAAAATAACTTAAATTTGCATAAACATTTTTCAAAGGGATAAAACTTTTTCATAGTTTCATTTAAGAATAGAAAATGCTTTAAGTAAAAACAAGTCAATATTTAAATAAGGGCTATGCAAACAAATACACTGAAATGTTTAATTTATTCATTATTGAAACAGGAGTATTAAAATCGGTAGGTAAATTTAAAAATTTTTGCAAAATATTTAATATTTAATTTAGTATTATTTGAAATTTGTATGAAAGCCTATATAAGCATTAATAAGGTTAGTGAGCTTGAAAACAGATTTTTATTTTTATTTTCCTAAATGCTTTCAGCTTTAGGTCAATCTCTAATGAAAAACCACATAAAAACATTAAAAACATTTCAAATATGCCTACGTATTACTAGACTTTTATGAAATGCTCAAGATATTTCTCAAGTTCATTTGATTAATTACGTTTTGTTTGACTGAAAATTTATAGAATTTTTTTAATGAGTATTTACACAATTGAAATTCTATAAAACGTTAAAAGTAACTGCCGCCATACCGAAACACCATAAAAATTTAAGCAGTTTCATTAGGAGGTGTATGGTTGAGTCTTATATTTATGACTTCTGGTCATGACGTCTAAGTGGGGATCTCGCATAATTTCTCTACGAAAGGCATTGTATTTGAGCGGCACTTTGGAAGGCGTGTAGATTTTCTTATGACAGCAACTTTTGAAAAAGCACTGGCCTTTTTTACAATAGCCGTGCTGCTCTCCTAACACCTAAATTAAGCATCATTTCATTTTTACTATAAGCTAATGCGAAGGAGACTCTTTACGCTGGGCTATATCTATTAATTTCCATTAGTCTTGGTCCCTATGCATATTGGTCACTGTGAGGGAGCCTTAATATTTCTTAAGCTCTCTAGTTATAATTTCACAGTCTTGGTCCCTATGCATTTTGACCATTGTGATTATAACTGGGACGATTAGCTATCCGCACCCTTAATATTGCTTGAGCTGCTCTAGTTATAATTTCATAAACGGTTTTAAAATCGAAAACCTAGTTTAAAATATTGGAGGTGCATACATGTTTCTCTTGACGGAGCGATTGAAATTAAATTCTTATTACTAGAATCTGGAGACTGAGTTGGTAAGCTCACTTCTGCCGTAAAGTGTGGGCATGGCAAGTCGTTTACACGCTATTTGATTGCCGCCGTGAAGTAATTTGCCACGGTAATCACCTTACAAATAATATCCACCACTAATTTAAATAAATAATAATAAAATAAATAATAAAGGATACTAATAATATATGTATGCTACCCAGCATTAACACACTAATGATATACCCGTAAGTCGGTACTTGCTATATTTAATTACAATTGTGTTAATTAAAATGAAAATTAAAAAAAGCAGTAAAAATTTAATTTTATATTGGATTTTAAAGAAAGAATCAATTGTTTTGTTCAAATGTGTATTGTAAATTATAAATAATAATTTTAGGAAACATTGACAAGGTTGAAGAAGTTTGTTAAGTTTGTAATACTTAACTCATTGCTTTGCAAAACTTTAACCTCTATCGACTCATTTATTTTTATGTAAAACAAAAAACGGAGCAGATTTAAACAATATAACTGATATAAAGACTGTAATTTAATAAAATAAAATTTAATTGTAATGAAGTGAACTAGAGCAGAAGAGCGTTGTAAGTTCATAAATTAAACATTAGTTCTCTTTTCTTCTAACATTTTTATGTTTCCCTATTTTTTGACATTAACTCGGGCTGTTTGCGTTTCAACAAATAATAAAATTAAAAGATGTATTTTTTCGATATACATAGGCAGGCAGTTAATTTATAAATAACAATACAATAGTTAAAAGGTGAACGTCTGTAATATATACATATATAGAGAGGCAGTGCTTTTACAAGGAAGTGGAAAGTGTGATTAGTTCTTAAAATTTACAGAAATATACTTTGTTATAAATAGAGTCTAAAGTATAGTTCTCAGATGATAAGGTTTATCTAAACGG